>CM032233.1:108695000-108860000 GCA_019009955.1 Riptortus pedestris
ATTTGCATTTTTATGAAGTCTGTGGGACATGTGGCCGGGTATAGTTCGGATTAGGTCGGCCGTTTCCGTAACTGATCGGCTCAGGTGGAAGCTTCTTCTAACCTTACCTGTTGTTTCTAATCTTACCTTACCTTCGTTACCTTGTGAGATTTATGCAAATACGTTCTGTTCATCCGCCCCCCCCCCTTCTTTAGTTCTTGGACTACTAAAATTTGAGTTATGAAAATATAAATTATTCTTAAAATTCAGAAGCAGTTTAAGTTGGGATTTTATTTTAATTAACTGAAAGATTTCTCATTACCATTTGTATTTAATCGCGGTGGTGTTGTGTTACCAGTATGCACATTTCTCTAGCCCCTGCGTGACGGACTTTTTTTTAGATGAAACGATTAAATATCGATTTTGGTAACAATCATAAAAATTTCACCCGCAAGAGCGTTAATTGGTCGATGGGTATTTGATGGTTTGAGGAAATCCGCTAAAATTTAATTAGTAGATCTAATTAATAGAATGGCTAATATTTTCATGAAGGGGGCTCTGCTATTGGCCAAGGCATGATGCAAATCCCAGATATGCACATAAATTTATCTCCACGTTTAAAAAATCCGTCACTCAGGGGCTGTATTAACTAAGCAGATTTCCCACGTGCGTCGCGTATTTGCATATATCCCAAAATGTAACAATATTTGGTATATAGGATTCAAATAAAGTGCTTCACGACGTTACAGGTTATTGTTAATATAACATGAGTAGGAATGGGGGGTTTGCTAAAGGCCGCAAATTAAAAAAAATATAAGATACTGAAAAACGCACATAACAGCGTTATAGAACATTACATTTGCTATAAGAATATAACCATTCTTATACAATTTTTACAATATCCAGGAGATGACGAATTTCCCTTCAATAGGTATAAGATTTCCATCTCCATTATAAACTATGCATCCCCCAAACCATTGCATCGTCGCCCCCATGTTTCACAGTAACCGCAACGTTTTGCTTTTTCAGTTCCTCATTTATCCCAGGCCAAATAAGCTTTCGTCCATCGGATCCAAATTAATCTTACTCTCATCAGAGAACAGCACATTTTCCCAAAAACTGATGCTTGCTGATGCTGATGGGCTTGTTAATTTATTCTCTAGCAAAAGAAAGCCTTTTTTTTGCGATTGTCTCACTAATATAAAGTTTTTTTTTCGGTGTCCTGCTACAAAGACCTTTAGAATTCAAAACATTTCTTACCGTTTTCATACTGACATATGCCCCAGAAGTTGATTAGACTGTATTAGCTAGGGCAACTGCTGCACTTACAGATGGATTTTTAAGAGCTTCAATTTTTATTATACTCTCCATTCTTTCAAGTAGTAACTTGGGACGACCTTTATGCCAACTATTTGCAGTTGAACCTCATTCTTTGTATCTCTTAATTACCTATCTTACTTTAGAAAAATGAAGAACCAAGAAATCAGATATTTTACGATACAATTTTTTTTGGTTGCAAAATGAAATCACTTTTTCGGGAGAGGCAGACTCAGTTCACTTGTATTTGGGTATTTAAAAATTTGTAGATCTTACATGATTGAAATATTTTAGAATAATGACAAAAAAGAACAGGATTATACTCTAGGAAGTAAAAAACAACAAGTAAACAAACAGACCTTTGTACTTATGCACAAAGAAAGAAAGTGTGCAAATACTTTTTCCTGGCGTTTACCTTATTTTAAAATATTTTTTATATTATGATCAAGGCTTTCAATTGAACGTTTTCAGTTATTTAACAAGTTTTAGTTGTACTTATTATTGGGTAAACTCAAATGAATTGTTTTCAATTTTCAATTTATTATTTAAAGAAAAAACGGGGAGCAAATACTTTTTTCCCCCATTGTATATATAGTTTTGAACGGACCTCATTTTCGTCATCTCTGGGTAGGATCGATGGACATTTGAGGAAATATTTCGAAAGTCGCGTCAGTAAGTATAAACAGATTAATCATCAGATCTGGGCTGAGGATGGCTGTCGGGGCAAGCAGTTACACCCACACTGTACTAGCCTGCTTGGAGGCCATATCTTTCTGGTGGGATGCACGTGGGATGAAAGCTTTGAAATAGAGAAATGCCATGGATAACGAAGCTCAAGAGGCAGGCTAGGGCTGCAAATGGTTCGTCTCTCCTTTCTAGTTCCTAAGGAAATTATTTTTGGGCCACCCTGGTATAAGTGTCACCTCATCGGAACCCATTCAGGAGATTACACTACTTGTCATAGACCTATACTACGCCCTTCTCAGTAACGTCAATACATACCAGTTTAATAAGCAGATTTCCCACGGGCTGGAATGGGTCACTAGTAAAGTCATCTCACAATTTAATTTCCATTTCAAAATCCAAATTCCATGAGTACAAGTGGAGGTTTATTGTACACTTAAAAGAAGAATATAATAATCAATCCCTTACGTTTTTAAGTTACGAGAAAATGTATAGAACAACAATTGTAGAGCACCCATTGTTTAGCAAAATTGGTTCTACCACATTTTTCAATCCAACTCATAATAACGGAGGTATTTTGTTTTTCCGACATTCTCCCCTCTAAACGCTCTGGTCCGATTTCAGCTGTTAATGAACAGATCTTGATCTTCAGTTCTACATAAATTATACAGTTTGGTAACGATCAAACCAAAAACAACGGCCACTGGAGCGCTAACAGACAAATATATTGTTGCGAAAATTAAATACATGAAAAATTAAACAGAGATAGCCGCGTATTTGGGAGGAACGAAGAGGATAAAAGGAGCCGACAGAGGAAGGACTATTGACGCCAGTGGTGTCTGGATTGTTCCAGACTAAAAAGTCCAGGACTTTGAGACCGCGTCCTTTGATGTTGCCGCCACTCTATATAACCATGTGTAACTCGCCCGACAGTCAGTTTAATCTTAGCTGTCTTCAAGTGATCATCAGTTCAGTGCTGCAGTGCGACTTAGTGCAGTGCGGTAAAGTGTAATTTGAAGAACAGTGTTGTGCCGTGACTGTAAGTAACAGTTTAGTGCCGGGTTTAAGACAGTGGAGTGCATTTAACTTCGCGAAGGCAGTGCCGTCTTTTTGTGAACTTCAGTGACCATGAGTGAATTATTGGACTGTGTAATAATAACAACAGTGACACTATCAGTGCATTCTGTGAGTAGTAGTTAAGAATAATTAACCAAGTGTATAGTGCATTGTTAAATAAATTGTGCGGGGCTCAGGTTAGTCATGCGAGTTAAAGCGTTCACCTTTATCTCACATGGCAAACCTAGAGTGGCGAGTTCGATTCTTGCCTGGGCAAAGGAAATTATTTAGTGACGAAATTCATTAAATAACGTCCTAAAATCCCACCCTGGCTAGAAAAGGGTGGTAGCCTGTAGATAACCCGTCCCGATTAGCCTAAGTTGCAAAAAGTGGACGTTAATGAATAATAATAATAAATAAATTGTGCAGTGATAAAAACTGTGAAACTTGTGTGTGTTTAATTTTGCAATCCAAAAGAACTCTAATAAACAACGTTTATTACTGATTTTGTAATAAAACGTAACAATATATTAAATCCTGTGTAGGATCAATGAATGTTAGAAGTGCTTTTTCGAAAATCGCGTCATGAGTACAACCTCAATAGCTAAAATGCCTGAACTTATAGAATATATCTTTTGTTATACAATATGAAAAACAACGAAGAAAAATGGAACACACAGATTGCAATAAAATTTATATAACTAAATCAGGACAGTTTCCAAAAAAAAACGCGTAGAGTGACATTTTAAAAATTTTGACAATTATGAAAAAAACATACGTAATTAGCGTATCATATATTTAAATGTAAGTTAACTAGTTTTAATTTGTCAATGTAATAATTTTTTGATGAAGAACGAAATATTATATTATGAAGCATTATCAAGGGGAGTATTCACATATGAAATTAATAACCTGATATTTTTTAATGTAAAAGACAAGCAATAAGTTGTGAAGCATATGTTTCAGGTACCTACATTTAAGTGATAAAATTAAGGAAAAAAATATGAAATACTTTTCATGATTTTATTATGTAACTTAATTTGAAAGGATGGCGTTACTTTATACTTATACGGCATTGCCATTGTGGTCGAATAATGGCCATCATTATTAGTAATATTGAAATCATTTTATAATCTTCATTTTATCTGTATGCATTTACCCTTAAGGAAAATCAGCTACTGAGGTTGTACTCATGACGCGATTTTCGAAACATTTTCTCAAATGACGATTGATCCTTGCTAGTAGATGACGAAAATGAGGTCCGTTCAAAATTATCTCTCTATGTATGTATCAATCTGTCTGCCTGTCTATCTATGTATCAATCTGTCTGCCTGTCTATCTATCTATGTATCAATCTGTCTGCCTGTCTATCTATCTATGTATCAATCTGTCTGCCTGTCTATCTATCTATCTGCGTATCAATCTGTCTGCCTGTCTATCTATCTATGTATCAATCTGTCTGCCTGTCTATCTATCTATCAATTTGGCTGCCTGTCTATCTATCTATCAATCTGTCTGCCTGTCTATCTATGTATCAATCTGCCTGCCTGTCTATCTATGTATCAATCTGTCTGCCTGTCTATCTATCTATCAATTTGGCTGCCTGTCTATCTATCTATCTATCAATCTGTCTGCCTGTCTATCTATCTATCTATGTATCAATCTGTCTGCCTGTCTATCTATCTATGTATCAATCTGTCTGCCTGTCTATCTATCTATCTATGTATCAATCTGTCTGCCTGTCTGTCTATCTATCTATCTATGTATCAATCTGTCTGCCTGTCTATCTATCTATGTTTCAATCTGCCTGCCTGTCTATCTATCTATCTATATATCAGCCAGTCTGTCTGTCTGCCTGTCTATCTATCTATGTATCAATATGTCTACATGTCTATCTATCTATCTATGTATCAATCTGTCTGCTTGTCTATCTATCTATGCATCAATCTGTCTGTCAGTCTATCTATCTATCTATGTATCAATCAGTCTGCCTGTCTATCTATGTATCAATCTGTCTGCTTGTCTATCTATCTATGCATCAATCTGTCTGTCAGTCTATCTATCTATCTATGTATCAATCAGTCTGCCTGTCTATCTATGTATCAATCAGTCTGCCTGTCTATCTATGTATCAATTTGTCTGCCTGTCTATCTATCTATCTATCTATCAATCTGTCTGCCTGTCTTTCTATCTATGTATAAATCTGTCTGCCTGTCTATCTACCTATCTACCTATCTGTTTATCTTCCTCTCTCTCTCTCTATATGTATATATATATATACACACACACACACACACAAACACACACTTGTCTGTCATCGTTCCAGCAGTCGCAATTTTTGTCTTATCGGTACATAAGCACTTCATGCAAAACTGAAGATCAAGTTCGTTAATGGCTGAAATCAAACCGAGGGGAGGGATGGATTTAGAGAGGGATAATTTTGAAAATTTGAAATATCTCCGTTATTCAAGACGGTTCGAAACAGTTTATAAAACAAATCTTATTGTGAATTTAATTACCTGTAATTATTGTTACATACACCTTTTCCCTATCTTGAATATTGATCGAGATATTTGCATTTTCTTTTTAGAAATTCCTCCTTCTCCCACTGGTCCGATTTCAGCCGTTAACGAATTTGCCAGTTTCGCATAAAACGTTTAAATATCGAGTTTGGTAATGATTTAGCCGACCATTTTCGTCATCTTCCTGGGTAGGATCGATAGACATTTTAAGACACTTTTTGATAATAGCCTCATGAGTACAACCTCAATATGATAGCATAGGGGAAATCTGCCGATATATTCATATTTGAATTAGAAAGAGTCGCAACATTAATAATAACAATCTTATAATTGTACAACGTATATTTATTCATTTATAATAATGAATTATTTTTGATAAAGTAAGTGTAGTTTTATTTTTTTAAGGTTTTTTTTTATTAATAAAATGCTAGGAGTGCTGAATGATTAAATGATTTACTAAATTAGTTTAATACCAATTGTTGAAATCAAAAATAACTAGCCTGGCACATTGGTCAGCCAATGGTTAAGTAGCGGAACCGTCCTTGAGTAGGAATGTAATATTTGCTTTGTGCTAAAAGGCGGGAGAGACGGATGCTATGTCTCCAAAAGTAAACCCCAACTCTAGATCTCTCAGGACGAAGGATCAACACTTCAACTGCTACAAGTAACACTAAACGCTATTATTGACTATTCCTTCTGTATTTTCTCTGCACCCACTTTCAATTAGAGAAAATAGAAAAAATTCGACAATAATGACAAAATTATGAAAATCGCTGAGAACATTACAGTAAATTTATATTTATAAATAAGTACACTTCATCTTAGAAAATTTCCCCTTAGGGAAATCAGCTATTGATACCCCTTACTCTTGACCAGATTTTCGAAACATTTCCTCAAATGTCCATCAATTCTACATAGGAGATGAAGAAAATGTGGTCCATTCAAAATCTGTGTGTGTGTGTGTGTGTGTATGTGTTATATATATATATATATATATATATATATATATATATATATATGTGTGTGTGTGTGTGTGTGTGTGTGTTCTGTTAACGCTCTGGAGGTCGCAACTTTTGTCTGATCGTTACCAAGCTCGATAAGCCACATGGTTGAAATTGTTTTTTGTTTAATTTTATCCATAATTCAATGCTTTGAAGGATGTTCAGGAGGAATGCCAGTCGAAGGAATGCCAGTCGAAGGATGTTCGACAGCCGTCATTAGGAAGGGACATCCATTCATGTCCCTGAAACGAAACACGGATGATATTACTCGTATCAATCAATATTAATTTTATTTATCTTTATTATAATTCAGCAGATTACATTTAATGAAAAATATGTTTAATATTTAAATTTATAAGTATTATATAAATTTATAAGTTTAAGTATTCGTTGTTTTCGAAAAGTTCACTTGCGATATTTTTGTTTAAAGGGGTTTCTACGAATAATCGTATACTTGTGGAAGACAATGTGCAAAGGAATTTCCTCTGCCCTTACAAAAATACCTTTGGAAATTTAACCTGAAAAGGGGGTGGTTACAACGAAGAATGCCTCATGAATCTCCGGAGAAAAATTAAAATAAATATCTGGTAACGGGTGGCTCAGGTATGAAGAAGAGCTTATTAAAAAAGCTAGGAGATAGTTTAGAGATGTTTTCAGTTGGCTAAACGGATGGAATTGAAACAGTTTTTAACAGGTGCCGAAAGGGCGCCGACGGCTGCCATGTACAAAGGGGGACCTCTGTCGAACACCCTTCGACAGACGCCATCAATGTATTAAAAGTGAGGCACATTCGATTTTTATTTGTCACTTTTCCACCGATACGCGTTGTTGACAATTCGTCTTCTGATATGCTAATAATATCCAACTGCCTTTTGTTTTTTCTAATGACTTTATGTTATTTATAGGTGATATAAATTATAATATATTGTGAATGTAAATTATGTAAACAAAGATTAACAAAGAAAAAGTACCCTCATACTTTACATTAAACCATATATAAAAATTATATTTTCGTTTCCTTTAATCCTTTAATTTGTTTTGTTTTGGTTTTCTTCATTGATTTTTTCTCTCATTATTTTTATTTTATTAAAAAGATTACATTATGCATCTAAATGCATTTGGTAATGTGATATTTACAATAAAATCGTTCTCCATCACTCTCGACTGAAGCTACCTACATCCCTTCACCACAATGAGAGGAGCAGCCTCTCCCTGCCTGGCAAGGAAGTCAAGAGCTAAGGAGGAATGGCACTTGATAAGAAAATAGCCACTGCTATCACTTCACTTTACACTTCTATAGGAGATCTCTGGGCCATTGTCTCTTGAGGCGCCGTGGAGGGGAATATGGATGAGTGGTACTGGAAAGGGCTAGGACTTCTGGATTAGGATGATTAGCCTCCTGTGAAATTTTCTGAATTTTAAGGGAATTAGGTCCTTTACAAATAGGATATTAAGATCTTTATGGAGGGTGTGGTTTGTAATATAATATGGAGCATCTACTATGGTGCGCAGGACTTTGGATTGGAAAGTGTGGATGCCTCTAATGTTCGAAGGTGTCTCTCATTATTACAAATATTTTTCTTATTTTTTATTTATTGTTTGTTAAGTGGAATTTATATTTATCTTATACTTATAACACTTGTGTGTAAAAAAAAAAAACATTATGTATTTCATGTATCAAATTATTGTAGCTAACCGACTTCACTGTGCGTAGTATTGAAACATGGGACGTACAATTGGAGATAATTGTTTAAACATACTTCCTTATACTGAACTGAGGCGAAAAAAATAATATCCAAAAAAAAAAAGTGTTATCACAATGTATTTGCTTTGTCTTTACGAGTAAAACGTGGTGAATCGGTACATATATTTTATGTTTCTGTAACATACATTCTTTCTGTTTAATAGCATGAAGGCGACAATTAGCTGGGCAGGGTAGATAGAAATATATTGGCTTCTGCACCAGATCAAGCTTTTTTTAGATAACAGCAATAATGCATCCAGTTGAATATCTTCAATGAATTAGTATTAATCAAAGACGTAACTACGTGGTTTGACTGCATGGAATTCGAGTCAATCTTCTGCTAAGTAACTTTAATTGACCGATTAAGTGGCACTTAGCTATAGCTCAGCTCGGCTAAATAGTTTTACAGGGTGGGGGAGGCTCAGTTTAGTCATGTGATTAAAGGCGTTGGTCTTAATCTCACTTACCATGCCTGGAGTCGTGCGTTAGATTCTCACCTGGGCAATAGGAATTTATTTAGTCACAAACTCATTAAATAAAATTCTTAGTCCCACCCTGTAGTCTAGAAAAGGTTCGTAAACTGTCGGCAATCCGTCCCAATTAGCTTTAGTAGTACAAAGTTGACGTTAATAAATACCATACCAAATAGTTTTGAAAAATTTGAGTATTAAGACGAATGTGTACATTATTAGCATCCGGCACGACACTAATGCAATGCAACGTATTACATTTCTTTCATGATCACATTGTAAAATATTTCTAAATCTTGTTAAACTTAATATTGTTAGAGTAAACACAGCGCACATCTAATCAACTTTTCTGTCAATCATTATCACAGTCACATCTCCAAATTCAGCTCAATGCATTCTATATAATGAAGTACTAAAAAGTTGTAGCTGCAGTAGGAAATTTCCTGAGTACTCGGGTTCATTGCAACGTGGGTATTTATTCATATTAGAGAAAATGTGTCTGCCTTGGTTTAGGACTTGAAGAAAGGTCCCTGTCCTTTTCGAGGAGCAACTAAGCCACTGGGGTCATTTGCTAATTAAACCGAACTCTATCTCTCATAGACTCATCTCCCAACTCAAAAGCAAAGAGTCAGTGGTTTAAAGGGAGCACGTTATGTATTAATTTAATGTGGCTTAAATAAGGTTACTCTTACTAAGTACAATTTATTTTATTTACGCGATTCTAATCGACAGAATGTTTTGGTAGTATTTTTAATCAATGTATATATAAAAGAAAGTGTAAATGTGCGTGCTACAAAATCTCAGAAATGACTCCCGGTAAGATCAATGGGCTTATATGGTGTAAACCTCTATCCCCCTTCCATGAAGAAGGCTCTCGTTCTGATGAGGGGATCCCGTAATGGGGGTTACAAGGGAGACCAGAAATGAAAAGAGTCCCTCACATAGGGGGTGCGTAAACTAAGCAGATTTCCCAAGTACTGGTATAACATTTGCGATCTTATATCACTACGTAGTCTCTATTTATATGTAAAATTCCAATGAGTAGAAGGGGGAGGGGTGGTTACTGAACGCAGAAAACAAGAAAGTACGAATAACTCGCTTAATACTTGAGTTGACAATAACTGCAAAGAACAAAATTGTAGAAAATCAAAAGTTCAACAAGATTTTATGATCCAACTCATAATAACTAATACGACGAGGAAATTTCTAATTCCCCCCATCTCTAAACTACCACTATTCCAAGGTCAATTTCAACCAATAACAGATATGATTTTTAGTGTCGACTGAAACGGCGAAATATAGAGAAATGTACAGATCAAATAAACAATTTCAAGTAAAAAACGAAAAATCTTAATTCATGACGAGGCCTAAAATCTTCAGCAATTTTGCTACGGCCACTAACAGATTTACCACCCAACATCACCGACGGACAACCTGAGCTAGTTTTCTTCTTAGAAACATAGTTCCAAAATGTTTTAGGGTAATTTTTTATTGTAACTTGAGTTTCAAGAATCAATTTCCGAAATTTTATATTTATTAATATTTTTACCTCTTTTCGTAAACCATTTAAACACTTAGAGTGAAACTCTCTGTTAGTTTGACATCTTCTATGAAGCTCTTTAAGTTTTAATTTTTTTTATGATTTCCGCATTAAACCAAACAGGATATTTACAAGATTTAGGTTTAGTTTTTTGTATAACTTGATCAAAGAAGCATAAAAGCAATTGACAGCTTCATCAACGTTATTTATTGAATACAGATGAGACCAATCTATTTTTATATTATTTAAAATAGTTTCCAATACTTCATAATTAACTATATTATAATTGCAAGATTTTCTCCTGAATTTCGGAAAAGTGAAAATATTTTTAAAAGATTAATTTCGGCAAGTAGTCTAGGATGATGTAAGTCTATTGTAAGACGATTATCATTGGTGCAAACTGTAGAAACAATAACAGAAACAGCCTTAGGTCCCGAGTTCGATGAAATATTGATAAACACAAGGTCTAATGTTCGCCCCAAATGATTAGTAATATTATTGAATGAAGACTTGTTAAATATGTTACAAAAAAGGCAAAAAAATTAAAATGCCTTTCAAATTCAAGGAATAAATGTGTATACCTCTGAACTGAGGAGTTTGGACGAATATAAACAACATAGATAGTTAGAGATAATTATTTATTATTTATTTATACAGGAGCACCCGCATCTTGGCGAGTTGGCTCAAAGTTTCACAACGTAAAATGAAAACAAAATTATAGAAAAATAACAAAAACTAAAACAACAAATATAAAATTAAATAAAAAAAATAATCATTAAATACTAGTAATAAAGACAATTAATAAACATTAGACTAGTAATAAAGACATCAATTTAAAATGGTTTTAATAAAAAAATTATGTTATTCCTATATATGTGCCAGTAAATTTATATTTTTTTATTATTTTATTTATTTAGTTATGTGTCCCACAGCGATGGTGACTGGCATTATTAGGATGATATATTTACTCACTTAATGACAATGACTGATAACCCTATATGCAAATACTGCAACAAACACCTTACGATAAAACACATACTGACAGACTGCATCCAACGAGAAAACCTTCACATACCCCACGATATGACAGAACTATTAACTGACAGCAGCCAATATATTCCACAAATACTAACATATCTAAAACACATCAACATTTGCAAAAACATATAATACAAAATAGACTAGGTCTACAGCATACCTAAAATGATTTAGCAGAGCTAACTCTTTATATATTCCTTAGACAAAGCACGGATATAAGAAAGAATCAGATATTAAAGAAATATTTTCCATAATATAAAAGTACAAAAAAGGTATCTCAGGTAAGGAAAAACGCCTCTTTCCTTCACTGTTCTTTATTCATTGCGACAGAGCACTTTCAGAGCATATGCTCCATCATCAGTGCCCTGCTGGCAAACAAATACCATAAAAACGTTGTACAATATGTCATTTAATTAAACAATTTAGAAAATATATGTACATGTCGATGGTCAAGAGTTAAAACAAACAACTTTAAATAATAAATAAATAAAGAAAACGTAAAACGTTATGTATTGCTTTCTGTAGCTCCTCCGGTGGTTGTTCCTTCATTTTTGTTTTTTTAATTTTAATTGGACTATTCGCTTTTTACTATTTTAGACTTCTAAACTGTAAATATTCATTTATTTATTTTAACTATTTATTGGAATTGTGTATATATTCTACTGACAAGTTTTTAATTTTTAATTTTAATCTGTAAAAATAGTTTTTCTTATTTCTGTAAATATTCACTGGGACATTATTTTTTAAATTTTTTTTAAAGTTGTTTGTTTTAACTCTTGACCATCGACATGTACATATATTTTCTAAATTTTTTAATTAAATGACATATTGTACAACGTTTTTATGGTATTTGTTTGCCAGCAGGGCACTGATGATGGAGCGTATGCTCTGAAAGCGCTCTGTCGCAACGAATAAAGAACAGTGAAGGAAAGAGGCGTTTTTTCTTACCTGAGATAATAATTCCTTCACCAACCAGCACCTCAAAAAAAAAATGGACAAAAAAGGTAAGCACATGAAGTTAGAGAGAGCTGTTCGAAAGATTACTATAATGTTATCTGTGTGTGCATAATACTATTTCATTTTAATACTGGGAGGATTTGATGTTAGGAGAAATTATAAAACTCCCAGTTTATACACAGGTTATGTGTCAGTCGTACTGTGGTGGAAATGCAAGTTATAATCACTGCTGTCCCACCCTTCCCGACCTCACATTGGATTATGCTTGCGTGCGATTCGACGAATTCTAGTTATGTAGTGTTATTCTCAGAAAATTGAATTTGTTTAATTCTCATAGAAAAATAATTTAAATGGATGAGGTGGGTGAAAGCGCTGGGGGGATGTACCCATTTATTTCTAGTATTTGTTAACAATGCTCCATTAATATGTTATACTTTACTGAGCATACCATGTACCATTACGAATGTAAAGTTTACTTTCCTGCTATACAAAAGAGTATTTTGTAATAATGTTTATTTTGCACATAAAAAAGGTGTCATCGTTATGCTTTGGACCGTTTTTGGGCCAAGGAGCTTTTATTCAACCATGGATGATTTGAAAAAAATATACACACAGGAGACGGGAAATATAAAAATATTGTGGATTGTGAAGTCTCACATATCAAAAACCTTTATTATTATCCTGAGCAACGCTTCGGCTAGCATTACAATAAATATGGATAAAAAACAAGTACTTGAGAGTTTCTTGTTGGGTAGAAAAGACTGGTAGTGCTATCGATTTGGGAATGTTGATGTTTGTTTCCTTGTTGTACTCACTGAGCATAGAAGGAAAAGTACAGTATTTGTAGCACATTCTGGGGCCTTGGAGGGATTCTAACTGAGAGGAAACATTTTCCGTCATATTACATTGCCCTTGTTGTACTACAATTTTTCGTTACCTGATATTGTATTTTCCTCATTCTATTCCCTCATATTCCATCGCAATAATTATGTATTATATAAATCACCACACTAATTAATTTCAATAGGTTGGTCTGAAGCCATAGAAACGAGTATGTTATTCAAGCCTTTAAGCAAATGGTACCCTAAGTGGTCTATATGGGGGGACTCCTTCCCCCCAGAGGTCCATGTGAGAAAAAAAACCAAAGTCCGTAAACTAAGCAGATTTCCCACGTGAAGTTTTACAATAGAGAAATCTCCATACTGCTAACACTTAACACCACCGTGAGTAAATACAATCGGTAATGAGAAATCGTTAAGTTAATTTTAATAAGCTCCCAACGGAAACGGCTTATGAAATGTAAATAAATACGTAGGTCTGCCAACCACTGAGAGCTGAACAGATACATATTCTTCTCCGGAAAGAAAAACAATTACTGAAATACATTTGAATATAACACATTAACTTTATTGCAAACTATTTGCTATATCTAGTTTATTTATAATGAATCAGAATAATTTATATTTTAATAACTAAAATTTTAGTAGTCCAAGTCTCACAAAGTAAAAGGTTAGAAGACAAGAACTGAGAAAGGTTAGGCTAAACGAGTGCCGAACAGTTACGGAAACGGCCGAACTAACCTGTAAACTTCCAACAATAGCCGCACACACACTTAATAAAAAAGCAAATATATCGGTTAATATTCAAGATAGATAATAAATGTATATAACAATATTTATAGTAAATTTAATTTGCAATAAGATTGGTTCTATATAAATGTTCGATCCGACGTACAGTAACGGAGATATTTCGAATTTTCAATAAACCCCCGCCCCCCCACTGGTCCGCTTTCAGCCATTAACGAACTTGATCTGTCTTTTTGCATAAAACGTTTAAATATTGAGTTTGGTAACGATCAAACAAAAATTACGACGCTAGAGCGTTAACAGACACACACACTCACACACACACACACACACATATATATATATATATATATATATATATATATATATATATATATATATATATATATATATATAATTTTGAACGGACCTCATTTTCGTCATCTCCTGGGTAGAATCGATGGACATTTGAAGAAAATTTTCGAAAATTCGGGCCTGTGGGATGTAAACGGGGTTCTACGATAGTCCATCTCATTTAAGGTAGGTCGCGATTTCAATTGTGATTACTTAAATTTTTAAAAACTAAAAGTTCAGTTTAGAAACGGATATCAGCTTTTATGGCTTCAAAAAAATATACCTGTTATTTATCTCCCATTATGGAATATCGCAAGAAAGTTGTTAATCGCTTTTCCGTCTTCATGTCTAATGGAAAAATGTTTCAGTGAGGTGAGTCAACAAAAAAAAAAGAAGAAAGATGGAGTTTTAAATTAAAAATTACTAAATCGATGCCAAATATTGAAATCAAAGCAAAAATTTTATAATCAAAGCACCGGATTCATCCCTCCCACTAAAAAGCGTTTATTTTTACTCATTGCTTTTATGAAATACATAAGTAATTTAATTTTAATTTGGTTTGTTTTATTTTCGGTTTCATCAATAAATATATGAAATTAATATGTGTTTTAATTGTTTTTTCTTCTACCATCTCCCTTCGGTTTGACGTAATTCAAATCACACTTGAAGTTGATGAATTTTCAAAAATGCAATATTAGCTAAGCAAGGGTCTACCCTAAAGCTAAAAAAATGACCAGTGGTCTATGGGAGCAAGAATTTTATGGATGTATGCATTAAGGAAACGGCAGAGTGTAAAACATGCGTAGGTATTCACTCACCAGCAATTTTAGAATCGTAAGCTACGCCGACTCCACATATCCCGTTGTCTCGAGCTGCGGCCACCTCTCCTGCACACCTTGTTCCATGGCTAAAACAGAATGAGTAAGTCATATATTAGTATATTATCGCTACTGTCTAATAAGGCAATAATAATAATGCAATAGCATTATACCATATACGATACTTTACCACGAACTGCTTTTAAATGAAAAAGTTTTAGAATATTTAATATATTTGATAAGCTACTAATTTTTTAAGTAGTATACTATGTTGCTACAATCAAAAATTATATTTCCTTTATTCACCAGAACCTGCTTAAAGGGAGTGGGTAGTAGGGACGGAGGATCCATAAAAGAAATTTTTTTAATTTTATTTAGATAGATTTCAACAACTGGAATATGAATAACAAATTTGTGAAAATAATTGTTCTGAGTTTTTTGTCTTTTCTCAATTGAAGTGGCTCTTTTTTCTTTTATTGATGTCCACATTGCCTTCGTCATCATTTGGGTATATAAGGAGCCTTAGGAAGGACCCGGAAGGAGTTAGTCTTGACAATGGAACAGAAGCAACGCCAAATTAATATGGTTTTTAAAAGTCTGGCATATTTGTATGATATAACATATTGAGCGATTCACCCTGTGTAAAAGCTCATATAATAAGGCTCGTAATGCCCTGATTTGTTGTTGTTGCAAGTAATATATTGTTGCAAGTAATATAGTGTTAATTCTTATAGGCATTAAAATGGATAATACAATTACAGACTTCATGAAAAGAATTGTAAAAAGTCCGACACGCAGGTGCTGCGTAAACTAAGCATATTTCTGACGTGCTGGAATGACAGAGGTGTGATCTTATCTCACCATATGCTCTATATTTCTAAGTAAAATTTTGATGAGTAGAATTGGGTGTATACTAAAATTTGAAAAGAAGAAAGAACGAATAATTCGGTTAATATTTGTGCTCCCAAAAAATGAATGTAACAACAATTGTAGTGCGTTAATAGTTTAACAAGATTGGTTCTATAACAGTTTTCGATTGGACTGATAATTAGGGAGATATTATGAATTGTCGTGGCCTAACCCATTAACTTTCAGCCATTGACTAATATAACACTCAGAGATGGTAAAACTGTTATGAATAAAGTATGGTATTGATCAAATAAAATTTTTCGAGTTAAGAACGTAAAATACAATCACAGACTTCAAGAAAAGTATTGTAAAACGTCCGTCACGGGTCAGGGGCTACGTTGCTAAGCAGATTTCTAACGTACTAGAATGACAGAGTTGTCATCTTATCTTACCATATATTCTATATTTCTAGAATCTATATTCTAATAGAAGTACGTGTACTAAAAGTTGGAAACAAGAAAGTACGAATAACTCGCTTAATATTTGAATTTCGAAAACATGTATCAAACAACAATTGTAGTGAATGAAAGATTTGTTCTATAACATTTCTCGATTGAATAATTCTGGGATATTATGAATTTTCGTCACTCAACTAACTAACCCCAAGAACGTTCAGCCATTAACAATTATAATCTTTAGTGTTGAAATCTAAACAACTGGAATATGAATAACAAATTTGTGAAAATAATTGTTCTGAGTTTTTTGTCTTTTCTCAATTGAAGTGGCTCTTTTTTCTTTTATTGATGTCCACATTGCCTTCGTCATCATTTGGATATATTAGGAGCCTTAGGAAGGACCCAGAAGGAGTTAGTCTTGACAATGGAACAGAAGCAACGCCAAATTAATATGGTTTTTAAAAGTCTGGCATATTTGTATGATATAACATATTGAGCGATTCACCCTGTGTAAAAGCTCGTATAATAAGGCTCGTAATGCCCTACATTTTTTTCAACATTTCATTACATATTTAAAATCAGCATTAAATTTACTTTAAGACTTTTGCACTTTCAATGTTCATAAGTAACTTTTTAACTTTTTCACATGAATAAAACTGACATCATGTTTACTTTTAAGAGCATAGTAGAAATAAATGAAAATTATTTAGACAAAAAAATTACTTGGAAAATTATAAAAGTTGCTGAAACTGGCCTCCTCCTTGTAGAATCAGGATGCCCTGATTTTTAAGACAATTTAACAATTAGATCTACGCAGAGGCAAATAAACATCAAAATTCCAGATGTTATTCCACAATTAACAAAACATTGTAATGAAACGTTATAAAAAACATTTTTTTTAACGTTTCATTAAATATTTGAAATCAACATTAAATTTACTTTAAGGCTTAGGCACTTTCAATGTTCACAAGTAACTTCTTCACACTACAATTACAGATCAAATATAGAAATTTAAAAAAAGTATAGTTAGCAACAATGTTTCGAGGATCACTACTATTCCAAAGAAGATCCTACAAACTGCCGAATCTCACAAAAGTTGTAAAATTTAATTGCCTTTCCAACGGTGTACTCAGAACTGCAATTATCTCTCAATTTCATAATGTAAAAGGAATGGGAGTGGAAAAAACAACTAATAAATAAAACTGGCTTCATGTTTAATTTTATGAGCATAGTAAAAATAAATGAAAATTATTTTTGATATAAATTAAAAAGAATAATTAATGTAATTTAAAGTAACCCTTACATTAAATTTGAAGACACAAAAATGACTTGGAAAATTATAAAAGTTGCTGAAACTGGCCTCCTCCTTGTAGAATAAACTGACGACATCTGGTCAACACCGCTGATGTAGCCTTTCTAATCTCTTTATGGTTAGATCAAATTGTTAAATTGCCTTAAAAATCGGGGCATCCTGATTCTACAAGGAGGAGGTCATATTCAGCAACTTTTATAATTTTCTAAGTAATGTTTTTGTCTAAATAATTTGCATTCATTTTTACTATGGTCGTAAAAGTAAACATGATGTCGGTTTTATTCATGTCATTCATCTTATCTTACCATATATTGTATATTTCTAGAATCTATATTCTAATAGAAGTACGTGTACTTAAAGTTGGAAACTAGAAAGTGCGAATAACTCGCTTAATATTTGAATTTCGAAAACATGTATCAAACAACAATTGTAATGAATGAAAGATTTGTTCTATAACATTTCTCGATTGAATAATTCTGGGATATTATGAATTTTCGTCACTCAACTAACTAACCCCAAGAACGTTCAGCCATTAACAATTATAATCTTTAGTGTTGAATACAACCGTCAAATATAAAGTATGGAATTGATCAAACAAACATTTTTGACTTAATAACGTAAAAACTTAAAATACGATATCAGTATTTTCATGAACCTCACACAGTTAAATTTCAACGAAATCAATATTTGGTGATCAAGCTACCAATAAACTTATTCATGATATAAATGCTCATTGTTAATGTGTCATGAGTAGGAGTGGGGGTTTACTGAATGCTGGAAACTAAAAAATGCAAATATCTTGGTTTATGATGGGGAAAGTACGTATACAAGAACACTTATAGAGAATTCAATTTTAATTATCATTGGTTTTATACAATTTTTGATCCGATCTACAAAAACGAAAATAATTTGAACTTTCGACATTCCCCCTATAAACCGCACGTCCGCTAATCCGATTCCAACCATTAACAAATTTAATCATTAGATTTGCATGAAACGCTTAT
Organism: Riptortus pedestris; assembly: GCA_019009955.1. Lineage (NCBI taxonomy): Eukaryota > Metazoa > Arthropoda > Insecta > Hemiptera > Alydidae > Riptortus > Riptortus pedestris. The sequence goes on from CM032233.1 coordinate 108,713,666, forward strand.
ATATCGAGGTTGGTAACAGACAAACAAAAATTGCAACAGAGAGGAGACAAGTATTTATATATTTTTTAACGGGCCTCATTTTTGCCATTTACTATGTAGGATCGAAGAAACTTATGAGGAAATATTTGGAAAACCGCGTTATGAACACAACCTCAACAGCTGATTAACCTTAAGGAAAATCTGCTAAAAGATATTGAGATATACAATAATTGCAGTGTCATAATTGCACAGTTTGAGACGTCAACATGATTTCAGAGTCCTTTGAAAGTTATGCAAATAATATAGCATCAAGGACCTTTGCGCAGCCCCTGTTTGAGGGAATCAAAAGGAGCATGAGAGACTCATTAGGAAATACCTGCCTGTTTAAATATTAAATCTTTCTCAGTCTGACCTAGTCTCCCCTTTTTCCCCTTCGCCACCCTTTCACTACTTGATTATATTAATCCCTAAAGGCTAGGTTGGCACACCCTCTTTTATTATTTTCACGTGTGAGAACAATGGTTATAGCCTTTCCAGTAGCACGACTTTAGCAGATTTCACTTAAGAGAAATCAGCTATTGAGCTTGTTCTTCTGAAGTGGATTTCAAATGGCCATCAATCCTACCTATATATATATATATATATATATATATATATATATATATATATATATATATATATATATATTCTTTAAAAGTCCAATAAAAAATATTAAGGCTGATTTAGAGTAAAATTCTAAGACAGTAATATAATACATTGTTATTAAATACACTGCCATTTAGATCAATAAATACTTTTTTGATAATTATATACACTTACAAATTCGCACACACACTCTCACCATAAGAATATTACACTGCATTCATTCCTTAGAATTGTCCCCACTTAATGTTGAAGTTACCCAGTAAATTCTATATATTATTTATAATAAGCTGTGATAGACCTTATGTCGTTTCTGTCTTTTTTGTTGTTGATACGTTTTTCATCTCATGTATATAATTTCTTTTAAACGGATTTATAATTACGAAGATATATACATATATAATTTTGAGTGTACCTTTTTATTCCTCATCTTCTGAATAAGTTCGATGGATATTTGAGGAAATTTTTCAAAAATCGAGTTTATATATATATATTCAGCTCGCTCTCGTGGCCGCAATTTTTGTTTGATTATTGCCAAATTAGATGTATAAGCATTTCATGCAAAAATAAAGACAATAAATTTGTTAATGGTTGGAATCGGAAGGGGGGTTCTCCACATGTTTTATATATATATCAATTATGAATATGAACCGTGATATTTCCATTTATTAGTTTTCAGCCTGCAGTAAACACCCAATCCTACTCAATTCATTCTAGGAATAAGCTGTTATATCATGGATCAATTTATTCAAAGCTTGAATGCCAATAATTTTTTTTTCATTGAACTTTTAAATTGTAACATACGTGCAAATACCTTGTACGATGCAAATTCGTTGTCGTGATCGTACATTCTATCTTCAGAAAAAAAACAAAAAACATTTCCACTCATAGGATCCGCATTTCGAAATATACAATACACTGTGAGATGAGATGAGTAGTGTGTTGTACCACCAAGTGGGAAGTTTGCGCAGTGGACCTCAAAAATTGAGAATTTACAATCTTGCCACAAAAATGTTTATTCATGTCATCATACCAATTAATGTCTGAAATAGGACTTATAGGGGAAGAATTAAAAAATTATATGTCCGTTATTATGAGTCGGGTCGACGAATGTTATTGATCCAATCTTCTTAAACTATTGGTGATCTAAGATTATTGTTCTATACACTTTTCGTAACATAAATATTAACATTTTGACTGCCCACAAAAATAAGTGAATTTGGTTGGAGGCCCATTACAGTTTTCGTGTTATTTGACTTGAAATATGCATAAATATTTAAAAAAAAACAATGATATTTATTGCAAATCTAATGTGGGGGTTAAAAAAGGGAGGAAATAAAAATTACTCCTTTGGGCGTGACGGGCACCTAGGAAGGAATTTCCAACTTAGGTACCCATCATGTGAGAGTGTTAACAAAATTTGAAATTTGGCGCGACGCCCGTGCGATACAACGCTCTCAGGCAGACGCAAGTTACACTAACCCGCCCTTTGGCGTGACGAGCATCCCCTCTTCGCCGCGCTTCACGCCCCGAGGCGGAATGGTCAGTCAAACTGTTAAGCGAGTTATTTCGTTATTTCTCTGTCAACACTGTAGTGGTCGCAATTTCCGTTTGATCGTTACCAAAGTCGATATTCAATCCTTTTATGTAATAAGCAAGATCTAGTTCGTTAATGGCAGAAATCGGGACAGTGGGAGTGGGGTTTAGAGGGGCAATTTTGAACATACCCAATATTATTGCATGTTAAATTATTTATAAGTGTTGATATATTCATGTTATATCTAACATGAATATTAACCGAGATATATTTGTTTTATAGTTTTCACACTTAAGTGAACACCTATTCCCATTCATGTCCTATTACAAATAAGCTTGTAATACACTCAACCGCAAAAAAAAAAACCGGACACTTAGATTTAGTCTTATAATTTTGTTATATACTTAATATTTATGTATATTAATCTTTTTAATTAAAATAATTGGTTAATCTATAGGTTATTTAAACAAAATCTGCCAAAAGTGAAAAATTTTTATTGATTATTTGCAAAAAAATACAAAATAAAAAAAAAAGATAAATTAACACATTTAAAAAAAAAATTATTCTTCATTTTTATTACAGTGAATGGTAGACTTCGCTACCCCAAGCGTTTCGGCAATGTAACGTAAGCTCCGGCCTTCCATCTAAGTTTGAAAGACCCATTATTCTGGACCGAAATAAAAATAAAACATTAATTAAAGAAAATGCTTGGTTAATAATTAAAGATGTTTAAATATGCGAAAAACTACTTACAGTTTAGAATAGATCAACTTCACGACAAATAAATCTAATCTAATTGTTTACTAATCCTGAAGGGATTAGTTTAATGGACTTAGACTCTAAATTCTCTGTAATAACTAGAATACCCACATAAAGAAAATTGCTGAAAATTAGCTTTTAATACGACAAAAATGAAGTGTCCGGTTTTTTTTGCGGTTGAGTATATATTGAACCATTTTATTATAAGGTTACAAACCAAATATTGTTTTAAAAAGACCTTTATTATGAGAGAAACATCCAAAGTTGTTGTGTGATGGTGTCATCAATTACGATTTTACGTTGTAAATCGAAAATGTTTATTTCGTCGCGACCATACTCTATATAAATATAGGTTAAAACCTTTTCTGCCAACGCTTAAGATCATATTTGTTATTGGCTTAAATCAGAGATGGGATAGTGGGGGTTTAGAGGGAGAGGGGTTCTAAAATTCAAAATATATCCCTTAATATGAGTCGGATCGTAAAATGTTGTAGAACCAATCTTTGTAAACTACTGGTGGTAAACAATTGTATTTCTATACATTTTTTCGTAACTTAAATAGTAATACAGTTATTCAGAGTTCCTTCTTTTCAGACCTCAGTAATCCCCCAACTGCCCCTTCTATTCATCGGTTATTCACATAGAAATAAAGAATATGTGGTGAAATGAGGTCACAATTATGCTCTTCCAGCACGTGAAAAATCTGCTTAGGTTACGCAGCCCCTGCGTGACGGACTTTAGGAATAATATGATATAGAATATATGTCTTACAGAGCTAATTTACTTTGTAAGGCTGAAAAAAGGGAGTTTACCTTTGAAGAAAAACATGTGTATTATTGAATTCTAGGTCAGTAAAGCGGCCATGAATTCAGGAAGTGAAAGAACAGAGTGACAATGGCTTGGGAGTGCAGGGAGTTGTGGCTGTCTGATTGCTAAGCTGATAAATAGTCCAATGGCATTGTCGTATTGAAACGTTTAGTTGCAACAGTCTGTTGAAAAGATTTCCCTTAGAAATATCACTCGTCGCCTCGTGCCTTCCATTTTATATAATCTTTGATAAATATAATTTTTAGGAGAGTCTGTTAACTTCTATTTAATATTGACAGTTGAGACGGTATGAGAAATGATGAAGACTAAGATAATGTTTCTTTTTTAGCTGATTTCCCTTAAGGAGAGTAAATATATCTGGATTTTTCAGGTGCTGGATGGTGAATGAATTCTTATCTCAGGTAAGTAAAAAACGCCTCGTTCCTTCACTGTTGCTTATTCGTTGCGACAGAGCGCTTTCAGAGCATACGCTCCATCATCAGTGTCCTGCTCTTCACAAAGATGTGACTGGAACCAAGGATTCTCTGTAGCTCCAGAGGAGGTCCTAGGAGTCACAGGGTTCCAGTCACATCTTTGTGAAGATCACGGCACTGATGATGGAGCGTATGCTCTCAAAGCGCTGTGTCACAACTAATAAACAGCAGTGAAGGAACGAGGTGTTTTTTTCTTACCTGAGATAAATATATCTTCAATGAACATAAACTTCTATTCTTTCTTAAAGCATCTGTTTTAACAAATTTCCCGTAAAAGAAACCAGCTATTAAGGCTCTACTCATGACGCTATTTTTGAAAAATTTCCTCTAATGTCCATCGGTACTACCTAGAAGATGAATTGAGGTCCGTTCAAAATTATATATATATATGCACAGGGTGTTCGCACCCCCCCCTCCCTTAAAATCTCGAAATGTTTAAACACAAGGCTGAGTCTTGGCTTGCCATAATTGAAAAATCCTTACAGTCCATATTCCATATGAGGGAGGGTCAAAAATATCTCTACCAGAACAGGTCGCAAAATATTGAGGGCGTAAAAAATAAAATCTGATTAGTTATAAATTCAATTTCAGTATCAGAAATACACAGTGCCAAAAGGGATTTGAAATACCGTCTTTTGAAGTGCATAAGTGAGGAAGGACGCATTTTCAAACACATGTAAATATTAGCTGTTAGTATTGTAGTGCAAAGAAAAATCTAACCATAATTATAAAAGTTAAACATTTTTTTGATTAAATTCAAGAATACGTTTGGGTTATTTCGTTTTTAATGCTTCTTTTTTCCTTTTATTTCAGAATCCATTCCTTTCCCCGTAGACTTGTTTCTAAGATAATTTTGTTAGCTACAACTTTTAAGACGCAGCATTTTAAAATAAAATGTTCCTTTTCTGAAATAAAGATTTGTGTATTTTATGGATAAAGGATGCGTCCAATCGAAAAATTCACTGAAATAAACTCATGAACCAGTCTGAGCAAGGCACCAGTCTGAAGAAGGCAACCGAAGAGATAGCAAAAATTAGCAACCAAGTAAGCGTGAAACCGCTGGAACTGAAAGCCGGACCAAGTAAGAAGTGAACTTAAACAGTGTGACGTTCATGCGAATACGTAGTGTGGTGACGCCATCTTTTAAGATTTTACGATATTTATTGGTTAATTACCAAATATTGTTTTCGTTGAACTTTAACTGTGTGAGGTTCGTGAAAATACGTAGTCATTGATGATGTCATCTTTTATGATTTTTACGTCATTAAGCCAAAAATGTTTATTTGATCAATTCCATACTTTATATTTAACGGTATTATTCAACACTAAAGATTATATTAGTTGATGGCTGAACGTTATTAGGGTTAGTTGGTTGGGCGACGAAAACTCTTAATATCCCTGAACTATTCAATCGAGAAATGTTATAGAACAAATCTTTGATTCAATACAATTGTTGTTTGATAAATGTTTTCGAAATTCAAATATTAAGCGAGTTTAGTACACGTACTTCTACAATAGAAATATAGAATATATGGTAAGATAAGATGAGAACTCTGTCATTCCTGTACGTGAGAAATCTTCTTAGTTTACGCAGCCCCTGACCCGTGACGAACGTTTTACAATACTTTTCTTGAAGTCTGTAATTGTATTTTACGTTCTTAACTCGAAAAATTTTATTTGATCAATACTATACTTTATATTTAACGATGTTATCAAATCTAAGGGTTATGAGTTAATAGCGAGAAAGTTAATGGGCTAGGCAACGACAATTCATAATATCTCCGTAACTCCAATCGAAAAATGTTATAGAACCAATCTTGTTAAACTATTAATGCAATAAAATTGTTGCTACATACATTTTTTGGAACACAAATATTAAGCCAGTTATTCGTTCTTTCTTCTTTTATACTTTTCGTTTACCCCCAATTCTACTCATCAAAATTTTACTTAGAAATATAGAGCATATGGTAAGATAAGATCACAACTTGAGAAATCGGCTTAGTTCTCGCAGCCTTTGCGTGACGGACTTTTTACAATACTTTGCTAGAAGTCTGTAATTGTATTATCCATTTTAATGCCTATAAGAATTAAAACTATCCGTGCAAGAACAATATATTACATGTAACTATTAACAAATCAAGGCATTCAGAGCTCTAATATATTAGATTTGAAACACGGCTAATCTGTCAGATGATAGATCCAGAGATATAAATCTCGAGCAGCCCGGTTATATATATATATATATATATATATATATATATATATATATATATATATGTATATATATTTCGAGAAATTTTGGAAATTCAAATAACTCCGTTATTATACATGGGATCGAATAATTGTATAGAGTGAATCGTATTGAAAATTTAATGCTCCATAAATGTTGTTATATATGTTTTTTCACTATCTTTATTATTAACCGATATTTGGCATTTTTTATTTTTCTGCCTTCAGTTAATCCCCAATCTACTGACAACAAATTAACAAGAAGCGGTTATATCTTGAAACACATTATTGGAATCTTTATAGTACTTGCGTCATTCGAGCAGTGTTGTAGAACCAATCTTGTTAAACTATTTATGCTCTACAATTATGGTTCGATACATTACTTCTCAACTCTAAGAAAAAGTGAGCTATTCGTTCTTTCTTGTTTATAGCCGTCAATAAACCCCTATTTTTACTCATAGGATTTTTTAGCAGATTTCCCTTAAGGGAAATCAGCTGTTGAGGTCGTACTCATGACACGATTTTCGAAAAGATTCTTCAAATGTCTGTCAATCCTACCGAGGATGAGGAAAATGAGGTCCGTTCAAAAATATATATATATATATATATATATATATATATATATATATATATATATATATATATAATTGTGTTGTTGTTTTCGACCAGGTTTATTTATATATGGTGTTGTTATTCTTTTTGGAGTTTTGGTCAATGTTGGTGAAAAAATCTAAATTTATGCCGATATTTCGAGAATCTTTATTTTCTCTTCTTCAGGGCTGTAAAATTATAGGTACTACTTTATAATATTGCACATTATTATTAAATTAAAGTGTAACAGGGGGTGTTTATGCTATTATTACTTACCAAGACTAAAGATACTTAAAAACTACTGCACATAACTATTGCACTTAAGACTAGGGTTACAATAACCTCCCTGGTCTGCTTAGACACAGCAGGGTCACAGCCGTATGTTTTGTATATCTATAGTTTATCGCCTTTTGTTTGTTGAACTATATTATAATTATTATTCTGCAGCTATTATATTATGTTAGAACTATTGTTATGTGTTATTACAATTATTGTTATATTTTATTAAAGCTATTTTCATATTGTATGAAAGCTAGTGTTATTGTTATGTATTATTACAATTATTGTTATATTTTGTTAAAGTTATCTTCATGTTGTGTTAAAAACTATTATGTTATTGCCACTTATATTATGTTACAACAGTTATTGGTTTGTGATATTACAATTATTGTTATATTTTATTAAAGCTATTCTTATGTTTTAAACAATTTAAATTTACTATAAATATTGTTATATACAGTTATTCTGTATCTTGAATATTAACCGAGATATTTGCATTTTATTTAGTGTAATGGACGAAATATGATCGCTTCTATTCGTTTCCGCCGAAAGCTAGTTCGGCCGTTTCCGTAACTGTTTTGGATATTCTCTATTGTATAACTTCACGTGGGAAATCTGCTTAGTTTACGCAGCCCCTGCGTGACGGACTTTTTAGAAATAGAGAATGAGTAAGTTGTTTGTCTTACCAGCAGGTGGGATACCTGCTTAGTTTTAGCAGCCCCTGTTACGGACTTCAGAAATTATGTTTTGAGGAGTCACTAAAAGAACCACCTGTTCCTGTAATAACTATCCTGGTTATTATTATTACTGTAGTAACTGCATTGATGGCTTTGGCGAGGACTGCACTTACTATCATATAATAGGTCATAAAGGTCCGAGTTTATTGAGGCCAATATAAGGCACTCTAATTTTACGACGCATTCTCAACATCATCAAGAAGCAAACAATGTAATCTTACTTGAGTTTTAAAATCGCGAGAGGTAAATTCAAAAGTATTTGCAAAGGCTTAGTTATGTGACGTTGTTGCCTTATAATGAATGACTCATTTTAGATTTTCCAGTTTCATCGCGAAGTTCTGGACTCGAAACTCTGAAAAATCACAACTTTGCTGAATAGTGAGTCTGAATATAACACATATTATTACTCCAAACACCACATGAATGTTTTACGTGTATTTATACATATTCCTTGAGAGTAACTAGAGCAAACTCTGTAAAATACCAAGTAGCAATCTCTGTAACATCCTATGTAGAGTCCTGATGCACGCTGCTCTTATAAAATAAAATACCTACGTTTTTTATTAATTGAAAAGTAGTAGTTCACGTTTTTGCGGCTTCCCCTTAAGGGAAATCAGTTATTGTGGCGTTAATGACGTGATTTTTAAAACAAGTCCGTCACGCTGGGGCTGCGTAAACCAAGCAGATTTACCCCGTGCTGGTATAGCACACTTGTCATCTCATCTCACTACATATTCTCTATTTATATGTAAAAAACTGATGAGGTGGGGGAGGAAGGTTACGGTACGAATAACTCGCTTAGTATTTGAGTTAAGAAAAAATGTAACAATAATTGTGAAAATATGACCTGTTTAACTTTACTTAACTAGTCTAGACTAGTTAAGTAACAATATTTGTAGAAAGTCAATAGTTTAACAAGATTGATTCTATAACATTTTCCGATCCGACTAATAATGACAGAGATATTCTGAATTTTCGAACACCTCCTTTCTCTAAACCCGCAGTATTACAGGTCCGGTTTCTGCCAATAACAAATGCGATCTTTAGTGTTAAATGAAACGATAAAATATCGAGTATGGTATAAATTAAATATACATTATCGAGTAAAGAACGAAAAATCTTAATAGATGATGTCATCACATAAAGTGTTTGCATTTATCTCACAAAGTAAAAGTTCAATGAAAATAACATTTGAGCCTTGGAATGATGTGGTTCATGATTTAACTGCTTATTGTTAATATGACATGAGTAGGAATGGGAGTTTACTGAAAGCCGAAAACAAAAAAAAAAAACAAATATCTAGGTTAATATTCATGATAAGAAAATATGTGTGGAATAACGTTTATAGATCATTTAATTTGTAATAAGATTGGTCCTATACTATATTTCAATCATACGCATAATAACGGAGATATTATGAATTCTCGAAAATACCCTTCTACCCCCCCCCCTACCACTGGTCGATCCATTAATGAACTTGATCATTAGTTTTACTTAAAGGTTTGATTATCGAGTTTGGTGACAATCAAATAAAAACTGCGACATACCTTGTAGAGCGTACGCAAACAGGCAGATCAGAGTGCGTGAATATTTTGGGCTAGGAAAATATAACAACGGAGATCTCTGCTATAAAATGTGAAGGTTGTGAAATGTAGAAAGAAAAAAAAAGAGATCCAATGTTCGTATCATTTATCGTATTGTTGGTAATACAAATTACTATTAAAATACTTTTTAATAATTAAAATGATTTTATTTGTGCATAATTACGTAGGTTAATTCTTGCAAGAGGCCATCAAATGAGCCATCTCTTATCCAGAGTATGATTTGGATTTAACAAATTTAGTGCATCTATGGTTTAAAATTGGCGAGCTTCTTATGATTAAGCGCTGCAATAGTCGCACGTCATCTAAGAGGGGAGTCTTTTTGAACTGCTGAGTAGACGATAGAATGCAAGCCCCCCACCCTAGCTACCTTCCCCTCATGTCTAGAGCCTTCCTCCAACTGTACTGTTTGAACCCTTTTCTGATTCTCCAATGCGGCGTATGACCTTGAGGCATCTGTGAGATCCCGCACGACTACCTTTATAAGCAGTGCAGTGGCAGATTTACAGGGAGCTTACAAGTATAAAAAATAGAGAAATAAATTCAGGCATCTTCGCTTCTAGGAAGGAGGGCACTCTGGTTTCCCTATGTCCCAAAAAATAAGTCCAAAATTAGAAATGTATCTTCTATATCAAGTATGCATTTTGATGGAGAAATAGATATGAAAAGATGAGAAAAGAAAAAGCCTTCCGTTACAAAACAATATAATGAAACCAATGTAGGTGTGGACATATTGGATAAAATGTGTTCACTTTAAATGTACCATGAAATACCATAAGGTGGCCTATGGCAGTATTTTTTTCTTTTCTGAATATTGGGGGGATCAATTCTCAAGTAATTTATTTAGATATTTATTCCCTGCCTATTTCATTTTATGAACCTACCTAACTATTTTATTTTACTTTATAAGTCTGAGTATATAATGTGTATGTATAACATATGTATGTATCAATTTTATATTGTGTAAGCCAAGATAATGTGAGAAATATTTTTTTTTTATATTATATAATCATAAATCATGTATATTCTTTATACAATGTATCAATTATAACTTTTATAGAAATATTAGTACGGGTTTAATTAAAACTAACCTTCTTACATTAATACTTACGGAAAAGTTGTAAGTCATCTGAGAGATGACATGCACCCACTCTTGTACTGATGAGGGGCGTGACTACTGCACTGTTAGTTATTCGTGAAACACTCTCTCTAGTGGCTGTTCCTGCAATTCCTCATGTTGCTTTAAGCTGTTGAATGAAAAGCTGATACGTTGTTCTCTGCTGTTGTTTGAGAGTTGGCGCGTTCTAAACTCCGGCTGTACCGCACGTACCTTCTCTCCTACTTTCCTGTCTCCTTGACGAAGCAAGTTGGCATTGCCTATTATTCGGGAGTGGTGACCTTCCAATCACTAACGTTGGTCCACGGGGTTGCATTTGGTTGCAGCTCAGTGTGTTCATTCTATCCGATCCTTATTCGGTTTATTCGCAGAGACCGTCTCTCGTTCTGTGGGAATCCCTCTCCTTAATGTCATGTAAGTTTTAAATATATTTTCATGAAGGACCCTAGTGAAAAAATGTTAGTTCATCGTGCTTCCTGTATCCTATGCAGCTGTCTTGCCATGACCCTTTCTTCTGTCCTTTGGGTTTACGTCCTACTGAGAATACTGGCTGGAATGGTAGCAGAGTGGTAAAATTCCAAACTCTGTTTCCTAACGCTCACTTCCTATCTCTCTTACATCTTTCTAATTGTCATTTTCTCGGCTATTTGGTGCAGAGGTAAGAACATTTTATCATAATACCTTACTTTTGTTTAAATGTATTCATTCGTCCATTTTTTTAGTTATCTGAACTCACCGGAGCCATTTCTTATGAATTTGTTGATTATTCATTATTTATTATTATTTTCATTTCACCCCAGGGTATTTATAATTAATTATAATTTCATTTGTTTAACCTACAGTACTCAAATCTCGAATATCTCCGTTATCATGAGTAAGTAAAAACTATTATTTAACTTGAATATTCACTTAGCTAATTGTATTATTTTAGTTTTCAGCTTTTATTATAGACCCGAGGGATGTTTTTAACATCTCTAACAAGCTTAGACACATATGACGTATTGCATAATACAATATGGTGTAGTTTGTCACTTTGGCATGTGGAAAATGTTTCTTGCGTCACAGACTTTTTTAGCGTAAATCAGCTATTGAGGTTGTACTTATGACACGATTTTGGAAAAAAATTCCATCGATCCTATCAAGAAGATGGTGAAAACGAGGCCCGTTTGAAATGTGATATATAATGAAGTTGTTTTTCTATACGCTTTCCTTAATTGTGAATATAAACCGAGTATTTTTTCCATTTTTTAATTATCGGCCTTCAGTAAACCCCCACTTAGGCATCACACTTTGACAATAGGCGATATTTCATGAAACGCCTTATTCCAAGCTGAAATAACCAATATTGTTATCAAACAGACTTGATGAGACGCATGAAAATACGTTGTGTGAAAACGATATCAATTAAGATTTTAATGACCGCCCACTTCTAGTCATTGGATTTTTAATAGGAAGTAGAGAATACATTTATATTATTTAAGAGAAAAGGGTTATATGAAAGCAAAATAATTCAAAGTCATAACTACTTTTTTTCAAAATTAATTGGTTTCCTCTTGTAAATGGGGTAAAAGTCCAATGTAACTTTCATTTTACTAGAAAAATAACTGCATTTATATTTTAGTAGATAAATATGCTTGTTAGCAGATTTCCTTAAGGGAAATCGGCTATTGAGATCGTACTCATGATGCAGTTTTCGAAACATTTCTTCAAATGTCCATCGATTCTACCCAGGAGATGACGAAAATGAGGTCCGTTCAAAATATTATATATTTGTGTGTGTGTGTGTCTGTTAACGCTCTAGCGGTCACAATTTTAGTTTGATCTTTACCAAACTCGATATTTTAACATTTTATGCAAAAATACAGATCAAGTTGATTAATGGCTGAAATCTGACTAATGGGAAGGGGGGGGGGTTCAGAGGGGCAGATTTTTGAAAATTCCAAATATCTCCGGTACTATACGTCTGATCAAACCAATTGTATACAAAAAATCTTATAAAAAATTAAATGAACTACAAATATGGTTATATACATGTATTCTCTATCTTGAATATTAACCGAGATATTTGCATTTTTCAGTTTTCAGCCTCCAGCAAACCCCCACTTCTACTCATGTTACATAAACAATACTCTGTTATGTAATAAACCACATTATTCAAAGCTTAAATACCATACATTGTTTTCAAGAGACCTTTATTATACGAGATAAATGCAAATATGTAATGGTGACCCCCCCCCTTCTTAAAATCTTGGACTACTAAAATTTGATTGATTGAGATAAAAATTATTCTAATCCATTATAAATTACAGTACTAGATACAGTAAGTACTTTTCAATAAAATTAATATGTTATATTCTTCTATATTTCAGTAATTGTTTTTCTTTCAGTGAGAAATTGGCACACCTGTTTGTTTACGTTTCAGGTGCTTCCTTTCTAATGGTTTCTTATTATCGTTTGTATTTATTCATTTGATGTTGACGGTGCTATTGTGTTACCAGTATGTAGATTTATCTATTGTTAAACATCACGAGGGAAATCTGCTTAGTTTACGCAGCCCCTGAGTGACGGACTTTTGTTTAGCAGGCTAGAATAGTAGGGAATGAGGGATGTAACATTGATTTAGGTTGCTGATCATAGGAGGAAATGAGAAAGGAGATGCACTACAAGATATGGGGGGTGCCATATAATAACAATAGTGGCTCACTAAGTGATAAGTAGGCCCGAAATGAGGAAGCTGTCAGGGAAGAGACGTGTTAATGAATTAAATAAGGAATGGGCTATAGATATGGCTCAATGGTATAAAGTTTAATTACTACATTCCTTATCTGTGTAAACAATCAATCTTAATTAGGTATGGGCAACCTTTGACATGTTGTGGGCCAAACATTAGTGTGCAAATACGTTCGCGGGCTGCTTTTAAAAGTAATGCATTTTAAAGTAGTGTTTATAATTTTTAAGGATAGACATTAGACCTGAAATCATATTACAATGTAATTATAATACAATTTAATAAAATAACAAAATGAATTGAAAGAAATAGGCACAACGAAAATTAAATAGTGACACTGAAATCAATGAGACACGAGCTTCAATTTGAGAAACTAGTCCATCGATGTTGGGATTAATTCCACTGATACGACGACGTAAAGAATTGTCCAAATTATCGTCAGTCAGACTTGTACGATATTTTGATTTATTAACTTTCATCAAAGAAATTAAACGTTCGCATTTATAAGTACTGCCAAAGGCACAAATCTCTCCTCATCTTCCTCATTTAGAGTAAGCAGTGTAATATTTTTGTTTAATTGGGTTTTTCAAAAAGTCTAGGGGGCCAGTTGTTGCCCACATATGGCTTAAATTGTCAATATGGTTGACTTTTCTGTTCGTGAAAGAAAAATAAAAAAGATAGAGCAAAGACAAGACGTCAGTTTGGACACTTTTATTTCAAAACTATTTTTTAAGGACTCACTAAAATATGATTTCTGCTAACCAACGGAATAAACTGATTAACCTAATTACGGTTTTGTTTCCAAGAAGAATTTTTCTTTCCCCTCATAAATCTAACATTTTCGAATTACCATTATTTTAGGGCCTGCGTCTTTAAACCGCATTAGAACTGGAATCCATGTTGTACTGTTAACATTCATTTGAAACCAACCAGATGTAAACCTACATAAGTGCTCTCAGGTTGGAATAATTAAAGGCTCGTTTATTAATTAAGAAGTATCCCATCTTTTCATTTTTTTTTAATTTCAAGTATATATAGTTACACTATAACAACGACGAATTATTAGTTAACGCTCAAACTATATATTTGTTTAACTTGAACTTGTTTAAATAACATTTTTCTGTAATCGTTGAATACTGCTAACATTACTAAACTGAAATGAGTGAAGAAAGTGAAACATTTTGAAATAGAGTGAAGAAAGTGAATTGCCTTCTTAATTAGTAATAAGTATAAATTAAAAAATAATTTGAAGTTAGAAATTAAATGCTTCAATGTTTCTTAACATTGTACGAATTTATTTTAACAAAATAAATTGAAATGTGATTGAATTATTGGTGGAAATAATCAATATATTTTAAAATTTAAATATAATAATAATTACCTTCCTTGTTTATAACCTGCACTTGTTTATAACTGCACTATTTCACAATCATCACTAGTTGTTTTATAAATATGCTTATAACCTTTCACAACCATGCTTACAACCTACCAACAACATACCATAATCTTCACAACATCCTAATTTTGTTCATATTCTGGTTAGATCTGATCATGTATTACACGATTACAGAAAAAAATTAAAATTACACTCGTGACGAAAGTAGAATTTACAACTCACGTGAAATTACCACACTCGCTTCGCTCGTGTGGATAAACGTTTCACTCGAGTTGTAAAATGATCTACTTTCGTCACTTGTATAATAAATAACTAAAACACCATCCTGTTACACCGTAGTCAAATAAAAATGTTCAATTTACATAAAGTAGTACCTGTTTTACAGCCCTGAAGAAGAGAAAATAAATATTCTCGAAATATTGGCATAAACGAAAACTTTTTTCACCAACATTGGCCTTGATGTTTTGGCACATCAACAACGGACAACAACAACACATATATACATATATACATATATTGTCTATTAACGCTCTAGTGGTCGCAATTTTTGCCTGATCATTACCAAACTCGATATTTAAACGTTTTTTATAGAAATAAAGATCAAGTTTGTTAGCGGATAAAATCGGATCAGTGGGAAGGGGGAGAATTTCGAAAATTCCAAATATCTCCGTTTTTATGCGTCGGGTCGAAAAATTGTATAGAATCCATCTTATAGCAAAAGTGATGTTCTATAACTTTTATCATTTTATAGGGGTTTATTTTAGTGTTCAGAAGGTGTTCTCTGTAATAAAGAAAATCTTGACTCCAAAGAAGTAAATTTGATTATATTCTGATTAATATCAAATAAAAAAATAATAACAAAACTTGAAAATTATAATCACAAAGATAAAAAAAATTACGGTCCGTCAGGGCACTTTAATGGTTGGAGTATAAAGTGGGAGGTTACAGTGAGGCTTTCATGCTTGCTGAGTTGGAGCATAAAACGATAGGTTAAAATGAGGCTTTCTTGCTGGCCGGTATCTCTGTAAAATAAAAGGGCTTTTACTTGCGATACGACTCTAGCTAGTTGATACTGGCAGTTGTGCTGGCTTGATGATCTGGAATTGATGCTCGGCTGTTCCAGTTCACAGTAATATTCCGCTAACAACTAAAAGCACGTGGCTTCTCCTGCACAACACTAGTAAATGACTGTCAAACTTTTAGCAGATTTCCGTACTCATGACGCGGTTTTCGAAAAATTTCTTCAAATGTCCATCGATCCTACCCAGGAGATGACGAAAATGAGGTCCGTTCAAAATTTTATATATATATATATATATATATATATATATATATATATATATATATATATATATATATATTTGTCTGTTAACGCTCTAGCGGTTGCAATTTTTGTTTGATCGTTACCAAACTCGGAATTCAATCGTTAAGGGGGGATTTTTGAATATTCGAAATATCTCCGTTATTATGCATCGGATCGAAAGATTGTATAGAATCAATCTTATTGCAAATTAAATTTACTATAAATATTGTTATATACATTTATTCTCTATCTTGAATATTAATGGAGATATTTGCATTTGTATGAAGTCTGTGAGACATGTGGTCGGGTATAGTTCGGATTACGTCGGCCATTTTCGTAACTTCTCGGGTCAGGTGGAAGCTTCTTCTAACCTTACCTGTCGTTTCTAACCTTACCTTACCTTCTTTACTTTGTGAGATTTATGCAAATACGTTCTGTTCTTCCGCCCCCCCCCCTTCTTTAGTTCTTGGACTACTAAAATTTGAGTTATTAAAATATAAATTATTCTTACAATTCAGAAGCCGTTTCAGTTGGGAATTTATTTTAATTAACTGAAAGATTTCTCATTATCTAATCACGGTGATATTATGTTACCAGTATGTAGATTTCTCTATTGTAAAACTTCACATGGAAAATCTGCTTAGTTTACGCAGCCCCTGCGTGACGGACTTTTTTTTTATAGGAGAGTTAGGTTAATTGGTAACCAGGGGCAACGCTATCGCACGACACAGCTGCTACAATCATATATGTTTTCTCTAAATTCAATGATAACCGAGACATTTCCATATTTTAGTTTTTGGCTATCAGTAAACCCCCACTCCTTCTCATGCCATATTAACAGAGAACTGTTACATTATGAAGCACCTTATTCGAAGCTGAAATACCAAATATGTTTTCCCTGAACTTTTTGAGATAAATGCAAATTCGTGACTCAAGTGGGAAATCTGCTTAGTTAACGCAGTTCCTGCATGGCAGACTTTTTATATTATTATTTCAATTGCAATAGTGTTTGATTGACATACACAGCTGGAACATCTTTACTTTTTAAAACGGTTAATGAAGTCCAACTGATTGATCCAGTTATGTTCCATCGGCATAACCTTCAGTTATAATAGAGAAATTACTTAGCTCAGGCTGTATACGTTTCTGTAATAGGTGGTTTGATGGCGTTCAGATATCAGTCATTCAGCTGTCAGCTATAGCGTTATAGGGCCTCTATTAACGAAGCTAACTTGGAATAAGCACCACCTGCTTTTGACGTCAAACGTGAATCATAAATCACAATTCTCCCGTCACACTAACACCTTTGTTCCATCAATAATCCTTTCCTGAACAGTATACCTTACAACTCATTTCAACAAATCGTCTACATTATGAGTGGCTAACTATTAAAGATTAATTTCAAATAATGAAACTGAGTGTATAACTCAAAAGAACGTAAAATTTACATAATTTTTTAATGGCGCATTTATTATTAGTCAAATGCGTTTAATTTACACCTGACTTGTAGAGCAATTATGGAAAAGCATAGAAAGCACTTTTTATAAGAGGGCACTAGTTTATACTTGCTCAATTCAGGGAATTCGAGGACTCTATGCGAATTTTAATAGAAGAAAAGGCTAAATTAAAAAACAAAACAAAATAGAAGCTCTTGAAAGCATATAGAAAAGAGGTAATTTTCCAACCAAATTGATGCAGCAATAAAATAACACCTTTCCTAAGCTAATTCTAAATAGGAAAATCAAAAATTATGGCCCAACCTATGCTGAAATGATCAATATTCATTCGTGGAAAAGCAAACCTCCTGAAGGAACTAGACAGTAAACAGAAACATTTCGTGGCACTTAGGAAGGAACGACACAGAGATCATTGGTTCCCCGGTATCACAATTTTCAAATGCAATTCTTACTGCAAGTAGGGAATGTCTTCTAGTTATCAAACATAGCTGGTGTAGTACCTTTGTGGAAAGATAATTTGAGAACATTGAAATAATCCACGTATAAATTAAAAAGGAAATATCGAAAAGAACTTATGATATTGTATTATCAACGGAGAATAAGCTACTCAGGCACCGTGACGAAAGAAAAGGTAGAATCTTGGCAGCGATGCCAAGACAACCCTTGGAGAAGATCATACAGAAGTACGATGCACTTCCAGTCGTTGAAAAGCTGTACTACACCAAATGACTTTCAAATAGTAAAACCATCCACGATATCTTGTCACAGATTTTCTGACACCTAATGACAACCTTCGAAATGAGAACTCTGTCCAAACATTTATGCGTAGCGACACAAATGAAACTCCAGAAACTCCAAACACAGCTCCCTCGGACAAGGTTGTTGTTGAAATTGCCCTCAATTCAATCAAAGCCTGAAAAGCTGAAGGTCCAGAGATGATTGAAGGTTTAGAAATAATGAAATGCAAACCGAGCTTGCTTGGTCCGCTGCATGCCATATTCAACAGATGTTTGGAAGAAGGTGGTCTACCCGACCCCGGAAGAAGTGATAGATGCAAATTGTTTCTGGCCAACTTGCCTACTCCCCATATTCGGTAAAATAATAGAAAAAACTTATTTTAAGTTCACTCAACGACATTATCAGGGTAACCCAATCCAGATACCAGTTTTGCTTTACTAAAGATCTGCGACTAATGTTACAAAAAACTCTAAATGCTCTTACATAAAACTCTAAATATGTTTTTGGAGTATTCTACGACGTATCTGGAACCTTTAACAACTTATGGTGGCCTTCCAGGAGAATTCTCCCTTCTTGAATGGCCTTCAACATCATTGATAGAACATGTTGAGAACAGTGAAATTTTTATAGCAGTTAAGAAATTTACAACTAGTGCATTAAACAAAATAGTTTTAAACAAGTGTAAATAATAAGAAATTGCATTATGCATTCCAATTGCGGGCGCCCTAAAAGCTTAACCCAACAATTTGTTAGTATCACTTATTTTATTAATGCACAAAGCTCGTTCTCGGTGCTTCAAGAATGCATCAAGGATGTGCCACCAAAGACCTATTTCAAATTCCAGAAACCAAAATTCAAAAATAAATTGGATAGTACCGCTTGTATGAGGGCAGCCTTAAGGTAAAGCAGGGGCAGGGAAGGATTAAAATAAAAATAGAGATAGATAGAGAGAGAGAGAGAGAGAGAGAGAGAGAGAGAGAGAGAGAGAGAGAGAGAGAGAGAGAGAGAGAGAGAGAGAGAGAGAGAGTGAAAGCATAGATGCTCATTGATGAAAAGACGTCGCCAATTTAACAATGAATCCCAAATAGCAAAGGTCCAATGAAAAAATACGGCATGTTTAAGCGTCAAGTAAGACGTTTCATTGTCTTATTGCTAATGTGAGAATTATAAGTATACTCATCAACGTTTATTGGTATAATATGGGGAATAATATTATTAAATAATTAAGGGAATTCTCTGTGGGATTTTATTGCAGCACAGGTTAAGAATCTGTTATTGCCAGAAGTTTCCCACGGATTTAGGGTTTGTAGTACCTAGATATATAGAATCAATTTCAAACTTTCACGAAATTCAATGACTTTAGGATATACGGTATTTTGTCACAAAGCAATTATGTATTATTGTAAAGTTTTGATTTGATAAAGTTTTGTATTCTCAAATTGTTAATAGAAGCACTATGTTAATATATTTCTCGTAATGATTTCTAAGAGTCGTTATGTAAATAGCATAAGGCACAAAGAAAAGAAAATAGGAGTTATTTAGAGAACACTCGTTATTTCGTGGAAAAGTCGAGTCCACTTTGTAAAATGGTGGAGACGTCGGAAGCTGTTTCTTGGAAGCAAATCTTTTCACTGTCCTATTTATGAAAAAATAAGGTTGGTCCTTTTTAGGGGGCCCTTGGGAATGAAGGGCCTCTAGTTGGTTCCCCCTTATCTCACCATCTCGAGAATTCACAGATTCTAATACACGAATAAACATTGACAATTTCGCTATCTACGATTGCTTCATAGAAACCATTTACATTTAAATGAAGACAGAAGATGGCTCTTCCTGTTGTCGTGGTGTGAATAAATTTTGGTAAAGGAGACATTTAGACATTTCCAGTTCTCGCCCTTCTGTTATAAAATGTTGGTAATCTTTGAAGCCATAAAGTACAGGTACTCCGACTGAAATGGGTTACTGCAATAACAAGGGCTATAAATCACCTCCCTCCTCTTCCTTCATGTTCATAGTGTCTCTTTGTACAAGGCTGACTTATTTATGACCCTTAAATAAAGTGACGCTTTACAGAAACAATGGCGCTAGCTCAACTGAGAAATATCGCCACTTCCATGCTGTTCCTATATTTTGTTTTTGGTTATAATTGGTTACAATTAATGATAGTGGGAGGGAATTTTACTGAAAATTCCTTTTCCTGTGATACGCTTTCATAATTTGACTATGGGCTTCAAGCAACTCTCATAGATAGATTACTATTGTAGATAAAGTTCTAATTATTTTATTCGGAAAGTTTGTGTTAATATAATTAATTCTGCCAAGTGATGAGTTCCTTATGGATCCAGTGCGTCACTAAATATTCTGTATAATCCACATATTGCGACCTACTCCTTTGATTTTTTTTCTAATTATCCTTTACTTTTCATTGTCACCTTTGTTTTTATAGTCAGCAGTTCAGTACCAGTTTCTTGCTGCTTTAGTTGGCTCACTAACGGACACTACTGTAGTACCTACCTCCATATTTGTTCATTTATCCATTTCTGTTTGGAGTTTCTCTCCAAATCTCTCTCGATGTTTCTTTCCATAGTAATGCATTTGTATGGAGATGTTAATTAGCAAATAAGTACGTGATTTAGTATATTACTTGAGTATCTTTAAAATTTCTTCCATTCGACACAGGCACACTCTACTAGTCTTTATAATGTACAATACATCATATAAAACCTATGGTCGAAGCCACTAAGTAGACAAAAATAGGAATATACTATTTTTAACTATTAAATTTATTGAGAAAACTATAAATATTTTTCACTTTAAAAACTCGCGTCTAGAAAATATTTTTCTATATTAAAATGTGTTTTTCGAGTACAGATTTAACATTTCTATGACTTCCAGCTTCCAATAGTCAAATAGTAGTTCACAGGAGTTACATAATTATCACTCATGTGACTTATTATTTGGAACTGAAACAAAAGTAATAATTCATAGTAACATCCAAATTTTGTATTTGACAATCGGAGTGTATATAGTTTAAATAATAATTGTATATAATATAAGTAATAAATATAGCATTATTTTGACTATTATTCGTACTTGTAAAGTATAGCTTAGAGATTGTGGTTTTTTGAAATTCACATTCAATCCAGAAAAACCATGCCTCCTTTGCGAAGATAGCCAAAACACCGTTACTCACTTCATCCTTAAATGCCCTTTTTTTAGAAGAGAGAAGAAAACATCTACTAAAAAGTTTCAACATTCCACAGGAATCCATAGATAACTATTTGACCTTATGGACAAGAATAAAAAAAATTGCATATGTGTTTTCCTACTTAGAAGTCTTTACGTCAAAGTGAAAAGAATGTAAAAAATATAATTATTAAAATAAAATAAATGTTAATTTTTTTTCTGTAGTAATTATTGTTTATAGTATTTTAAAATGAATTCTCTGTTTATGTTTGTAAAAAGAAAAGATAAAAGAAAAATGTAATCATAAAATCTGGCTGAACTCTTGCAATAAAGTTGACACATTTTAAAAGAAATAAAAATATACATTCATTCATTGATTTTTTAAATTTAGATAACGATAAGTTAATAGTGAATTGAGTCATAACCCAAGGAGATTTAAAGGTGTCAACAACTGTAGAGGATCAATATTTTAACAAGATTAGTTGTATAAAAACTAATCGACATAGCTGTGCTGCGGGGTAAGCAGATTTCCTACACGCTCTAATGTCATCTCACCATTTTTTCTCTATTTCTAGCCCCAAATTTAATGAGTAGAAATAAATGTTTATTGTAGGCTTAAAACAAGAAAATAATAATTACTCCCTTAGCACTTTTCATTACGTGAAAATGTATAGAACAATTATTGAGCAGCAATAGTTTGACAAGATCGGTTCTATAAAATTTTTCGAGCCAACTCATTATAACGGAGATATTTTGAATTTTCAAATCCTCCCCCCATTCTAACCCCCTCCCTATTCCAAGTCTTATTTCAGGTATTAATTAACATGGTCTTTAGTGTTGAATGGAAAAGTAAAATATTGAGTATGTAACAGATGAAATAAACCTTTTTGAATCAAGATGAAATCTTCTCACTACATATTTGCATCTAATCATCGAGTTTTTACTGGAGAATAAAAGAGAATGTATTATGAGATTAGATCACTAGTGTGTCAATTCAGATCGTGGGAAATCAGCTTAGTATAAGAAGTGACTTACGGATTTTGAATTGTGTATTGAACAGTTTTCATGCTCAAATTTATTGAAGTGCTTTTTGTGAGAGGTAGTGATTTTTGAAACTTAGAAATCTATACGTTATTATGAATTTAGTTATAAACCATGAAGGTTTAAAGGGGGTAGACTAA
Source organism: Riptortus pedestris (assembly GCA_019009955.1). Classification (NCBI taxonomy): domain Eukaryota; kingdom Metazoa; phylum Arthropoda; class Insecta; order Hemiptera; family Alydidae; genus Riptortus; species Riptortus pedestris. The sequence continues at coordinate 108,736,424 of CM032233.1, forward strand.
AATTATAATAACCAAACATATAAAGTAATAATATTAAGTTTCATAACACTTTTAATACTGAATACAATGAGAACATGGCTACGAATCTAAATATGGGCTTACTAGTGTATACAGAGTAAAATATATATTTATTGAAGTATGTGTTTATTTATATCTTTGGGACATTATATGTGCGGTCAGCTAAAGCACGTTCTACCAGGATTAGCAGCTCTAGCCGTTGTGGACTGTATGCCCTAGCTGGCTCTAAACAGCTTCCCGTTATCAGAGGCCATGCCCCAAAAAGGTGGCATTATCATCTCTCCATTAAAAGTCCGTCACGTAGGGGCTGCGTGAATTAAACAGATTTCCCATCTGCTGGCACGACACGCTACTAATCTCATCTCATCTTAAAGTCTCGATATCTAACAAGGGAAGGGCACGTATATTTCTATCATCGAGTTAAAAAATTTATTGCGGATGACAATGGTGTTGAAGAATAGAATGAATTTTAATACAATCCTCTCTAGATGATATTTTGTTTGTTTGTTTGATTTTGGGCAAAAAACATGGCGGTCTTCAATGCCCAACACTCTTCAGACCGTATTTGAGTTCCCCAATCATGGGAAGTCTCAGGAACACGCACGCTACTTACTTACGCCTACTTACCGGTATCACAGAATCCAATTTAAGTTATTAGGACAGAATAAATTTTCAAACAAGCTATTTAAATAAATACCAAGAAAAATTATTGGAAGAATTATTATGCTATTATTAATTAGACTAAACCTATGTACAAAAAAAAACAAAACTAAATTTTTAAATAACTAACTATTAAATAACAGCATTAAACCAAAAATTAATCTTAAAGCTCATTAAAATAACAACAATGTTAGAACTATAAAAATAAATATTAAATTAAATCCATTGAAATAAACATTAGCATTGAGACTCTTACAATAACGATAAAAGAAAAGGACCCATACTCCTATTGCGGTTCTGTTCAATCAAATACGAGCAGTTTTGGAGACGCTTCATACAATTTTTAACTTGATGATAGAAATATACGTCAGTGACCCAAGGCCAAGCATAATCAAAAAATAGCTCAACCGTATAAAACTGTTAATGAATATTTTTATGTCTAGACTAGAAACCTCAATCCCGAATATCAGACACGCAGGGGCTGCGTGAACTAAGCAGGTTTCCCTCGTGCTCCACGTATTTCCATTTATCTTAAACAATTAAAAGTTCAATGGGAACAATATTTTTGATATAAGCTTCAAATAAAGTTTTTCATGACATAACAGCTTTCTATTAATATGGCATGAGTAGGAGGAAAAAAACGATAATATCTCTGTTGATAATCGAGATAGTGAAAACATATATTACAACATTATGTAACATTTACTTTGCAATAAAAATTGTTCTATACAGTTTATCGATCAGACGTATAATAATGGATATTTAAAGCCATCAGGAGGAAGGCAAGAGGAAGCTAGCTAGCTGTATATTATAGGCTTGGGGGTGAGCTCCAAGAATGCCAATGATCATCCAAGTTGGCTTTTATCTATTTATTTATATACTAAAAATAAAAAAAAAAATGTTAAGTGTATGTATGAGTAAGTGTGTGATAAATTGATTTTAATTACTTGCAAAAAAAGAAATAAAAACAGAAAAAAGTACATACATTAAAAGTAAAAGTTATTTAATTGTAATATTGGCTAATTATAATGCCAGTTGAAAATATGTACTTGTAAGGGAGAAAATATATGTTTATGTAATATAATATATAATGAAAAAAGTGTATATACTATTATTATATAGGATAAGTAAGTATATTGCCAGTATTAAAAAATGTACAATAATTATTAATTATTGGCCAAATATAAAGGCAGTTAAAAATATTAAGCCAGTAGTAAGAAGTGTAAATAGGTACAACGTAACTCGTGCTACTAGCACACATCTTTAAGTAAATATAAATAAATAAAAATGTATTTATAGATTTAGTTAAGAAATAATTGTATAGAAAATTAGTAAATTTAATACCCTTAGGATATGACAAGAGCGGTATTTACAATATATTAGTTGATATTATTTAAGACATAGAGTAAAACAGGGACTTGTAAACAGCATTATACTACTATAAAGGGCATAATAACCTAGTTGTTGATTGCCTAAATCATGTTAATCCTAATCCTAATAATAAAGGATGTATTTCGAATTTTCAAAATTCCTCCACTCTAACCTGATCTGATTTCAGCTGTTAACGAACTTGATCTTTATTTTTGCATAAAAACCTTTAAATATGGAGTTTGGTAACGATCAGACAAGAATTGCGACCGCTAGAGCGTTAACAGACAATATATATATATTCACACAATTTTGAATGGAACTCATTTTCGTCATCTCCGAGACAACATCGATGAACATTTGAGGAAATTTTTTAAAAAAGTCCGTCACGCAGGGGCTGCGTAAACTAAGCAGATTTCCCACATGAAGTTATACAATAGAGAAATCTCCATTCGAGAGCCGAACAGTTACGGCGAAGGGCAGAACTAGCTTTGGCGGGAAAATTCAAAAATCCGTTATCGGCCCAAATTTAATAAAAATGCAAATATCTCGGTTAATATTCAAGATAGGTAATAAATGTATATAACAATATTTATAGTAAATTTAATTTGCAATAAGATTGATTTTGTACAATTTTTCGATGCGACGTATAGTAACGGAGATATTTCGAATTATCGAAAATCCTCCCCTCTAAACCCCCCCCTCCCACTGGTCCGATTTCAGCCGTTAACGAACTTGATCTTTCTTTTTACATAAAACGACTAAATATCGAGTTTGGTAACGATCAAACAAAAATTGCGACCGCTAGAGCGGTAACAGACAAATATATATATATATATATATATATATATATATATATATATATATAGATATAGATATAGATATAGATATAGATATAGATATAGATATATATATATATATATATATATATATATATATATATATATATACAGTTTTGAACGGACCTCATTTTTATTATCTACTAGGTAGGATCGATGGACATTTGAAGAAAAATTTCGAAAATTCCGTCATGAGTACAACCTCAATAGCTGATTTCCCTTAAGGGAAATCTGCTAAAATCGTATCATGAGTGCAACCTCAATATCTGATTATCCTTAAGAGAAATCAACTAACAACTGATAGATAAATTTAAGCAATCTACCAAAACCGATCCATCGAGTGTATGTGATGTGGTTAGTTATAGGTAATCTAGCCATGCGACTCCTAGTAGAGTCACTTGAGTACGCCGTGTGTCTGCAATGCATTCTATTATAAGAGGGTTATTTAATGTACATTTCAACAGCCCAATTTCATTAGCACTCCAACATAGTATCTACAACCATCCCATTGTCTTCCCTAAAAAGGTATTCCTTATCTCATAGCTGTTTTATTAGCAGATTTCCCTTAGAGGAAATAACCTATTGAGGTAGTACTCATGACGCGGTTTTCGAAAAGGTTCTTCAAATGTCCATCGGTCCTACCATGGAGATGACAAAAAAGAAATCTGACTGAAATTGAAAGCAAAAGCTCACGAGAAATAAATTATTACTTCCAGAAGTAAGTATTAAAATATAGAAAGAAGAAGAAAGTGGGGTTATAAAGAAGTTCCGCAAGAAAAGATAAATTATTAAAAAGTTCATTTATTAAGACTGACTGTTATATGAAATTAATGCCTCGACGCTAACATTGTTTGTAGTATATTTTAATCTCAGGTTTCACCTTAAATTTGTCTATCATTCCGTACGATGTGCAGTTTGGAAGTGAGTATTTTTTTTCTTTAAGTATGCGAGGAACTCGCCTAAATTATGAAGGCACTTTTAAAAGTTTGAAAGACGTGGGCTCGGGTCCAAGAAAAGGAAAAAAAAACCAACACTTCATGGGAAATAAAACAATGACCAAAGTTTAACCAGAGGGTTGGGAAAACTTTAAATAAACAGCCTTAGAGCTTATGTGATGTTATTAAAGCCCTTCAACTGGTCTGAAAGGAGCATGGAAACTTCGGTAAATAAAAGATAAATTTAAACTAAGTCTGGAATATTTGCATACTTAGAAATTTGAAAGAATGGTGTTTTTCTCTTGTATGAATAGTTATCATGGTTTAAGGGATAAGTCTCCCCTCAACACGTGCGATAATGGAATATATAATAAGGCGAAATACAATGAACGAATAAAAGGAACGCATTTGTTTTCATTAAATTTTAAAAATGATTTAGAAGGAGTCAATGTTTTTCCACTTTACAAAATACTGCGAAAAATATGGAGTATAAAACACTTAGTTATATATGGCTTTGTTCCCCTAAGTTACATATATTATTATCATATATCATTTTGTGTAATTCGTAGGTATGCTTTTTCATGCTATTCCTATGTTCGTCTAAAATTCACATAATTGATTCGACAACTGTAGAGGATCAATAGTTTAACAAGATTGGTTCTACCAAAAAACTCTATCACGTAGTAACTGTGTAAACTAAGCAGATTTCCCACGGGCTGGAATGACACAGTAGTAATGTCATCTCATCATTTATTCTCTATTTCTGAATCCAAATTCGATGAGTAGAAATGGAGTTGTATTGCAGGCTTAAAACATGAAAATAATAATAACTCCATTAAAACATTTGAGTTACGAGAAAATGTATAGAACAATTGTAGAAAACCAATAGATTAACAAGATTGGTTCAATAACATCTTCCCATCCAGCTCATAATAACGGAGATATTTTGAATTTTCGAATCCGCTCCTTTGTACTGTTAATATGGTCTTTGGTGTAGAACAGAAATCCTCCCCCCTTCTTGGACTACTTAAATTTGATTGATTGAGATAAAAATTATTCTGATTCATTATTAATTAGAATACTAGATATAGTAAATAGTTTTCAATAATATGTTATATTTCAGTAATGGTTATTCTTTCCGTAGTGAGGTTGACAGACCTGTTTACATTTCAAATGCTTTCCGTCTGGAGGTTTCTTATTATCATTTGAATTTATTCACTTAATATTGACGGTGGTGTTATGTTACCGGTTTGCAGATTTATCTATTCTTAAACATCAAGCGGGAAATCTGCTTAGTTTACGGAGTCCCTGCGTGACGGACTTTATTGTTTTGAGCCTTCAGTTTAACACTACTTCTTCTCAAAGGAGTTTTACATAGAAATAGAGAATATATGGCGAGATTAGATCAATAGCGTGTCATATCATAACATAGGAAATCTGCTTAATTTACGCAGCCCCTCCATGTCAGACTTCTTCTTCAAATCCTTCTTATGTCAATTCAAATTATGGTGCATATTAGTAAAACCTTGGTGTTCGCCTCATTATAATAATTCTTATCCGCATTAACGTCTCCTTCCCTGTGTTTTTATTTGATAATATTGATTAGGTCAATCGTTTGAATATTCTAAATTTATAACATGTATTTTTACTTTAAATCACCAGCAAGATCCTTAACTCCTTAATTACTCCATGGATAACATACTTCGCAAATTTGATATAAAAATGTACAAACATTTGAACGATATCTTTTTAGGTTCATAGATTAGAAACAGAAAGATAATCATATATAGTTTTTAGTAGCAAATGCATTTAATTTGGAAATCGTTTCATTTTAAATAAATAAATTACGTTAGCAAGCTATTTCAAATTCAATCTTGACAAGGTTCGATGAGGAACAGGCAGTTTACATGTCTGTTATTTAAGATTCATAAATTAAGATGCTTCTAAAAAAAATATATACTATAAAACTCCGTCACGGAGGGGCTGCGTTAACTAAGTATATTACCCACGTTCAGTTATAACACTCTCTTGTTCTTCTCTCACCATACATTTTATATTTCTAAGCAAAAATCCGATAAGTTGTAGTGGGGCTTTACTGAGGGCTGAAAACATGAAAGCGCAAGTAACTCGTTTTAATATATGAGCTACGAAAAAAAATGTAGAACACCAACAACATAGCAATACTGTGTCTAAAATATTTCCATTCGACTCATAATAAAGGAGACATTTTGAAATTTTGAACCCTCTCCTTTAACCCCCCCCCCTAATTCTGGCGCAATTTTAGCCATTAACAAATATGGCCATTAGAGTTGAATTAAACCGTTAAATATTGAGTTTGGCGTAGATCAAATTAACATGTTCGACTCAAGACCAAAAAGCCTTACTTAATGAAGTCGTCATACTACGAATTTGCATGTATCTCACACAGTAAAATTCCAATGAAGACAACATTTGGTATTTAAGCCTTCAATAAAGTGGTCCTTGATATAACAGCTTCTTGTAAATATGACGTGCGTAGGAGTAGGGGTTTACTGAAGGCTGAAAACTAAAAAGTGCATATATCTAGTTTAATCATAAAAACAGTGAAAAAAAAAACATTAAATATGCAACAAGATTGGTTCTATAAACGTTTTCGATCCGACGTATAATAATGGAGATATTTCGAATTTTCTAAATTCCCCCTTCTAACCCCCCCCCCCTCCCACTTGCCCGATGTCAGCCATTAATGGACTTGATCTTTATTTTTACAAAGAACAATTATTTATTTATTGGAGCTTCGCAGCTTTGGCGATGTTGCTCTAAACAAAAGCATTTGTAACTTAAAAAACAAAACAATACAAAAAATAAATTAAACAAAACAGAAATGGAACACAAAACACAAAAGGAAAACAAAACAGATAAGGAACATAGAACACACAGAAAACATAAAAGGATCACAAAACAGAGAGAAAACACGAAAAACAGAGATGAAATCAAAGTAGAAATGGGAATGAAATAGAAACGCAACTCAAAAGAAAACTGAACAATTAAATATTTGGCTTAATACTTGAGTTACGAAAAAATTGTAGATCATCCGTAGAATAACAATATTCTACAGATAGTACTATAGAATTTTTCGATACGACTCATAATACCGGAAATATTATGAATGTTCGAAACCGTCTCATCTAACCCCTCCCCATTCCTCATCCGATTTCAGCCATTAACTGATCAGACTTGTAGTGTTGAATAAACATATCGAAGATGGTAGAGATTAAATAAACATTTTCGAGTTAAGAACACCAAATCTTAAATGATGACGTTATGTCACACACTACTTATGTGTGTGTATATAAAAGTTCAATTAAAAAAAATTTGATATTTAAGTTTCCCAAAAAGTGCTTCATGGAATATAAACTTATTTGTTTATATGCCATGAGTAGGAGGGGGTTTACTGAGAGCTCGGAACTAAAAAATGCAAATATCTCCGTTTATATTCATAGAGCAAATGTGTATAATAGCATTTATAGAATATTACATTTGGAATAAAGACTGGTTCTATATAATGTATCGATCCGACGAATATTTTAGAAATTCCTTTCTCCCTGCCCTATTTCAGGAGTTAACGATTTTTTATTTTACATAAAACGCTTATATATCGAGTTTGGTCACGATACGACCGCTAGAGCTGTAACCGACTAGTATGTATATATGTATATTTAGCAGCTGTGCCGCTTTTCCCCTGGTTGCCACTTAACCTAACAAGGCTAATAAAACAAAGTTTAGACAGTCGGTTGCTACTGTCCTGCAAGAGAAGACTGGTGTTTGAAAAGGAGCAGAATTCCTATGTGAAGTTTAGCAATAGAGAAATCTTCATACTGGTAACACAACACCACCATAAGTAAATACAAACGTTAATGAGAAATCTTTCAGTTAATTTAATTAAACTCTCAACTGAAACGGCTTCTGAATTGTAAGAATAATTTATATTTTAAAAACTCAAATTTTAGTAGTCCAAGAACTAAAGAAGGGGGGGGGGCGGATGAACAGAACGTATTTGCATAAATCTCACAAAGTAACGAAGGTTAGGTAAGGTTAGAAGCGACAGGTTAGGTTAGAAGCGAAACTTACGAAAACTGCCGAACTAACCCGAACAACACCCGACCACAGACTTCATAAAAATGCAAATATTTCGGTTAATATTCAAGATAGAGAATAAGTGTATATAACAATATTTATAGTAAATTTAATTTGCAATAAGATTGGTTCTATACAATTTTTTCAATCCGATGCATAATAACGGAGATATTTCGAATTTACGAAAATCCCCCAATCTAAACCCCCCTCCCTCTGGTACGATTTCAGCCATTAACGAACTTGATCTGTCTTTTTACATAAAACGGTTAAATATCGAGTTTCGTAACGATCAAACAAAAATTGCGACCGCTAGAGCGTTAACAGACAAATATATATATATATATATATATATATATATATATATATATATATATATATATATATATAGATATATATATATAATTTTGAACGGACCTCATTTTCGTCATCTACCCAGGAGATCCGTTCCGGATCGATGGACATTTGAAGAAATTTTTCGAAACTCGCGTCGTGAGTACGACCTCAATAGCTGATTTCCCTTAAGGGAAATCTGCTAACTAGAGTCGGTATCGTGAGTAAAGACAATTATATTTTCCAGAGATACCGGCCAGCAAGAAAGCATCCTTCCAAGCTTTTGTATTCTGCTCCAACTCGGCCAGCAGGATATCCTCACATTAACCTCTCACTTTACTGGACGGGCCGTAATTCATCTATATATTTCAGTGTTATTATTTTTGTTATAAGTTGTATTATTATTTTTCTCGTTTAATATTTATGAAAATACAATAATCTTCATTATTTGGAGTCGAGATTTTATTTATTTATAGGGAACACCTTCTGAACACTAAGATAACATCCCCCTATAAATATATATATATAAAAAATTGTAACCTCTGTCTGTACATTGATTTTTTTCGCGAAATTTCACGATAACTTTTCGTTTCACATGTCATAGGCACCATAACTGTATTTTGTTTCTTTCGTGTCTGTTTGTTTATTTGTTTGCTTGTTACCTTTTCACACATAAACGGCTGAACCGAATTTTATGAAACTTGGTATTTATATTACTACTAACCCAACTTAGACTTTAGGCTATGTTAATATTCTCTGAGACGAACAGGAGTGGGGGTTATAAGGGAGGCCTGAAATTAAAAATAGCGATATTTCGTTTCCTATTTCATTTTTGTTATACACTTTACAATTACACAGTTGCAATTATACACTTTACAAAAGTTGTTTATTTTGTTATTTAGAGAAACATTTGTTATATACACTATAGTCGTATACCGAAGTATAAAGGCGTCATACACTAAGCATTATAGTGGGAGTCAACAATTTTATTTGGTACAAAAGTCTCAACCGAACTTAATAAAACTTAGTATGTGTATTAGCACTAACGCCTTTATTATAATAAGCCATACTAACATTTCTAGGGACGGGCAGGAGTGGTGGTTGTAAGGGAGACCTGAAATTAAAAATAGCGGTATTTCGTTTTCTATTGGTTTTTCTGCAAATATGCACATGACACAAGTTGTTTATTTTGTTATTTAAAGTAATTTTTGTTATATTCATTTTTTTCGTATAACAAAGTATAAACGAGATATACACTAAAAACTAAAGCGGGAGCCTACAATTTAGTTGGGCACTAACGATTAAATCGAACTTAAAAAAACTCGGAATGTGAATTTGTATTAATTCTTCCATGATTATAAAATATATTAAAATTTTTAGGTCTGAACGGGAGTGGGGGTTATGAGGGAGCCCTGAAATGAAAAATTGTGATATTCCGATTCCAATTGGTTTTTCATCATTAGTCAGTCAATGATGATTTCCCGGGCATTGCCGGGTATTTACCTAGATTGAATATACAAAATACGTACATTATAGATGATATTTAATTATAATAAATACTATCCATGATTATGATTTGAATTATTCACGGTTTGTCAAGCTGTGGAGAGGGAATGATTAGAGACTTATTTTCATTTATTCTTCAAATCTAAAATTTTTTTTCCATAAGTCGCCCAAGGGACCCTTACAGGGAAAAGTGCGCCCCGACGGGAAGAGCAGTTGAACACATAGAAGTATTGCCAAAAACAAAATAAAATCTTTCCGTCTCAAATGATTTCCCGAGCGAAGCCGGGTACCTTGGCTAGTATATATATATATATATATATATATATATATATATAAATGTAGTGTTGAACAGGCGAATATATATGGTTTAGAACGGACCACGTTTTCGTCATCTCCTGGGTAGGATCGATGATCATTTGAGGAAGTTTTTCGAAAATCGCGTCATGAGTACAGCCTCAATAGCCGCTAATGCCAATTTTTTGTTCACATAACTGACGATCTTCTGGTATGTCCAATTATTAGTGATGAGATGAGGTTACGATTCCTACAAATAGAATTATTTCTCCTTAAGTTTTAGATATGAAAATAATGGGTAAACTAATAAAAAACATTATCTATTTTTAAATAACAAATTTTAGTTACGTAGCCACAGATTCTATGGGAAGAAGGAATGATGAAGGTTTAGAGCTGCGAGGTGAGGGAGGTGAGAGGGAAATTGCAGGCCTTCTTCAAGTAGGATTTTCGTGGAGATATGAGATAGATTAACAGATGATGAGGGCTTTAGGAGGGCACTCGAGATGAGAGATGTTTGCCTTGTCACCTCACCTCCATATATCAATATCATCAACTTCAATACCCTCACCTAAAAGTACAATAGCAGCCAAAGACTCATATGGACTAGTTTACTACCTTTTATTATCTATAACATTTGAGCAGATTTCCCTCAAGGGACATTCGGCTATCGAGGTACTCGTGAGACGATTTTCTAAATATTCCTTCAAATGCCCATCGACATGTGATATTCAGCTGTTATATCATGAACCACTTTATTAGAAGGTTAACCCAGGAGTGGGAACTTTGGGTCAATCAACATCTTTGGAGCGCTCCTTATTTTCTATTACTTCTGAACTTGTCTACCTTCAAACTAATTTCTGCTGCTCAGGTGGCAATATTTAGTTGTTTTAGTAGATTTCCCTTAAGGGAAATCAGCTATTGAGGTCGTACTCATGACGCGATTTTCGAAATTATTCTTCAAATGTCCATCGATCCTACCCAGGAGATGACGAACATGAGGTCTGTTCAAAACTGTACTGGTATATATATATGTCTGTTACCGCTCTAGCGGTCGCAATTTTTGTGTTATCGTTACCAAACTTGATATATAATCGTTTTTTACAAAAAGGCAGATCAAGTTCATTAACGGCTGAAATCGGATCATGGGGAGGGGGGTTTAGAGGAGGAGAATTTCGAAAATTCTTAATATCTCCGTTATTATGCGTCGGATCGAAAAAGTGTATCGAAACGTTCTTATTGAAAATTTAATGTTCTATAAATGTTGTTATGTATATTGTTTCACTATCTTGATTATTAACTGAGATATTTGCATTTTATAGTTCTTCTGTAAAGCCCCACTCCTACTCATCTCATATTAACAATATTCTATTATGTTATGAAGCACTTTATTTGAATCTTAAATACCAAATATTGTTCTCATTGAACTTTTCATTTTTGAGATAAATGCAAACACGAGACGCACGTGGGAAATCTGCTTAGTTAACGCAGCCCCTGCGTGACGGACCTTTTTATTACAGAAACGTGGTGTGTTATTTTCTCCCAAAATTGAAGGTGGGTCTTTCTGAACTAACGTTCTTACTAACGGGACATTTTTTAAACATGCCCAGCAAATCTAAACAGAATTATAATGTTAACGACCCGAAAGATATTTAATTAATACACGCGATTTTAGAAGAAAATGATTGTTTATCAAGTGATGATGAAGTTGGAGATCCTTTTAATGAATTACACTACTACTACCATTAAAAATCCGTCACGCAGGGGCTGCGTAAACTAAGCAGATTTCCCACGTGAAGTTTTACAATAGAGAAATTTCACGAGAGCCGAGCAGTTAAAGAAGCGGCCGAACTAACTTTTGGCGGGAAAGTCACTCGTCCGTTAGCCGCCCAGATCTAATAAAAATGCAAATATCTCGGTTAATATTCAAGATAGAGAATAAATGTATATAACAATATTTATAGTAAATTTAATTTTTAGTAAGATTGGTTCTATACAATGTTTTGATCCGACGTATGGTAACGGAGATATTTCGAATTTACGAAAATCCCCCCTCTAAACCTCCCTCCCATTATTTGCAGCCTAAATATCATATATTGTTCTAATTAAACTTTTACGTTTTGAGGTAATGAAAATACGTGACCCACGGGGGAAATCTACTTAGTTAACGCAGCTCCTGATTGACGGACTTTTAATATTTTAAATGATAACGATTGGGATTATAAAATTGTTTTTATCAGTTATTGCTCATCATAGATTTTAAATATCTGGTTATTTTGATTAATATATCTAATAATTAATTATCTGGTTCTTAAATTGTTAGAAATGTTTTGTTTTGTATTTAAAGATATGTTTTTTTCTTTTTCGTTTATTATTTTAGTACTGTTTTTTGAGGGTTTTCTGTTCCCGATCCTAGTTATTACTGTTTTAATAGCTGTTGTTTAATTAATTCCCGTTTCTCTTTCATCATGAGCAATATTGCCGCAGCAACAATAAATATAAAAATCAATTACAGACGAAACTTAGATTATTTTTACAATTTGGCTATCAAGTAGCGGGTGTAAATCGTTTTCGAGTCACCAAATAAGTAAATTTATAAGGAGAAAAAAAATGACTTTAGCAAAGAAAAATAATTCATTAAATATGATTTAACGGATCTCATGAAAGTTCTAATTGTGTGTAATTGCTTTGATGTAGTCAGTTAATCACCAGGGACCGTGGCGATGTACAAAGTGCTTTTTCAGGCATCAGCTCTTCTAATCTGGGAAGGTATAAGAAAATTGCCAGGTCGGAGCATTTGCTTTTAGGAAAATTACGAGAGATTAGCTGCTGAGTAGAAGACTAGCGAGATTCAGATGTGATCATTGCCTACCTCTTTTCTCGTCATTACTTAACATTTTCGCGAAGATTTAATCCCCGGATATTCTCTTGTAATCTCCCTACTCGCACTCCCCTCCCGCTCAACTTGGGCCTCCCTGATGCCTTTGAAACTCCGTCACGCAGGGCTTGTTTTAACTAATCAGACTAGTAGTAGAATGATAAGCACATGATGTTATATATCATATTCGATTCTCTAATTATCAAACAGGCTGATGCATTATGTTGGTTAAAGTTATGATAGAGAAATTAATGAAAAATAGTAATAAAAAAAAGGCCGTCACGCAGGTACTGCGTTCACTAAGCAGATTTCCCGCGTACGCCACGTATATGAATTTATCTGAAAAAGAGAAAGTTCAATGAGAACAATATTTAGGATATAAGTTACAAATAAAGTGTTTCATTATGTAACAGAGGATTGTTCATGTGGCATGAGTAAAAGTTGGAGATTTACTGAAGGCTGAAAAAAAATCCAAATATCTCAGTTAATGTTGAAGTTAGAGAATAAGTTTATATAACAACATTTATAGAAAATTACATTTGCTATAAGACAGAGTTTAAACAATTTTTTTATCCGACTCATAATGACGGAGATATCCTAAATTCTAAAAAACTTTCCCCCTCTAAACTCTCCCTTTCTGAACCCTCACCTCTTCCTGGTTCGATTTCACCCACTAACGAACATGATCTTCCTTTTTACATAAAACGATTATTTATCAAGTTTGGAAACGATAAGACAAAAATTGCGACCGCTAAAGCGGTAACAGACAAATATTTATATAAAATTTTGAACGGACTTCATTCTCGTCATTTACTACATCTTGCATGTAGGATCGATGGACATTTGAAGAAATTTTTGAGTACATGGAAAGGGCAATAAAACTATGAAGGATATATAAAAATGTTGGGTCCAGAGTGAGAAGAATAAATAATATCATATATATTTTTCTCTATCATGAATATTAACCGTGGTATTTACATTTTTTAGTTTTTAACCTTCACTAAACCTCCATTCCTACTCGTGTCAAATTAACAATAAGCTGTTATATATGTTAAATACCAAATATTGTTTTCATTGAGCATAAACTGTCTGAGGTACATGCAAGTACGTTGAGTTTTCGACTATAGCTGCCTTTCTTGACGCCCGAGTGTCGCCCATGAACACAGAACGATTGAGTTTTAGCATCTCATGTCCAAAACACAAAAGAATTACTGCATTACATAAGAAATAGAGAATAAATGATGAGATAAGACCTCCAGACAGTCATTCAAGCATGAGGAAATCGTCTTAGCTTATAAACTCAACCGCAAAAAAAAACCGGACACTTAGATTTAGTCTTATAATTTTGTTAAATACTTAATATATATGTATATTAATCTTTTTAATTAAAATAATTTGTTAATCTATAGGATATTTAAACAAATGCCAAAAGTGAATAATTTTTATTGATTATTTACAAAAAAAGACAAAAAAAAGAAAAGAAAAAGATAAATTAACACATTTAAAAAAAAAAAATTATTCTTCATTTTTATTACAGTGAATGGTAGACTTCCCCAAGCGTTTCGGCAATGTAACGTAAGCTCCGGCCTTCCATCTAAGTTTGAAAGACCCATTATTCTGGACCGAAATAAAAATAAAACATTAATTAAAGAAAATGCTTGGTTAATAATTAAAGATGTTTAAATGTCCGAAAAACTACTTACAGTTTATAATAGTTCAACTTCACGACAAATAAATCTAATCTGAGTTTTATCTAATTGTTTACTAATCCTGAAGGGATTAGTTCAATGGACTTAGACTCTAAATTCTCTGTAATAACTAGAATACCCACATAAAGAAAATTGCTGAAAATTAGCTTTTAATACGACAAAAATGAAGTGTCCGGTTTTTTTTTTGCGGTTGAGTGTATATAATTGTCTTTTAACACTCTATCGGTCCCACTTTTGGTTACCAAAATCGATATTTAAATGTTTTATGAAAAACTACAGAAAAGCTAAAATCGGACAGGGTGAGGAAAGTTATAGAGGGGTCAATTTCGAAATATCTCTGTTATTATGTCAGATCGAAAAATTGTATAGACTCAATAGTAATAATCATTTTATTTCCTATCAATATTGTTGTATACTTATTTTCACCATCATGAATATTAACCGAGATATTTGCATTTTTCAATTTCCAGCCTTCAGTAAACCCCCACTCATACTCAAGTCATATTAACAAATAGCTCTTATATAATGAACATCATTATATTAAGCTAAATACCAAATATTGTTTTCAAGAGACCTTTACGAACAAACTCGTTGGATTTAACGTTCTTGTAAGAAAATGTTTATTTGATCTATACCACAAGTAAACGTTTCAGTCAACAATAAAGATCATATTTGTTATTGGGTGAAATCGGACCAGGAAAATGGGGAGAGGGATTCGAAAATTCAAAATATTTCCTTTATTGTGAATTGCAACTTAAAATATTATAGAACTAATCATTTTTAACTATGACTACTCTACAATTGCTGATCTATGAGTTTTTACTAACGCAAATACTAAGCGAGTTATTAGTTTCTTGTTTTCAGTCAGAATATGTTGAGATATGAGATCACTTGTGTGACATACCAAGAAGAAATCTGCTTAGTTTACTCAACCACTGCGTGATGGACTTTTTTGATATAGAGTAGATTCAAACTATACAGTAATCAGTACAATATGATCATATTAAATTGTTTACAGAAAACACGTATTCATTTGTTACGTCCACATTGGAAATTCTGTAACATTGAACTGACATACATGAATGAACGTTGTTTGAACGGAAGAGATAAAAGTAAATGTTTGGATGAAAATGTAAACTGGAGAGCAACGAATAAAGTTAAAATAACTGACTGAGTGCATGGATGAAACCATGCATAGCTACGAATGGAGTGAGGCTTTGAAAAGTTTTTAATGAATATTGGTTCAAATTCAAGCAAGCTATGCCAGACAAGGATCCTTATACCTGTACTACCACCACTCTGCCATTCTGTTCCCAATTTACATCCTTTTAACGAGTGAATAAAAACTAAAAATATTCGGCTTACAGTCTTAGTTCTACTTGGGAGAGGTAATATATTTATATGTCCAAAGAGAAATTTCGGAGGTTTTCTACGAACCACTTAAAATATTTTGGATTCTTGATGAAAATGTCCATCAATCCCTACCTAGGGTATGACGAAACTGAGAATCGTTCGAAATTATATATATATATATATATATATATATATATATATATATATATATATATATATATATATATTCATTGTGAGGACTTCGGCTATCTGCTCCAGCGGTTGGAATTTTTGTTGTTCTGCAAATTTTCGATGGAAATGCGTCCATCTTCTTCAGACAATAAATTTAATTTGAATAGCTACTTCAATCATATGTTTTGGATTTTATTTTAATGTGGCTCCACGTCTCAGAGAGTATAACACCGTCCACGCCGTTTATTGTATTCGTTCTCTTGTTAATTTCTAGAGCTTCTAGGACCAATCATTTACCGAGATGATCCTCTCTGTGTAAAACTTTTGTCTCGTCGAATTTAATTTGGTGAGAACAAATACTGGCGTGTCTAGCTATGGCGGATGTCTTTGTTCTATGGTGTTTCAGACTAGCCATGTGTTGGCTGACTCTTGTAGCAGTATTTTTTCCTGTCTGTCCCACATAAACTTTACCGCAATACATACATGCATACTAGTCGGTTAACGCTCTAGCGGTCGTATTGTTTGTAAACTCGATACATGGTGTCCCAACTTCCCGTGCCACCACCATAAAATCTCCAATTGTTTTAATACAAGGCTGAGATCATAATTATGGTCAATAGGTGTGCCATAATTGTGACCCCTGAAGAATCTTTTTAGTCCATATTCAACCCCGTAACCTTCTTCAGCAACCTTTTACTTTGGAATTTCCATCGGAATGGCCTACTTTTTATGGCGGATTCTTGTAGAAAATCAAATTCTAAAACTAGTTTATATCGGTGACTTTTTCGATTTGAATGCATCCTTTCGCCATAAAATGCACAAATCTTTATTTTAGAAACGGCGCATTTTATTGAAAAATGCTGCGACATAAAAGTTGTAGTCATTATATAATTATCATCGAAGTAGTCCAAGGGGAAAGGGAAATTCTGAAACTACAAAAATATGATATTTAAAACGAAATAACGCAAAATTTTTCTTGAATGAATCCAGAAAATGTTTCCTTCAAAAAACATCAACATAGCAGAAAATTTTCTTAGAATTAATTCATTTTAAACTAATTACTTAGTAATTATTTGTAAAAGGAATACATTTTTTCCACCTGCACAGTTTCATGTAAGAAAACCCGGTATTAAAATAACCCAGGTTTAAAAAAAATGAGCTTTGTATTAAAATAATTGGAGATTTTAAGGGGGGTGGCAAGGGAAGCTGGGGCACCCTGTATAAGCGTTTCATGTAAAATTAAAGATCGTTAACACCTGAAATCGAGCAGGGAGAAGGGAATTTCGAAAATATTCGTTGGATCGAACCACTATATAGAACTAGTTTTATTGCAAATGTAATATTCTATAAATGCTATTATATACATTCGTTCCGTATCATGAACATAAACGGAGATTGTTCAATTTAAAAATTGAAGCGGTAATAAATCTACACCAGCCCCATCTGTTATCAACTAGGCCAACCAAGGATGCCCCCTGAAGAGAGCTGAGCTGTATTGCAGGCTTGTGTAAACACTACCTGACAGGACACCCTTTGGATCAAAGATCAAAGATAAGGAACAGGATCAGATCAGTCGAGTGAGCAGGAGATGAGAGAGTAGAGCTTCTCATTATAGGCAGCAATATTAGTCTCTTTCTCACACCCCTTTTAACAACATGAGAGAGTAAAGAAGGAGCATCCAGGGGGAGACCAGGATGGAGGGAGAAAGAGGGAGAGCACCAGAGCAGCATCGAGAACATCATCACAATTTCATCAGCATCCCTTGAAGTAATCATTAATCTACTAACATACTAACACATATATGCCCTGCAATAGTCCATCCCCCAATATCATGTAATTATCCAATATAATATTAATAGTAATAACCGTCTTATACATCAACATGGTCCTTTAAATCATATACAACTTCCATAAGCCAGCACCTCTCTTAAAATATTGCAAGCCGCTAGCGGGTAAGGCCGAAGGGCTTGTAAACATAGAGATATTTGCATTTATTAGTTCTCGGCTCTCAGTAAACCCCCACTCCCACTCATGACATATGAAAAATAAAGTTTTTATCTCATGTAAGCACTTTCTGGGAAGCTTAAATACCAAATATGGTTTTAATTGTATTTTACTGCGTGGGGCACGCATATAGGTAGGTTTTGACATAACTTCATCATTTATGATTTGGCGTTATTTTCGAAAATGTTTATTTAATCTCTACCATCTTCGATATGTTTATTCAACACTACAGGTCTGATCAGTTAATGGCTGAAATCGGATGAGGAATGGGGAGGGGGGTAGATGAGGTGGTTTCGAACATTCATAATATTTCCGGTATTATGAGTCGTATCAAAATATTATATAGAATTATCTCTAGAATATTGTTATACTACGGATGCTCTACAATTTTTTCGTAACTCAAGCGAATTATTCAAATATATATTTTTTTCGATCTTCAGTAACATTTTCTTTCCCCTTTCTATTCACGGATTTTTGAAATGGAGAATATACTCAACGCAGCGCCTGCGTGACGGACTTGTTTTCTTCAAAGTTTGAGAATTTTAGAGAAAAAAATGTGGATTTGGTCATGATTTTTGCCCGGATTTTGTTACACATAATTATTCTTTTAAGTTACCTCCATAGCCTAGCGATATTAAATATGAAAGAAACTACTGCGAACTTTGTACCAGTTTAGATAGCGGAAACATTTGTAATCAATTTATGAACGTAGAATGCACTGTTCCATACTGATGATTGACTAGGCTAATTGAAAATTATGTCCCCTCCTGCACGTCTACTATTGCAGTAAAATATTTTTAATTTTTTCCATATTCAAAGAGGTATATTATAACAGCAATGTAAAATGTATTGCCGTTTTAACAAATTTGGCGTATTTTAACAGCAAAAGTCCGTCACGCAGGGGCTGCGTAAACTAAGCAGATTTCCCACGAGAAGTTTTATACAGAGAAATCTGCCAGAATAGAGAAATCTGCCTAATAACAACTGTAGTAGTAAGAAACCTCTAAACCTAAAACATTATTTAGGGCGTAATAACCCAGTAGTTTCTAGCCCCAAAAAACAGTTAACCTAACCTCTAAACCTATTCACGAGGGACGATAGTTATAGAAACGGCCGCCAGAGCTCTCGGCGGTAAGTCCGAACATAGCCTACAGGTGACCACACGCAGAATACAAATGCAAATATCTCGGTTAATATTCAAGATACAGAATAAATGTATATAAAAATATTTATAGTAAATTTAATTTGCAATAAGATTTATTCTATACAATGTTTCGATCCGACGCATAATAACGGAGATATTGAGGTCGTACTCATGATGCGAGTTTCGAAAAATTTCTTCAAATGTCCATCGATCCTACCCAGGAAATGACGAAAATGAGGTCCGTTCTAAAATATATATGTATGTATATATACGGGGTGTGGTTATTAAATAACGAGACTGACGCTGCAAAACATTTTATTTTTATTTAATACATTTTTACTTATTATCACCTTCAATATACACCCTTCCTTTATCCCTACAACGCTCCATACGAACCTTCCATTGTTCGAAACAGTGCTGGAAGTCTTTTTTGTCAGCTCCTTCAGGACGCGTGCCGCTTTCTCTTTCACAGCTTCAACAGACTCAAATCTTGTTCCTTTTAATGCAGATTTCACATTAGGAAACAGATAGAAGTCGCACGGCGCAAGATCCGGGGAATAAGGCGGATGGTCTAACACTGGGATGCTGAATTTGGCTAGAAACCTCTTAACAGACAATGCGGAATGAGCCGACGCATTGTCTTGGTGGAGAACCCATGACTTGTCCTTCCGCAATTCAGGTCGTTTTTTCCTTATTCTTTCACGGAGTTCAGCAAGAACGTTCGAGGATTTTCGAAAATTCGAAATATCTCCGTTACTATACGTTGGATCGAAAAATTGTATAGATCCAATCGTATTGCAAATTGAATGATCTGTAAATATTGTTAGTTAAATTTATTCAATTATTATACACTCAATGCAAATTTATCTATTGTAAACTTCTGCGTCGGAAATCTGCTTAGTTTACGCAGCCCCTGCTTGACGGACTTTATTATATAATGAGTTCACCACTAAATAAATTCCTATTGCCCGGGTGAGAATCGAACTTACCACTCTAGGCTTACTATGTGATTTTAAGACCAACGCCTTAACTCACATGGCTAACGTGAGCCCCCGGATTATTTAATTTAATTTATTATAAAATCACTCAACTAATATACTTTTCTTTTTGTTGAACATAACATGTTTCTAACTGCAAAAAAATGAACTATTAAGAAAGAATGGATATATAATTTACATTATTGATTTTATAAGTGGGTTCGCGTGAGGCGTGTCTATAAAAACCGATATGTATTCATTTTGTAAGGTTGATTTAGTTCAAAATATTGACTTCATGTCAGGAAATGTATTATTAAAATTAATTTAAAATTTTTACATTTTGGTGTGACTCGAACCTATTTGTGGCAAACTCAGCAAGTAAAATTTAATAATTTATTATTGTCAAAATTTGGTTTCTGTTTAATCTGTTTGATTCAATTCTGTTTGTTTTAACTGATTATTCAATAGGTAGTTAGTATGAGATACATTTTGTCTATAATTTCGTGTAGTATTTCTGAGATTAATAATGGCCATGACGTTGAAACATGGGCTTCACTTGTAAATCGAAAAATAATTTTATTTTAATAGGTTGAAGATTTCCAGAAAAAGGGTAAATTTGTTTAGTTCAATTAGACTGCGACAATATGTCATAGGTGATAGTTTTCCTTAAGAGGCTCATATAGTATAAACTCAACTAATACATACTATTGTCATAGTTTTCAGTACAGGTGAGATTGAGCTTCTGGTTCGAAAGCATCATCCTCAAAACGTCGTTAGTTGTACTGGGTAGTACCTTGATATTTCCTGTATTTATTTTGTCCTTTATTCGGTTGTTGATTGTTATCTTCATTTTGGGGAAGTTTTCTATGTTGTCACGTAGTTGTACACAAAGTATTAGATATCATTATCGATGTCGTTAGGGTTCCTACAGGTTTAAGGTCACTGTCCTCATGTCTTGTAGGTATCACTGCTTTGCATGTTAGTACTTTTATTTACCATTATTCATTATTTCTCATATTGTTACGTATTTATATTATTTTTTATATGGAATATAAATGCAATGTATCTATAACAAACTCTTCGACTTTCAAGGGACTACCCAGTACAGCTAATGACAAGATTGAGGATGGTGCTATCGCTCCGAAAGCACAATGCCATGTGTACTCGACCATCAGCCAGTAATGGTAACATCTACCGACAGACATGACATTATATATGCTATCAGAACCAAACCACTACGAGATGTGTCACCTAATATATGTTTAAAAAGCCCGTCAAGCAGGAGCTGCGTAAACTAAGCAGATTTCCCACGTGAAGTTTTACAATAGAGAAATACACATACTAGTAACAGTAGTAGCAACGAGTCTCAAAACCTAATTTCACGGGAGCCGAACAGTTACGGAAACGGCCGAACTAGCTTTTGGCGGGAAAGTCACTCGTCCGTTAGCCGCAAAGATTTAATAAAAATGCAAATATCTCGGTTAATATTCAAGATAGAGAATAAATGTATATGACAATATATATAGTAAATTTAATTTGCAATAAGATTGATTCTGTATAATTTTTCGATCCGACGTATAGTAACGGAGAAATTTCGAATTTTCGAAAATCCTTCCCTCTAAACCCGCCCCCCTCCCAATGGTCCGATATCAGCCGTTTCCGAACTTGATCTTTCTTTTTACATAAAGCGACTAAATATCGAGTTTGGTAACGATCAAACAAAAATTGTGGAACGTGACGGTGGAAAGTCACGAATAGAACCGACATCAGCCGATCTCATCTCGTCCGTTATCCGCACACACTTAATAAAAATGCAAAAATCTCGGTTAATATTCAAGATAGCGAATAAATTTACATACAAATATTTATAGTAAATTTAATTTGCAATAAGATTGGTTCTATAAACGTTTTCAATCCGACGTATAGTAACAAAGCTTTTTCGAAATTCCCCCCTCTAAAGCCCCCCACCACCACAGGTCCGATTTCAGCCATTAACGAACTTCATCTTTCTTTTTTTACGGTATAAAACCATTAAATACCGAGTGTGGTAACGATTAAACAAAAATGTTGACCGTTAGAGTGTTAACCTACAAATATATATATATATATATATATATATATATATATATATATATATATATATATATAATTTATAGATTATAATAATAATAGACATATATGTAGTTTTGAACGGACCTCATTTTTGTCATCTGGTTTTTGAAATCAAAATTTTTTCGTAAATCGCGTCATGAGTACGACCGCAATAGCTGCCCCCCCCCCCCCAGCTCCTTTCAGGGAAATCTGCTAATGAAAGCCAGCGTACGACTAGTCTCACATTATTATACATACTGACTAACAGGGATGTTAGGAACCCAAAAATCGAAAAACAATCCTGAAAATTTGTGTGCAAGTAGAGTAGTTCATTTATGAGACAAAACTATTATTTGTTCTTGCGGGACCACGATTTGAAGGGATAAAATAAAAAAAATATATCGATTTTCATATTTCTTCTGATCAATACGCTAATATATATAAAACATGTTGCAAATTGATATTTTTATGGTTTTTAATGTACTTTAAAACTGTGACTCTTTTGAACCGACCTCATTTATGTCATCTCCTGGATAGGATCGATCGGCATTTGGTCAATTTTTCGAAAATCGTTTCATGAGTACCCCTAAGGGAACTGTGCTAAAACATCTATTTTCCTCTATATATGGCAGTGATACAAGTAATTAATAACCCGAAAAGGAATAATAATTCCTTCCCGGGATAGGTAATCTAAGTAAAGACAAGATGAGTATAACACGTTCACTATTTATTTTTATTTCATTATTGACACGGACGGATCCAAAACGGACCAAGGAGTAGGGGCAGCTGCAATTGTTGGCTCAGCTAACTTTCAAATAAAGCTGCCAGATGAGACTAGCATATATACAGCTGAGCTTGAAGCCCTCAAACTTGCGATAGACAATATACCTGAAACTACAGACACGGACATCATAATTTGCACTGACTCTCTTAGCTCATTACATTCATTAAAAAACATATATAGTTCACATCCACTCATCTCGTACATATTACACAAAATCCAGACATTAAACAAAAGAATAACTATGTACTGGTTACCCGGACATACAAACATTAGACAAAGCACACAAGTAGACGAACTCGCCAAATCAGCTACTCAAAAAAGAACTCACGACAACACATACTGAACTCATCAAGATATTCAAGCCCAAGCAAAACATATGATACTCAACTCATGGCAGAAAACTTGGTTTACCACAACTGATAACAAACTTCGAGAACTGAAACATATACTTCGTGAATGACCTTCCTCAAAAAGGCTAATTAGAAGAGAAGAAGTAGTTTTAACGAGGTTAAGAATTGGCCATTCACGACTGACTCACACTTACCTACTTACTGGAGAAGACGAACCCTACTGCCAACACTGTAACTGTAGACTTACTATAAAACATATACTAACTGACTGCTATTTAAGGACTCACATAGACCTACCATACACTTTGACTGAATTACTACATGACTGTAGCCCGTATATAGACCGCGTATTACACTACTTGAAACATTTTCAAAAAATTATAATGTAGGAAAATACTGAAAATATTTGCACAAATGAGCATACTTACGTAAATATAATAAATTGATTATATATGTTAAATAAATGATTCGTCCCTAAATCGCCCCAGTCGCGATTATTGTATGAACAAAATAAACGCTCACTCAACACAATATGAAAAACAAATCTAATAAATAACTTTTTAATGAATTTGTTTTCTCTTATTTGAGAAATGAATAAATATATAGATTAAAAAAAACACACTCACAACATTTAGAAGGAGGATCCGTGATTATTATTTTATGAGGCATATGAAGTCTCATTTTCTTGAAGAATTTCGATTTTTAAATCTTTTTCGGATATTTTTGAGTAAAGCCAGCCCCTCATGGTATTGATACATAAATACAGAAATACATTATGAATGAACGCAGCATTTTGACAGCTTTTAGATAACAAAAACTTTGCAATCAGGATTTGAGATCAGTTGAAAATAATGAATTGAGAATCCAATTTCCCTTGATATGTAGGTTATAATCGATATCCCCAAAAGGGGTGGCTTAATGCTTGATCATTAGTTCTCCAACACTGAACGGAGTAACATGGCAGTAAACATACAAGACAAACACATGAGCTAGGTATTATTATGATAGGTAACAAACACTCAAACAATGTCTATAACGAAATAACATCGACTTTGCTGGAAGCTAGCTTCGGAGTATGGACTTAAAATTCCATATTCATCACAGCAATATTTCTTTCAATTAGAAAATATAAGGTAAATGGCATTTCGGTCAAAGTAATAAATTAAAATGAAGCAGATAAAATAACTCCGTTATTAGAGGCCTAGGAAATCAAATCAAAAATATACATATTCTCTTCTATTTTCCACTGGCTTAAATTTCGTTCTTTTAACAGGTTTCCCTTAAGGGAAATCAGCTATTGAGGTCGTACTCATGACGCGATTTTCGAAATTTTTCTTCAAATGTCCATCGATCCTGCCCAGGACATGACGCAAATGAGGTCTGTTCAAAACTGTGTGTGTATGTGTGTATATATATATATATATATATATATATATATATATATATATATATATATATATATATTTGTCTCTAGCGGTCGCAATTTTTGTTTTATCTTTACCAAACTTGATATATAATCGTTTTATACAAAACGACAGATCATGTTCTTTAAAGGCTGAAATCGGACAAGGGGGGGGTTTAGAGGGGGAGAATTTCGAAAATTCTTTATATCTACGTTATTATGCGTCGGATCGAAAAATAGTATAGAACCATTCTTATTGCTAATTTAATGTCTATAAATGTTGTTATGAACATTTTTTCATTATCTTGATTATTAACTAAGATATTTGCATTTTTAGTTTTTGGTCTTCAGAAAACCCCCACTCCTTCTCATCTCATATTAACAATATTCTATTATGTTATGAAGTATTTTTTTGAAGCTTAAATACCGTATATTGTTGTCATTGAACTTTCAATTTTTGAGATAAATGCAAAAATGTGATGCACGTGCGAAATCTGTTTAGTTTACGCTGCCCCAGCTTGACGGACTTTTTTTATAGTATACTAGCGTTCATAGTCAAAGTCATTTAATCGCGTGCTCGGCTTGGGGTGTTTTATTTATATACTTTGTATGCTCTTCTCTGACTGATATGGCTAGAGGAATGCCCTGTATATCGATTAAGCCGTTAGTGTAGATACTTCTTTGTACTATATTTTATCATGATAAAACATCGTGAAACTAGTCGAGAAATAAAAATGGTTTAATAATCATCTAATGTTTTTCATTTTTGTTGACCCTCCACCATAGATTGGTTAATTGAAGTTGAACAGGTCATATTTTCACAACGAAACAAAAAGTATATGCTATTAAAGGGCTCCGCTTTATATTTGTCATAAAGCAAACACTGGTCTAGAGAGAATTGCGGTGTGTAAGCACACGTTTCTAAAAGTTTCAAAGCCACGGAATCGTTCACCGTAAAATTGTTAATGTCTAAAACTTACCTTGCGCTTAGTTTAGCTAGCGGTAAGGGAAGTGGGTCACACGTTTTGGTTTGCCCTTTAGGCAAAAATATATAAACTACAGCTCCACGACCTAATAGCATATCTCTTCGATCGGCCGTCGAGGTCTAGTCGATCTCAACTTGGCTTACACGCTATAAATAGATGCTGATTAGGAAACCAATTTTGCTCACACTTAACTTTATTAATTATATACAAACGCTTCACTGATCATCTTTCTTATAAAGAGGTTTGCTTGTACGAAGATTATATCTACTTTAATCAACGGAAACCCCGTTACTCAGGGGTTGAGAAAATAAGCCGATTTCCTACGTGCTGGTATGATACATGTTAATCTCATGACACCATATATTCTCTATTTCCCAATAAAAATCCAATGAGTACAAGTGAGCATTCAATAAAATCTGATTTGATGTCGTTACCTTCTATTGATAATTTTTATCTCAATCAATCAAATTTAAGTAGTTCAAGAACTTAAGAAGGGGGTGGGGGTCACCATAACATATTTGCATTTATCTCGTATAATAAAGGTCTCTTATTAGTTAACAGAGTATTGTATATGGAACATGAGTAGAAGTGGGGGTTTGCTGAAGACTGAAAACTGAAAAATGCAAATATCTCGGTTAATATTCAAGATAGAGAATACATGTATATAACAATATTTATAGTACATTTAATTTTCAATAAGATTTGTTCTATACAATTTGTTTGATCCGACGTATAGTACCGAAGATATTTCGAATTTTCGAAAATCTCCCCCTCTAAACCCCCTGCTACTAGATCGATTTCATCCATTAACGAACTTGATCTGTCTTTTTGCATGAAACGTTTCAATATCGAGTTTGGTAACGATCAAACAAAAATTGCGACCGCTAACAGGCACATATATATATATATATATATATATATATATATATATATATAATTTTGAACGGACCTCATTTTCGTCTTCTCCTGGGTAGGATCGATGGACAATTGAAGAAATGTCGATTGAAAAATTTCGTCATGAGTACGATCTCAATAGCCGATTACCCTTAAGGGAAATCTGCTAAAAAGCATATTTACCAACTAAAATATTAATACAGTTATTTTTCTAGTAAAATGAAAGTTACATTGTATTTTTACCCTATTTACAAGAGGTAGGCAATTAATGTTGAAAAAAAAAGTAGTTACGACTTTGAATTATTTTGCTTTCCTATAACCCTTTTCTCTTAAATAATGTAAATGTATACCCTATTTCCTATTAAAAATCCAATGACTAGAAGTGGGCGGTCAATAAAATCTTAATTGATATCGTTCACACCTAGTAATGGTCTGCTTGAAAACAATATTGGTTATTTGAGCTTGGAATAAGACAGTCAATGAAATATCGCCTATTATTAAAGTGTGATGGCTAAAAGTTGGGGTTTACTGAAGGCTGAAAGTTAAAAAAATGCAAACAAAAATCGGTTGATATTCACAATTAAGGAAAGCATATAGAAGAACATTTGCAACAAGCAATGCAACAATTGCATTATATATACAATTTTGAACGGACCTCATTTTGGCCATATTCAGGGTAGGATCGTTGGAAATTTTTCGAAAACCGCGTCATAAGTATATCTCCAAAAGCTGATTTCCTCGAAAAATAGTCTGACGCAGGATGCCAAATTGACAAACTTGCACCATATTGTATGAAGCGTCGTATGTATTGTATTCTCTGTTTCTCCAGCAGAGCAATAGCTAGGTGAATATTTAATTTAAAGAAAATGGTATAGAATAGGGATCGTAGAATATTACTTTGTCAAGAAGATCACTTAAATAACATTTTTACTGACTCATAATAGCGAAGATATTCGAGATTTGAGTACTTTAGGCTAAACAAATGATATTATAATAAATAAAAAATACCCAGAGGGTGAAATGAAAAAGGAAAATAATAATAAATGATGAATAATGGAGGAATGCATAAGAAGTAGGCTCTGGTGTGTAAACACATTTAAACGGAAGTAAATGATTATAATAAAATATTCTTACCTCTGCAAGAAATTCGCCGTCAGAAGGCAATGAGAAATACGCGAGAGAGAAAAGAAATGAGCGTGAGGAAACAGATTTAAATAGGAATTTGGAATCTCACCACTCTCCTACAATAGATCCAGCCTGTATCCTCAGAACAGTACAGAAGGAAGGGTCTCGGCCAAACAGCTGCATAGAATACATGCTCCTTCATGGGAATACAACTCATAGCGTTCTACCTCATGGACCATCTTATTTAACCCTCCGTCGGGCGCGTGATCTCTCAGATACACAGTTTCTAGAAAAATATTTGCCACTCCTCCTAGCAGAGAGTGGTGGTGTAGTGCTTCGAGTTATGTTCTTTATACGTCTCCCCCTCAAGGTATGTTGTGTCACTGTGTTTAACGGAGTCGTGTGTTTCACCTGTCAATCAGTTTTATCTCCTAGATACCACGCGCCCGATCTCGTAAGTTTTTTTGAAATCTGTATTTCATAAATATGTACATCAATTAAGTTTCTCTTTATTAAATGGACTCATATAAACCTATTATTCTATTATTTTGCTCAAACTTGAGCTTTCAGAAGAACTTGTACAAGGATATATTGTACGACGCAGTGACAACAGTAGACGTTTACCAACCGAACTAAGGACGAAACTTGAAGACTACAGAGACTCATAAGACAATACATTGAAATCAAGTACAGAACAGCATAAAAAAAGTCCCTCCACTACAACGAACAAAAGAAAATGATGTGAACCAAGCAAAACTGTAAAATAAATATAGGTGTACTAATTACTGTTGTGAGATTTGCAAAAACAAAATTTTTTACAACATAGTTCCATGCTTTGTCCTAATCGTAATGCAGCTCTGCAAAAAAATAACAATTTAACTGGTATTTTTAAAATGTTTTGATGATTTTCAATAAGTCTTATCTAAAAGTGATTTCGTGCTACTTATTTTTGATTGGTTATATTAAGATAATTTCTTTATATTGTTCACAAACTGAAATGAATTATGTATAATAAAGGCATGTGCATTTAAACAATTCCTTTTGATATTTTTGTTTTTTAATTATATTTCAAAAATTATCGTCCACGGTTTTTTTAATATTATAATACTTGTCAATTTTAAAAATTATTTACTTCTTTCAAACAAATACTTCCTCTGTTATGGTTTCTAATCACACACTGAACATTTTAGTGCAAAATATATATTAAAAAACTGTATTTCCGTAAAAACAGTTGAGGATGATCTCTGAGATACACGCGCCCGAAGACGGAATATTCTTCATGCGCCCGACCGAGGGTTAAGGATACGGATTCACCCAAAGCAGGAGAGAAGGTGCGTGAGATACAACCAAATACGTACTCTGAAACAACTGAGCAAATATCGGATCGAACTTCTCATTCAACAGTGGAATGCAGGGGCCGCGTAAACTAAGCAGATTTCCTTCGTGAAGTTTAACAATAGGCAAAACTTACTGGTTGAATACTCAACCGGGAATATAAAGTGAATAAATAGGAAGGATAATTATTATTATTTTTTATTAACGTCCACTTTTTGAAACTAAGGCTAATTGGGACGGGTTATCTACAGGTTACCAGCCTACGAAGGATAATAAGAAACCTCTCGACGGGAAGCGCCTGAAATTTAAACAGGTCTGCCAACCTCACAACGGAAAGAAAAACAATTTCTAAAATATAACATAGTATTGAAAACTATATACTATATCTAGAACTATAATTTACAATTTTGATCTCAATCAATCAAATTATAATAGTCCAAGAACTTAAAACGGGGGGTCAATATTTGCATGTATCTCGTAAAATAAAAGTCTCTTAAAAACAATATTTGGTATTTTAGCTTCGAATAATGTGGTTTATTATATAACAGAGTATTTTTTATGGTAACATTAGTGGGATTTTTCTGAAGGCTGTAAACTGAAAAATGCAAATATCTTGATTAATTTTCAAGTTGGATAATAAATGCGTATAACAATAATTATAGTATATTTAATGTGCAATAAGATTGGTTCTATACAAATTTCAAAATATAATAAATAATAATATAAAAAATCTCCCCTCCCCTGGTCCAATTTTAGCCATTCACGAACTTGATCTTTATATTTACATAAAACGTTAAAATATCGAGTTTGATGACGATCAAACAATAATTGCGACCGCTAGAGCTGCAACAGACCAATATATATATATATATATATATATATATATATATATACAATTTTGAACGGACCTCATTTTCGCCATCTCCTTGGTAGGATCGATGGACATTTGAAGAACGACATCGAAAATCCCATCATGAGTACCACCTCAATAGCTGATATCCCTTAAGGGAATTTATTTATAGTTTTCTCTAGTTTGTTTTTTGTTTTATTTTTATTTTTTCCTCATGTAAATATACAAAAAATTTATATTTAGTTTTGTCCATTTATTTATTTTGTATAACTTAGCTTTGTAAAAATTTTAATATTTATCTAATTTTGTAAAATTATATTCTAACATTTTAAAAATTCAATCGCCATTGTAGCGGCGTGGTTCTATTTATTTTGTACATTTGTAACATTTAGCTTTGTAAAAATTTTAATATTTATTTAATTTTGTAAAATTATATTCAAACATGTTAAAATATGAATCGCCATTGTAGCGGCATCTCAAATAAATAATATATATATATATATATATATATATATATATATACACATATATATAATTTTGCACAAATAAAAATATTTTTTTCTGTAATCGTTGAATAATGGTAACATTACTAAACTGAAATGAGTGAAGAAAGTGAAACATTTTGCAATAGAGTGAAGAAAGTAATCACTTTCTTCACAAGTGAAGGAAGTGAATTGCCTTCTTAATTAGTAATAAGTATAAATTAAAAAATAATTTGAAGTTGGAAATTAAATGCTTTTAAATGTTTCTTAACATTGTAAGAATTTATTTTAACAAAATAAATTGAAATGTGAATAAATTATTGGTGGAAATAATCAATATGTTTTAAAATTTAAATATAATAATAATTACCTTCCTTGTTTACAACCTGCACTTGTTTATAACTGCACTACTTCACAATCATCACTAGTTGTTTTATAACTATGCTTATAACCTTTCACAACCATGCTTATAACCTACCAACAATATACCATAATCTTCACAACATCCTAATTTTGTTCATATTCTGGTTTGATCTGATCATGTATTACACGATTACAGAAAAAATTTAATATTACACTCGTGACGAAAGTAGAATTTACAACTCTCGTGAAATTACCACACTCGCTTCGCTCGTGTGGGTAAACGTTTCACTCGAGTTGTTAAATGATCTACTTTCGTCACTTGTATAATAAATAACTATTATTTTATTATTATATTTATTTGTTTTTATTATTATTATATATGTTTAATTACGAACAAGTTCCATACATTTTTGCTCTTCTCTGAAACCCCTTCCTAGCCTGAGTTTATCCATTAAGTACTTAAAACGTATTTTTAAATAAGACCAATATTTTTCACTTCAATACTTTCTCTAATCACTTGTCTCATCAGGTGCCAATAATAGGATATCGCACATCAATGGAGTTCTTCCTGACTTCATTGGCCATATCAGGGCGCTCCAATTACGAATATAATTCAGCCACCTGTAGCTTATGCCAAAACCCTGTGGAACTTGAGAAACACAAATCCTTAATTGCCAAAGAAGAATTGCTTCAAGCCTATACAAGCAGTCATCTCTGCCATTCGGCAGTAACTCAGCAGGTGGCATTCCTTCCCCTTTCTACTATTGATTTACCTCTTCAGCTTTTACCCCAAAAATCTACCACCGCATTTCTGCCTTTTCCTCTCTGCCCGGACTTTCATGCCAGGCCAATAACAATTTTCATATTAAATTCTAAACAATGCCTTTATTTAAATTTCTTGATTCTATTGCGATCTGGCTGGGGCGATAAGCAGTGGAAGCTGAAAGAGATTAAAAATCCCACAATCAAATCACTAACAAGAATTTAGGAAGGACTCACCAACAATCGGCTCTAGTCAAAATTTAAATATATATATAAATTTATTTATAATCAAAATATT
The DNA here is from genome assembly GCA_019009955.1 of Riptortus pedestris. Taxonomy (NCBI): domain Eukaryota; kingdom Metazoa; phylum Arthropoda; class Insecta; order Hemiptera; family Alydidae; genus Riptortus; species Riptortus pedestris. Next base: position 108,768,445 of record CM032233.1, read on the forward strand.
CACCAATAATAATTATAAATTGAAAATGAAGAGGCACCTTCTAATAATATAATGGGGGACACTTATTTCTACTTATACTATATTACAATTAAAGCACTTAGCTGTTTTAATAGGAGTACCGACTCGGCCGTGAGAGATAGTATAGGCGAGAAGTAGGCTGGCTGCAGCAGGCCGAAGCAGGGCTGAAGGATTAGCGAGGTCTAACCGACAAGGATCTGCCGTCCAGAGGATGCCGAATATGACTGATTATAATCCTTCGCGTCGGAGTCCTTATATAGACCTATCCCGGCACTGAACTTTGAACTATCAATCGAAATACGCTCAAAAAGTGTATTTAACGGGAAATTATTATCGAAATTCATCCGTATTATTAATTAGTGTACCGACGGCAAGAGCTGTGAATGCTGTTATAAAAATATACCGGCGTTATCTACGATAATGCTAGAGCACATGGTGACAACTCCAAATTGGATATAACTCTTATTTAAAGGTAAAAACTAGAAATTTAAGTACTCATAAATAATGATCTAAATGTGCTCTATGCTGGGAATACTCAGAATATAAAATATATGGTCATTAATAATGGGTTTATGTAATGCAATGTCAAATTCATTACAGTTCCCATTATCTTTAAACATTATTGCAAATAATATGATACGCCTATATCTAGTATACAGTATGTAAATTATAATACAAAGGGAATTTTATAAATAGATACATTTTTTTAACGGTTCGTGAAAAGAAAACGTTTTTCTCGCAGGAACTGCGTAGAATAAGCGATTTTCCCACTTGCTGGTAATTTACACTAGTGATCTTAGCTCACCACTCACATACTCTCTATGTAAAAAAAGTCCGCAACGCAGATTTCAACAGTTACGGAAACGGCCGAACTAGCTTGGCGGAAACTCAAGAATACAACCAACATTAGCCGATCTCATCTCGCCCGTTATCCGCACACACTTAATGAAAATGCAAATATCTCGGTTAATATTTAAGATATAGAATAAATGTATATGAGAATATTTATAGTAAATTTAATTTTCAATAAGAATGGTTCTATACAAGTTTTCGACGTATAGTAACGGAGATATTTCGATTTTTTGAAAATCCCCCTCTTCTTAACCCCCCGCCCACTGCTCCAATTTCGTTATCAGCAAAAATATATATATATATATATATATATATATATATATATATATATATATATATATATAAAATTTTGAACGGACCTCATTTTCGGGTCGGATTGGTGGACATTTGAAGAAATATTTCGAAATCGCGCCATGAGGTACGGCCTCAATAGCTGATTTCCCTTAAGGGAGATCTGCTAAAACAGTTGAATAGAACAGTGGGATTAATGAAGACTGAAAACCAGAACTGTCGAATAACTCGCTTAAGATTTGAGTTTCAAAAAAATACATAGAACAACAATCGGACCCGATTTCAGCAAATAACAAATATGATCTATAGTGTTTACTGAAACGGTTAGATATCGAGTTTGGCATAGATCAAATTGACATTTTCGAGAGAAATGCCTAAAATCTTAATTGATGATGCCGTCACACAATAAATTTGCAGAATCATTATTTCGAATTTAGAGCTTAGAATAAGGTGGTTCATTATAAAACAGCTTAATTTTAATATGACATGAGTAGGAGTGGGCCTTTACTGAAGGCTGAAAAGTAAAAAACCAAATATCTCGTTAATATTCATGATAGAGGAAATATACTTTTTACAACATTTATAGGTAATTAAATTTGCAATAATATTAGTTCAATACAGCATTTCAACCAGGCACATAATAACTGAGAGTTTTGAATTTTAGAAATTCTCCCCCTGTAAACCCCCTCTCCCTTGTCCGATTTCAGCCCCTAACAAACTTGATCTGGCATTTTTCATGAAAGATTTAAATATTGAATTTGGGAACGATCAAACGAAAATTTCTACCGCTAGATCGTTAACAGAGAAATATATCAATGTTTATACATATATCATTTTGATCCGAGCTCATTTTCGTCTCTTAAGGACAATCTGCTAAAAGTAATTAAGATTAAAAGTAAAATCAATGTTCAAACTTAAAATAAATCGACCTCGAGGAGAGTGAGTTTGTGTAATTTTTAATAATGCCATGGCGTGTGAACACCGACTAGAAATTATTTACATTTATTGTGTATATTTAAATTCCTGAGTTCGAATGTACAACCAATTTCAAGCTGAATGCTGTTTAGTGTAGACAGCTTTAGATCTCAAAAATTAATCAAAAAGACTCGCTAACCAATAACGACGTAATGATAATAATTGATGATGGATTTTATTTTAAACTCAATAATTTAATAATAATATTTTCAATAATATTTGGGGCTCAGGTTAGCCATGCGAGTTAAAGCGTTGCTTTTAATCTCACATGCTAAACCTAGAGTGGCGAGTTCGATTCTTGCCTGGGTAAAGGAAATTATTTAGTGACAAAATTCATTAAATAACATCCTAAAATCCCACCCTGGCTAGAAAAGGGTGGTAACCTGTAGATAACCCGTCCCAATTAGCCTTAGTTGCAAAAAGTGGACGTTAATAAATAATAATAATAATTTAAATACTAATATACTTAGGAAGAGAGCTATCTGTCCTAAAAGATTTACGGGATTAATATTTATGGGAGTTTTAAAACTGTATCTTAGGCTCTAATGTTTCAGATCTTAATTTATGTTACTTATCTCCATCATAATTAATAATGAAGTTTATGATACAACTTTGTGCGATATAATCTTTTTACTAACATCATAAATTCTAAAAGGGTATACCACTTTATTTTCCTAATCATAAACAAAACCTTAAATAGTACAATATTGAATTTAAAAGAAGGTGTGTGTATATATATATATATATATATATATATATATTAGCATTTTCGAAAACTTTTTTCAAATGTTCATCGATCCTACCCAGGAGATAACGAAAATGAGGTCCGCTCAAAATTATATATATATATATATATATATATATATATATATATATATATATATATATATATATATATGTGTGTGTGTGTGTGTGTGTGTGGTAAAGCTCTAGCTGTCGTAATTTTTGTTTCATCGTTACCAAAATCGATATTTTAGCGTTTTATGTAAAAAGAAAGATCAATTTCTTTAATGGCTGAAATCGGACCAATGTGAGGGTGGGGATTTTCCAAAATTCGAAATATCTCCGTTACTATACGTCGGAACGGAATACCGAATATTGAAAACTGCGATAAAGAAAAAAATAGTGAAAAATTCGTTGAACTGACCCCTGAATTATAAGATATAATTATCCACCGACATCAATAGAGTATATAGTACATCATACAATCCCTTTTATAGAAGTGTCTGTCATTATACCAGCCCCCAACCCGAAGATTATCTTAAATTCAAAGTGAATATGAAGAAAGTAAGATTAGTCAGTCAACTTAGAATTTCAAATAACGACTACTTGTAGCTGTAAAAATAACACAATAAAAAAATGAAAGTAATTAAATCCGGAGAAATTTGTGAATGCTGCCAGGAATTTATATCAGATGGATTAAAACATTTATTATTGCAATGCTCGGAATACAGCTATTATAGAGAGCAATACTTGAAGAAGTTTATAGCCACAAGTGATGACTTAATGTCACTGGAAAATATCCTTCACATTGAGGACATTTATAAATTGAACTTGATTTACTCATTCCTGTCAGCAGTATGCAACTAGGCAACGACATAGTTTATACCATTATCTTGAAAATTAAACCCTATAATTTTGAAATGTCCAACGAAGTCAATTAATGCGTCACAGTAAACAAATGAACAAAAGTAAATACGTATATGTTGAATAGTACTAATCAGATTAAGTTATAAAGAACTTTAGAAATTTAAGTACCTGAAAACATTTAATAAAAAAAAAATTAAAAAATGTAAAATGTATTATTTTATTGTAATAGGTTAATATTATGTCATTAGTTCTTATATATATATATTCTTTTTGTAAAGTACTTGTAAGATTACTAACACTAAATGGGCCAGACTCAGGCTAAAATATGTACATATTAGCCAATAAAATCGATCTATCTATCTATCTATTATAAGATATAAAATCTATAAATATAGTCCCTTTATTGTTACTAAATACAGTCATATAATCTAATTAATTTCAAAAGCTCCCTTATAACCCAAACTCCGGCTCGTCTCTGAGATTAATACTATAGCCTAAATTCTAAATTGGGTTAGTAGTAATACACATACTAAATTTCATAAAATCCAGTTCATTGGCTTAAGAGTGAACAGGTAGCAATCAGACAATAAAATGAAAAATTGTTGATATCGTTTAAATTCCGCGTAAACCAAAAAATTATCGTGAAATTTCGAGAAAATAATCAATGTACAGACAGACCACCGTATATGTAGATTTCTTAGATTTCCTTCTATTTTATTACCGACTGTGTTATCTGAATCCCCCTTTTTGGTCTTGAAATAGACAGATCACTTGGAACGAATTAAGTGGGCTGTATGAAATTAAGATGGGAAAGAAAGTTGATTGATTCGATGCAATACAATTATAATTGATTAAATAAATACATCAGACCATGTGGTTATTGTTTTCTGGCGAATTCCGGTCGATTCCTCCATTTATTTAGCAAGTTCATTCATCTCCCTCCCTTCCTCCTCGATTTGGGCGACTTTCCTTCTAATCCTTCATGTGGTAAACCAACACCTTCTGGAGAGTTGAGAAAATTTTGCCCAGGCGAGGGCCACTGTTAAAAGCGAAGTGCACATTCAGTCGTTTCTGCAGACGTGGACCGCGTCCCACGACTCGCCGATAGGGCTCACCTGTTGAGCTCAAGTTGAACGTTAGAGCGAACAAACCACCCACCTAAACTAGCCTACTCTAGTTTACAAATAATGATGAGAAAAATCTTCAATAAAAGTCCGTCACGCAGGAGCTGCGTAAACTAAGGAGATATACCGCGTGTGTTACATTAGAGAAATTTCACGAGAGCCGAACAGTTATGGAAACGGCCGACCTAGTTTTTGCGGGAAAGTCACTCTCTTCCATTATCCGCCCAGATTTAATAAAATGCAAATATCTCGGTTAATATTCAAGATAGAGAATAAAGGTAAATAACAATATTTATAGTAAATCTAATTTGCAATAAGATTGATTCTATACAATATTTCGATCCGACGTATAGTAACGGACATATTTCAAATTTTCGAAAATCCTCTCCTCTAAACCCCCCCTCCCACTGGTCCGATTTCAGCCGTTAACGAACTTGATCTTTCTTTTTACATAAAACGATTAAATATCGAGTTTGGTAACGATCAAACAAAAATTGCGACCGCTAGAGCGTTAAGAGACAGTATATATATATATATATATATATATATATATATATATATATATATATATACATATATACATATATTATATTCCCTTAAGGGAAATCTGCTAAAATAACAGTAGAGAGAGACAAATCTTAGTACAAACAATTAAGACTTAATATATTACACAATGAGAAATACAAAAGAAAACTGAGATCAAAAATTCACCTGCTTGACTACCTGACTTATCATAGACAACTACCTCGATGGGGAGGGAGGGTAAAGTCTAGTACAAACCTCCCACATTAGTGAGTGATGAAGCTAGTTTATTGAAAACAAAGATGTGAAATATGTAATGTAATAAGATGACCAGATAATTAATTTACTTTAGAAGACATGCTATTCATACCTGTAGTGAATTTATCTTCCAGAATAAAGTAAAATTACATTCAAGAGTATTTAATTATTTCAACATTTCTACACACTAGATCCTATAATGAATCACCTGCTATTAACATATGTCGAATGAAAGGTAATGAGGGTTAGTTATATGAAATGTAAAATGTTTGAGTTCAACAAATTTCTTAATCTAATTGCTTATTCTACAGATATTTAAAGTACAGGTAATTGAGAGAGATTTATGTGAAGTGGATAAAAATACTTAAGTTCGACATAAATTTTCAAAACAAAATAGTGAATAACACAGAGATGAACAAGCAATAGCTTCCCTAACTATGGAGTTTTAAAGAATAGGTAATTTGAGAATTTATGTGAACTGTATAAAATAATTAAGGTAAAAATAAATTTTCCAAATATAATAGAGTCAATTACCTAAGCTTTTGTAATTACTATTATCATAGATTTTTAAAAATTATAGGTGAACAGTACTGTCTTGCATTTCATAACTTGAGAATTTATTAACCCTACGTTAGGCGCGTGGCTACGGGTGTAGCCATGCCAAAGTTTAAGTGTTCGTAGCAAGGGCATACATGAGCTGAGAGCTGTTTGCGGACTAATACCTTCCTAGGCAGGATATGCCTATTAGTCAGTATGCAAGTGACCTTGACCCTCCTTACAGCAGATCTTTAATTCCCAGCGTGTTACCGGTGCAGCCAAGGCGCCCAACGGTGTGCCCAGCTACGAGAATTGGCAATTTCAGTTTATCGTTTTGTTTTGTTGTTTTTTTCAAAGTTATCACAACAATTAAAGTTAAGATGGCTTTTTCCTCGAGCCAACACAGTTCTGTGAAACGCACCAGTGATCCAGATATTCTTTCTCAATGTTTGCGAGAAGTTTTATTGGGTGGGGAGTCTGAGGTAGAAGATCTACCAACAAATTTGAAGCAACGTGCGAAGGAACTCTTGAATTCGCCAGAAGAACATACCCAACCCATTATAATCCCTAAAGACACTATAATAAGATGCGATCTCTGCGAAGGACCGGCAAAGAACAAGAAAACATCCAGAAACATGTGTGCAAAATGTAAAAAAATTATATGTAAATATCATATGTGGCAAATTTGTCCTGACTGTAAAAGCGGCTGTATATGGATTTACTATATTTTGAACATAGAATTTTATTTTCCATTAATAAGTTTTAATAAAATAAAGTTCCATTACGTTTCTTGCTTATAGAAAGTATATTAATGTGTATTCATTAAAGAAAAAAAAATGTTATTCAATTCAATAAAAACTGATTTCGATTTGTTCACCGATATAATTACTTATAAATTGTATACATTAAATTGTTTTATAATAAAAATTCATTACATTTGATTCTTTTCTTATGTAAATCATTTTTAAGTAATAGCTACACCTGTAGCCAACGCGCCCAAGTGTGTCATTAACTAGGACGCGCCTGTCAGAGGGTTAAAAAATGTATACCAATGAATTTGTCACTAATTAATAAATACAAAAATGCTATGAACTTGGAGCAAGGGGGTCATAACCAGCAAATTCAGTTAATTTGTCTCATGACTAATTTTATTTCCAGGTGTTTTTCATTTATGATTAATTATTGTAGTTAAATACAGCAACATGCTATATACAAGTGATGTATAATTAATAATTGAATGTTGATATTATATTTGAGATAACTAAACCTACTCACTGGACCAGATTTTATTTCTAAATAAATACACCTATTCCAGAGCGAAGCCCTATTAAGGCTGCTTGGGTAGCAAGGACTTGACTGTAGACTGATTATTTTCCCTTGTGGTGGAATTAAATTTTGCCCGACTCAAATGATGAGGTAGTTATATTTAAGTGACTTTCCACGTGCGAGACAGCTATTTTGAAGAGGAGTATATAAAGGAAAGCAATTTGTCGCGTTTGATATTGAAAATTATTCGCCACATGAGATAGTTAACTGTATTTTAAATTGATAACAGGCAAATTGACTTCTGTATTTATAGACATATATTCATTTTGCAATTCATAATATAAATATATACGGAGAAATAACTTTAAAACTACAACAGTAATTAAATTATGATTGTCTATAATAGAAAGAAAATTAAATAATATCAAAGACGTGCCATAAAAAAAAAAAAAACCTGCGTAAACTCGACGTCTCACGTTTTGGCATGACATACTATCTTGATCACTTCTTACCATATAATTTCTATTTCTAAGAAAAACTCCGTTGAGTTGAAGGGGTTTACTGAAGGCAGAATAAAAGAAAGTACCAATAACTCACTTAAATATATGAGTTACGAAAAAATGAATAGAACAGCCCTGAGGAGAAGAATAGTTATTTATTATACAAGTGACGAAAGTAGATCATTTTACAACTCGAGTGAAACGTTTACCCACACGAGCGAAGCGAGTGTGGTAATTTCACGAGAGTTGTAAATTCTACTTTCGTCACGAATGTAATATTAAATTTTTTCTGTAATCGTGTAATACATGGTCAGATCTAACCAGAATATGAACAAAATTAGGATGTTGTGAAGATTATGGTATGTTGTTGGTAGGTTATAAGCAGGGTTGTGAAAGGTTATAAACATAGTTATAAAACAACTAGTGATGATTGTGAAGTAGTGCAGTTATAAACAAGTGCAGGTTATAAACAAGGAAGGTAATTATTATTATATTTAAATTTTAAAATATATTGATTATTTTCACCAATAATTCATTCACATTTCAATTTATTTTGTTAAAATAAATTCTTACAATGTTAAGAAACATTTAAAAGCATTTAATTTCCAACTTCAAATTATTTTTTAACTTATACTTATTACTAATTAAGAAGGCAATTCACTTTCTTCACTTGTGAAGAAAGTGATTACTTTCTTCACTCTATTGCAAAATGTTTCACTTTCTTCACTCATTTCAGTTTAGTAATGTTACCATTATTCAACGATTACAGAAAAAATAATATTTTCGAAATACTGGCCTTGACTAAAGCTTTAAAGCATATATAGTCTTGAACGGACGTCATTTTTGTCATCTCCTGGGGTAAGATCGATGGACATAAGAAGAAATGTTTCGAAAATCGCGTCATGAGTTCAGCCTCAGTAGCTGATTTCCCTAGAGGGAAATATGCTAAAACATAATTATGTATCCAATCTAAACGGGAGAACAACTTAAATCATAATGTGTAATAAAAAGGAGCACTTGCGTTTTCTAAATATTTACTAGAGCTATAACACATATTTTACTGTTCCACGTTGTATATCCTTCATTTTTTAGAAGTATACGTCTATAGTATACTACGGTTATATACCATAGGCTTTTTGTTGTTGAATGTTCAAAGAAAAAAAAATTACATTAAAAATCCATTTTCAAATATTTTATCACCCAGCAAGCGAAAATATTTAATCATGCTGACGGGTGTTTGAGTTAATTATTTTCTGTAAAGCTAGATTACATGATTTGTAATTATATTGGTCAGTTGAACTAATAAAGGGCTTTTAAAATTCGGCATATTTTTAAAATATTAATTCAATAAATATTAATATATTGTAATATAAAGTTTTGTAATCATGTCTTTATTTTCCCGATTTACCCCTTTTTGTCTGTAGCAATTGAAAAATTTAGTATTGCAAACCAAGAATGGGAGTGGACGAAAAGAAGTGTAAGGGTTTAAACAAATCTTCCATTCTATGTTAGGCAAACCTTCAAGGCCTATCCGTCTTGAGGTGAAGAACCAGTCCCCTTACTATTTTAATCTTGTAATCTTTCAATTATCAATGTTAGACTATCAATTATTTAACAAGATAAGTTCTATAACATGTAACATTTTTCGATGCAACTCATAATAATGGAGATATTTTGATTTCAGCCATTAACGACTTTGGACTTCAGTGTTCAATGAAACAGTTAAATTACTCGATATTAGATGAGATAAAATAAATATATAAGATTACATTATTATGAAAATATATAATAATGTGATCCTTAGAGTTGACTGGAAAATAATAAACATTTTCGGGGCAAGAAGGTAAAATCTTAATTCATGACGTCTCGCATAATAAAGGTCTCCTGGAACATAATATTTGGTATTTATGCTTAGAATAAAGGAGTTCGTGTAATACTCGTAACAGCTTATTGTTAGTATGAGATGAGTAGGAGTGGGGGTTTACTGAAGGCTAACTAAAACTTCCAAACATCTCGGCTAGTATTCATATTAGAGAAAATGTGCATATAATAACATTTATAGGCAATTAGATTTTTCGGCTCGACGTATAATAAAGGAGAAAGATATTTCGAATTTTAAAAATTCTCCCCCTCTACCCCCCCCCCCCGATCCCACTGCTTTTTACCGTTAACGAACTCTATATTTCTTTTCACATAAAACGATTATATCGAGTTTGGTAACGATAGCACAACAATTGTTATTAAGTCACATTCTCTATTTCTCTCAGAGTAAACTACCTTTGAAAGCAAAGCTTGAAATTGTATTTGAGCATATAGTATAACATGATATATTAAGTTTCATACAATGAACATCACATGAATATGGGATAAGGTTTAAAGAAAGCGGAAGTATATAAATAACTCCGTAATCATTGGATTTTGACCCGGAAGAGGAACAAGAAAAGAAATTCTAGAACTATGAGTTATCTTGGAAAGAAGGAGATACATGGATAAAAATAAAAAGTCCGTCACTTAGGGGATGTGTAAACTAATCTGATTTCCCTCCTGAAGTTTAACGATAGATAAATCTACATACTGGTAACACAACACCACCGTGAATAATAAGTGAATAAATAAAAACGTTATTGAGCAATCTTACAGTCAATTTTAATAACCTTTCAATGGAACGCGTCTGAATTATAAGAAAACAGGTCTGCCAACATCAAAAACAACAGCTTCAATATATCTGAATATAACACATTATTATTTGAAAAATATTTATAATATCTAGTACTGTAATTTATAATGAATCAGAATAATTTTTATCTCAAGCAATCAAATTTTAGTAGTCCAAGAACTTAAGACGGCGTGGGGACACCAGAACATATTTGCTAGTATCTCATATATTCAAGGTCTCTTGAAAACAATATTTGGTATTTAAGCTACGAATAAAGTGGTTCTTTATATAACCGAGTATTGATTATGTAACATAAGTAGAACTGGAGGTTTGCTGAAGGCTGAAAACTGAAAAATATCTCGGTTAATATTCAAGATTAAGAATAAATGTACATAACAATATTTATAGTACATTTAATTTGATTGTTTATGTACACTTTCTTGATCTGACGTAAAGTAACTTGGATATTTCGAATTTTCAAAATTCTCACCCTTTAAACCCCCCTCCCCTGGTCTGATTTCAGCCGTTAACGAACTTGATCTTTCATTTTACATAAAACGACATAAATATCGAGTTTGGAAACGTTCAAAGAAACATTGCGACCGCTAGAGCGGTAACACACACACACACACACACACACACACACACACACACACACACACACACACAAACACACATACACATACTAGACTGTACGACTTTCAGTTCACACGATTTCTTGAACTTTCATCCTCGTTTCATTCATGTTTGTCTCACGGTCTACTTTTCCACAAACTCTGTCCTAGTTTACCACTTGGACCAAAAGCTCTCGTGTTGCATATACCTAGCTCAAGAGACCAGATCGATCGAAACACATTTTCCCAATCGTAACTTCGCTGAAAGTGGGGTTTTATTTTATATATATATATATATATATATATATATATATATATATATAAATTCATTAATTACCAGGTAGGATCGATGAACATTTGAAGAAAGTTTTCAAAAATCGCCTCATGAAAACAACGGGAAATGTACTAAAAGTAGTATTTCAAACGCTCTTGTAAGTATATAACAATGAAAGGTCCCTTCAAAACTGGCATTAGCATGTTATAATGGGTGGCTCTCCCCCACATTTCACATGACGTATTCGCATGTATCTCACAAAGTAATAGTTCAATGAAAACCATATTTGGTATATAACCTTCGTATGAAAGGGTTCATGATAAAATAGCTTAGAGTTAATTTGACATGGGTAGGAGTGGCGGTTCACTGATGTCCGAAAACTAAAATATGGAAATATCTCGAATAATATTCAATATAGAGAAATTATGAATTTAACAACATTTTTAGAACATTACATTTGCTATAAGATTGACTCAATAATTTTTTTAGGTCCAACGCATAACAATGGAGATATGTCGAATTTTTGATATTCTCCCCCTTTAACGGGGGGGGGGGCGTTGTGTCATCTCAGGCGTTAATGAACTTGATATTCATTTTTACATTAAACATTTAAATATATTTGGTAACTATCGGACGAAACTTGCGCCACTAGAGCACTCCATAAGACCATCTGTTTTGAGCCATAAGGGAAATCTGCTTCGAGGAGAAAATTCCACTCTGTTCAATCAAATGTCCAGCAATTTCCTTTCGAGACGGAACATTCGGGTTCATGAAACTTCTAAAGTGAGAAGAGCATGAATGAGTTTTATCGTGGGTCTAGATGATGGTGTTACAAAGGCGTGCTGTTTGGAGGAGGCCACGTGGATAGATGGAGAGAGGGAGGTGGCTGATGGCCGATAGGGGGCTTTTACTTGCTACCACAGATAAGGACTCCCTCACTCCCAATCGACTAACAGTGGTTCCCTTCGTGCAAATCCCTCTCCTCTCCTATCTATTTGACTTTTATTTATATCTCCCTTTATCGAGGTAACATCTTAACTGTCGCTCTCATTTAGTAGATATTTCTCAAATGCCGTGTAATACAAGTTTGTATTTTTTATCTTTCATGGGGGGAGGAGGAAATTCGACGGATTAAAACTTCCAGGAAATATGAAAACATGTCCTTACTCACTCGAGTTTTAGCAGAAGTCCCTTAAGTTAAATCAGGTTGTATTCATGACACGATTTTCAAAATGTTTCTTCAAATGTCCATCGATCCTACCCAGGAGATGATGAAAATGACGTCCGTAATATATATATATATATATATATATATATATATATATATATATATATATATATACAAGGTTCAATGAATACGATATTTGGTATTTTAGCATGGAATAATGTAGTTCATGATATAACGACCTATTGTTTTTTTTCCAGTTTATTATTTTATTTTATTTAGAATATTACAGTCTGCATTTGGTAATGTGATATGCACAATACAATCGCCCTCCATCACTCTCGACAGACTTTACACCCCTTCACGACGATGAGAAGCCTCTCCCTGCCTGGCAAGGAAGTCAAGAGCTAAGGAGGAATGGCACTTGATAAGAAAATAGCCACTGCTATCACTTCACTTTACACTTCTATAGGAGATCTCTGGGCCATTGTCTCTTGAGGCGCCGTGGAGGAGAATATGAATGAGAGGTCCTGGAAAAGGGCTAGGACTTCTGGATTAGGATGAATGGATAGCCTGCTGTGGAATTTTCTGAATCTTATAGGAATTAGGTCCTTTACAAATGGGATATTAAGATATTTAAGTGGTATAGGGTGTGGTTTGTAAAATAATATGAAGCATCTACTATGGTGCGCAGGACTTTGGATTGGAAAGTCTGGATGCGTCTGATGTTTGAAGGCTTAACGACCAATTTTAAATATGACATGAGTAGGAGAGAAGGTTTACTAAAAGCTGAAAATGAAAAAAAAAATGCAAATGTCTTGGTTAATATTCGGGGTAGAGAAAAAGTGTACACATAAAAATATTTACAGGAAACCAAATTTTCATTAAGATTGGTTCTACACAATTTTTCGATCCGACTCATAATAACGAAGATATTTCCAATTTTCCATTCTAAACCCTCCAACCCTCTCCCACTGGTACGTTTTCAGTCGTTAACGGACCTGATCTCTATATTTAAATATCGAATTTCATAAAAATAAAACAAAATTTGCGACGGACAGAACTGTAGTGGTTGGGAATTTTAGTATTTTCGTTACCAAACTCGATATATATGCATTTTATCTAAAACCAAAGATCAAGTTCGCTAACGGTTGTAATCGAATGAAGGGGGATTAGATGGGGAAATTTTCGAAATACCGAAATCTCTCGTTTATTATACTGCATATCGATAAGTGTTATCGATAATGAACCAATCTTATTGCACAAATTATGTTCCATAAATGTTGTAGTATTTCCTATATCTTAATGTTTACACATAAAAGCTCAATCAAGTCTAATTTACCTATTTCGAAATACCTAATTATTCTATCATTTGCTAGTTAATATTAACGAAAAATAATTTGCTAGTTAATATTAACGAAAAATAATTTAAATATGATTACTTGTTTTAATTTATTTCTTTTGTTATTGGACGAAAACCGTACATGTTTCTAGAATTGAGACTCAGGAAAAATATTTAATAGGATTTTAGTAATCTTGGGATATTCCCTTATGTTAGAAGTGATAGGTAGAATATACCTGAGAGATACTCAGAGGTATTTTTTGAACTTGATGGGTAGTTAAATTTTCCAATTCAGCTGTCACACTTCGACATTGAATTGATTACTGAAAGTCAGTTAGCTGGAAATGGGTTTGTGTCCAGCGAGTCTGTGGCAGACCTCGAAAACCGCTCAGTTGAGGTCCGATAAATAGTCGTTTTATTGACGGTCGTATCTCATTACTGTTTACAAATTCACAATACTTTTTAAAATAACAATTTAATTTCATATTTTCCGAAATTGATTAAATTAGTAAATAATGATTATTTCATTTGGTTTGATGCCAGTTGTTAAATCCATAACAGTTTTTCTTTGAGAATAAGTGGGAAATATAGAATTTTACATACATCCAATCCACAGAAAGGATAAACGTCTGTTTTGATTGTTCAATTAGGAGTGAAACATTTTTAATGTTTTCAATAAAAAATTAATAGAATATATAAAAATACTTAACACGCAATCTATTTTTCGAAGATACATTTATTTTTAATGTTTGAGGGTAATTAACCTTGCGGAAACATCTTAATGTGTTATATGAGCCTTCCCTGGGTCTTTTCCAATGACTGTTGTTCCTAGATCATGCCTGTTAGGCTTATTACATAAGCGTCTTTCATCGACTTAACTAGGTTAAGTAAATAGTTCCTCCCCTTCAAAAAAATAAATAATTCTCACCCTTTAAACCCCCCTCTCCTGGTCAAATTTCAGCCGTTAACGAACTTGATCTTTCTCTTAACATAAAGCGACTAACTATCGAAATTGGAACCGATTAAACAATAATTGTGACCGCTAGAGCGGTAACAGACATATATATATATATATATATATATATATATATATATATATATATAAATACATAAAATTCGTGATATGCTAGGTAGGATCGATGAAGATTTGAAGAAATGCTTCGAAAATCGCGGCAGGAGTACGACCTTAAGGGAAATCTGCTAAAATATATATGAATTAATTTTACCTTTTAATATACGTTTCCTTACTTTCATTTTTGTTTTGTTTTAGTCTGTAATAATTTTATTATAAGTCTTCTGTCATTAAAATCGTAAATACAATTTCAAATATTAGATTAATAATAATTATTAATTATTTTATTATTAAAATAGAATAAAACAAATAAAATAATTATTAATACAAAATAATTACTATTGCCATACCTCTCGGTGGAGACCGTCGTCACTGGCTGATGGTTGAGTACAGCTGGCAAGCGCTTTCGATGCGATGGCATCATCTTCAAGCCTGTCAATAGTTGTACTGAGTTGGTTGTCCGTCAGTCAGTGGGTTTTATGCTCTGTTCACCGTATTAGTTGTTTACGTTTAGTCCAGATCTGTTTACTAAGATCTGTCAAACGAGGGATGTTGATCTGGACTAAACGTAAACAACTAATACGGTGAACACAGTATAAAATCCACTGTCTGACGGACAACCAACTCAGTACAACTATTGACAGGCTTGAAGATGATGCCATCGCATCGAAAGCGCTTGCCAGCTGTACTCAACCATCAGCCAGTGACGACGGTCTCCACCGATAGGTATGACAATAGTATCATTTATATTGGCGGTTCTAACCCTTTATTTGAATTACAAAATAATTAATTACAACAATAAAATAATTATTAATTAATAATTCATAAAATTATTATTATTTATATTAATGCTAATTTAAATAATAATAATAATAAGTACCCTGGAGGTGAAATAAAAATAAATTACTGATAAAAATATGTAAAACCCAGAAAAATAATTTTAAAAAAAACTATCACGTAAGTGGAAAATAATAAATAATGAAAGAATAAATAACAATTAGGCTCTGGTGAGCTCAGACAAGGAGAGAAATGTGCAAGAGAACACGTTTAAACAAAAGAAAAATATGGTAGCAAAATTTTCTTACCTCAGTACCAATTGCACCGAGAAAAAAGGCTAGAAGTTGTGAGAAAGAAAGGGATGATTGTTACGAAACAGATTCAAATTAGAATTTTCCATCTCACCTCTCTCCTACAATAGACAACCCAAGCTTGTTTCCTCAAATAGGACGGATTCACACAAAGCAAGAGAAAAGGTACCTGCAATACAACCGAATACCAGGTATCGGGACGCAGGAATTGCTTAACGGCTGGAAGACAGGGCCGTTCATTGATTACTAAATCATAAAAACAGTGCCAATTTTAAACCATAAATCCGTTTAAATTAACAACTGTATACGAGGTGTCTCTTACAATAATAAACCTACGAAGTTATGCACAAATAAAAATATTTAATTAGTAAAAATAACGAAAATAAATAGTTACACGTATATACAAGTTTTCCTTTTTAACGTTGTAATTATGTAATTGGTGGAATGTTATCTTAGAATTTTATTCAGAAGCACTTCAAAGTCGCTAATTAAATATCCCTGAAAGTTACTAACAATAAACTAACTTGGGCACCTTTCATGAAATGTAGCAGTAGTTAATTCCAGAGTTGGAATTAAAATTATCAAACTAAATATTATACCCAGTTATAAATGGATTCACGGCACGTGGAGGACAAGCTGAGTAATTAGCAAGGAAAGGCTCTAGCTCTGTCTGAAGAGTGCACCTTCCTCGGCAAATATCATGGCTGATGTGCACGAGAATAATTTTCTTAAGTGGATTAATTAGGTAGTGCTTGATTTTCCTCCATCCAGAAAAGACTTCCAATTAACGACCAAGCGGCTTTAAATATAAACACTCAACCTATCGACCGTTAACTCTTATTCTGAGTTAACTCTAATAAAAATACAAATGATCTCAGAAGTCTAAACAGATAGAAGGAAACATTGGCTCCGGGAAAACATTTATCATTGAGAACATTTGCGCAAATATAAATTACTGTCATCATAAAAATGTCCTAGAAACTATTGATGCTCTACAATTGTCGTTCTATTTATTTTTTTTAAAATATTAAATGAGTTACACATACTTTCCTGCCTTTTGAACCTTCAGTAACTCCCACCCCCCTCCACTCTTCAGTAATCTCCATTTCTACACCTCGGATATTTACTTAGAATTAAAAATTAGAGAGAAGAGATGAATGTTGCACCGTACCATTACACGCGGGAAATATGATTAATTTAAGCAGCCCTTGCGCGACGGACTTTAAACAGATTTCTCTGGAGGGAAGTCAGCTATTGCGGTCGTACTCATGACGTGTTTCTTAAACATTTCCTTTAATGTCCATCTATCCTACCTAGTAGATGAGGTCCATTCAAAATTATGAATATATATATATATATATATATATATATATATATATATATATATATATATATATATCTGTGAGTGTGTGTGTGTGTGTGTACTTGTCCGTTACCGCTCTTTCGGTCGCAATTCTTGTTTGATCGTAACCTAGTATCTCTGTTATTATAAGTCGCATCGAAAAATTGTATAGGACCAATGCTATTGCAAATAATATGTATAAAAAATGTATTATAAATATGGTTATACTCATTTATCCTTTATCTTTAATATCAACTGTGATATTTGTATTTTCCGGTTTTCAGCCTTCATTAAACCCCCTCTCCAACTCATACTAGCAATATGCTGTTATATCATGAAACGTTTTACTCCAAGCTTAAATACCAAATTCAGTTTACATTTAATGTGTGAGATACATGTAAATATGTAGTAAATTTTATTTCGTGAATCAAAAATATTTATTTCTTGTAAACCACCGTTGATATTTAACTGGTGTATTCCACACAAAACAACGTATTAGTTAATGGCTGTAGTCGAGTATGTATAGGGGGGTTTAGAGGGTGAAATTTATAGAACCAATCTTGTTAAGCTATTGATGTTCTATACATTGTTTCCTAACTCAAGTATTAAGCGACTCATTTGTACTAGCTTGTTTCTGCCTACAGTAACATCTCCACTCCCACATCTCGGTATACGAGTATGTATTAGCACTAACGCCTTCCTTATAATAAGCCATACTTACATTTCTAGGGGCGGGCAGGAGTGGGGGTTATAAGAGAGGCCTGAAATTAAAAATAGTGATATATCGTTTCCTATTGGGGTTTCGGCAAATATGCAAATAACAAAAGTTGTTTATTTTGTTATTTAGAGAAATTTGCTAAACAATTCTTTTCAATATGAACTACCAGGTACCTCACCTGGAAATTTAATTCAAATTATAATATATTATTATAATATTTTGTCCTTAATAATTTAAATCTATGCATAATGCACAGGAAACGGGAAATATGACAATATGGACGAATGTGAAGTCTTACATAAAAAATTAATTTTATTATTAACAAATCCAAAGAAATACACGGGTATTAACCCTAAACACTGGGAAGGATAAATGTCAAAATATTGTGCAAAGTAAAGCCTTGCCAAAAAAATACCATCACCATCCAGCCTCAAAAGAATTCCCGGGCGAAGCTGGGTATCTGAGCTAGTATATATATATATTTGTCGCTCTAGCGGTCTCAATTTTTGTTTTATCGTTACCAAAATTATCGTTTTATTTAAAAAGAAAGATCAAGTTCGTTAACGGCTGAAATCGGACAAGGGAGAGGGGGGGGGTTACAATGAGAGAATTTCGAAAATTCTTAATATCTCAGTTATTATGCGTCCGATCGAAAAATTGTATAGTACCAATCTTATTGAAAATGTAATGTTCTATAAATGTTGTACATGTACATTTATTCACTATCTTGAATGTTAACCGAGTTTTTTGCATTTTGTAGTTTTCGGTTTTCATTAAACCCACACTCCTACCATCTCATATTAACAATATTCTTTTATGGTATGAAGCACTTAGTTTGTAGCCTAAATACCAAAAATTGTTCTCATTGACCTTTTACGTCTTGAGATAAATGCAAATACGTGACAGACTTGGGAAATCTGCATAGTTAACGCAACTCCTGTGTGACGGACTTTTTGGTTTAGTATTGACTTGGTTCTCTGAGCAGATAGGTATATAGGCGCATGTAGCATTGTGTAATCTATTAAGAGGGTTCATGGGAAGTGGAAACATACAGAGAAGATATATAAACTTGTCGAAATGAAGAAGCGAGTGTTTGTCTATCAAATGTCCTCCCGTTTCTACTTTTTCTGTCACAACTCTTTATTATTATCGAACACTACTATTTATTCGTTTTTCGTTTGACATAAATTAGAATTTATGAATGTAATATTGAAATGTTTTTAAAGTATATTTAATTAATTTTCACCTAAGAATTTCTTAACATCCCATTACCCATTATTTATTATTTCATAACCCAACAATCATTACGTCAGCACGTGCCAAGTAAATTTGATGAAATATATTAATGCATGTTGTGGTTAACCATGTAACGGTCATGATTAAGCGCAACAATTTCCAATTAATTACGTGTTATACTAGATATATCTCAAAGGACAAAGCCACAACATAGTTCGAATAATAATTAGATGTAACTAGACGTGTTTCAAAACGTCCATCATATGGGACGTAAATTACGCAGATTTCATACTCGGAGGGTTGCCTTACGATGACACAATACAATTATATATGACGCCAGTTGCATATTTTTTTTATCTATTTCTTCATTGTTAAACACGCCAGAAAGTCTTAAAAGTAAATCTGGACATGAGATGATTATTGATACAGTACCCTAGAGTAAAAATAAATAATTTACTATAAGTAGTATACCTGTTAAACCAGTCGTCAGTGTAACGGGGGTATGGAAATCTATCGTTGCTGCTGAAATCATAGCTGGCCTTGGCGTTCTGAAACAAATTATAAACATACGAATGAGAAGCTTGGAAAACAAAAAAATAAATCTATACTTATTATATTAATTAAATGATTGTTTAAGACAATTAATTACATATATATGTAGTGTAGATGTACGTCAGAATCATACGCTTTATCTTCTATGTTAACCCACGCCCATATTTCTACGAATAGATAAATGACTAAAGATGAATAAATGGAAAGGAACTTTATTGTTTCTACCAACTCTGAACCACTCTAAAATAAAGGAATCATTAAAAAATAGTTCAGTATTATTAAAGTCCGTCACGCAGAGGCTGCTTAAATGCTAAGCGAATTTCCCACGTGCTAGTATGACACACTGGTTATCTCATCTCACCAAATACGAGGTACGTTCGGAAAGTAAGTTCCGTTTTGAAATAAAAAAATAACGAGTACAGATACAGACAGCAAAGAAATTTATTTTTAAAAAATCTACAACTCTTACACTATTTTTCGACGTAATTCCCGTTATTTTCCAGGCATTTGTCATAACGTGGTACAAGTTTGAGTAACCCCTCCACTTGGAATGTTGCCGCCTGAGTAGTCAACCATGAGGTAACACGTTCGCTGTTTAACAGCTGACCGCCTAAGCTTCAGATGCAGAAACAAATGATTACGATCTCATAAATTACTGTTCGTGAAACTTGGGGGAATTCACGTGCAAGAGCACTAATCGCAAACTTACATTTTTCTTTAATCTTCACATCAACTGCATGAATCAGTTCATCGTTCACCACGGACTTCCACTTCGTTCCTCATCATGGACTGTATATCGCTCTTCTTTGAACTGTCGAACCCATCTGCTCACCACATTTTCTCCATAAGCCTCACAGATTTGTCGGTGAATATCAATTGCTTTAACGGTTATTGCATTAAGAAAACGAATCACCTATCGAATTTGAACAATTGGCGGGATTCTCAATTAACGCAGCCATTACAAAAAAGCACTACGAAGTGCACGGCAACAATAGCGAGTTCAAAATTGCGTCATTTCCTTCCGGTTGACTCAGAGTAACTGCCGAGCATGCTCAGAACTACGATGGCAGCGCTACCGCGAAGAATAATAGAAACGGAACTTAATTTCCAAACGTACTACGTATTCTCTATTTTTAAGTAAAAATCCGATGAGAAGACGTGGGGAATTACAGAAGGATGAAAAGAAAAAAAAATGAATAATTCTCTTAACATATGAGTAACGGATAAATGTATTGAGCAACAATTGGAGAGCATCAATGTTTCACCGAGATTGGTTCTATAAAATGTTTCTATTCTACTCATAATAAAGAAGATATTTTGAAATTTCGAAACCTCCTCCCTTCTAAAACACTCCCCCTCTAGTCCAAGCTTTCAGACATTAATTAATATGATCTTTATTGTTGAATAAAAGTGTAATATTGAGTATTGTATAGATGAAATAAACATTTTTGAGCCAAGACCGTAAAAACTTAATTGTTGACGTCACTAGACTACATATTTGCATGTAACTCGTATAATAAAGGCCCATTGAAAACAATATTTAGTATTTAACGTGTCATGATATTCGCTGTGCGATAACTTTATTTTATTTATTTGGTTTGTGCCCCACATCGATGGTGATCGTCAAGATTTCTGTTTAGGGGTAGTTAGAATAATATATTTATACCTTCATGTACTTTATTTATATATTATGGAAAATATTCCTTAAATATCTGAGTGTTTCTCATATCCGTAATTTGTCTAAATGAATGTAATAAAATTTATCCCTTATAAACCTTTTTAATTATGCTGTAGACCTATTCTATTTTATACTATATG
The DNA here is from genome assembly GCA_019009955.1 of Riptortus pedestris. NCBI lineage: Eukaryota > Metazoa > Arthropoda > Insecta > Hemiptera > Alydidae > Riptortus > Riptortus pedestris. Next base: position 108,790,255 of record CM032233.1, read on the forward strand.
TATTTGTAAATGTTTATATGTTTTAGATATTTTAGTATTTTTGGAATATATTGGCTGCTGTCAGTTAATAGTTCTGTCATAACGTAGAGTATGTGAAGGCTTATCGTTGGATGCAGTCTGTCAGTATGTGTTTCATTGTTAAGTGCTTGTTGCAGTATTTGCATATAGGGTTATCAGACCTTGTCATTAAGTGACTATGTGTGGCCGATCCTGAGTCTGGCAAGAACAACTTCCTCCCGTCTAGTACTCCTATGGCTCGAAGGCCACTCCTTAATATGCGATAAGTAGGGGGTTTACTGAAGGCTCAAAATTAAAAAAAAAAGCAAATATATCCGTTAATATTCACGATAAAAAAAAGTAAATTTAACAACATTTATAGGAAATAAAATCTGCAATGAGATTGATTCTACACAGTTTTCCGATCCGACGCAACATAATGGAGATATTTGAAATTTTAAAATTCCCTCTCTAAACCCCTTGTCGGATTTCAGCTTTTTTATTTTACATAAAACGTTTAAATATCGAGTTTGCTAACAACAATAACAACCACTAGAGCTTTAACAGTCGAACATATATATAGTTTTGAACGGACCTCATGTTATACCATCTCCTGGGTAGGATCGATAGAGAATTTACGAAAATCGAGACATGAGTACAACCTCAATAGCTGATTTCCCTCAAGGGAGATATTCTAAAATAAACACACGTGCGTGCGCCCACACACACTCATACGTATGCATACAAATGTGTAAGCATTGGTTTGTGATATATTTTGGAGCATTGACGCTATGATTCGAAAGTATCATGGCTTAGAGAAAATGTATTATTCTTTAAGGTTTTATGATAAAAGCGCAATACTTATATCACACGAGATAAAACAAGATATATTGCTCTTTGCAGAGACGACATCTTTAGTAAACATAAAACTCTACAAATGAGGTATACGAGTAAAGTGGGGGGGGGGGAGGACATCCACTCAGACGGCAATATACAGCCGTCAACTCAATAAAAGAACTTTTTAGAGATTTTTGGTTGTTTGAGTGAGTTATGAAACTCCTTTCATCTGAAAATGGAGGAATATAAGCACAGATTCTCTTGATATATGAGAGTACCTCTGATGAATATCAAAGATGAAGCAGTGATATATTCAAAGGATAGCTACACTCTCTCACCTCAAATATATTTATCTACTCTCATACATTTACATTACACATTTAATAGTTCTCACATTATTCAACAGTTTATAATTTATTTTTTTCACCTTATAACCAGAATAACCAGAATACATACTTCTCAAGTTAATAGTGCCAATCCTGTGCTAGTGCCTGTGATGTAAATTTACAGCAAACCTGCGTTTCACTGAAAATTCTGCTGTAATTACAACTACCCTTATTTCTAAATTTAAAAGGAAATTCTCTAGGTCAATTTCATACTTGTGTGAATATTATTTGGCATTCACAACGTATGTCGCATATAAGACGGTCCAATGTGAAGGTTGTAAATGAGGTTTATAAAGTCCATCACGCAGGGGATTTCACACGCGAAGCTTTACAATAGATAAATCTACATAATGGTTGGTATAATACATTTGTGTTCTAATCTCACCACATATTTATATCTATTCATATGTCTAAGTTGATGAGCAGAAGAAAGGGGGTACAGAAATCAAAAAAGTACAAATAACTCGAGTAAAACTTAAATAATGAAAAAATGCATTTAATAACAATTGTTTAGCATCAATAGTTTATAACATTTGATTTGGGCCTATTTGAGAGATGGTGCCGATAGGAGCGCTGCTGTAAGTATAACTAAAGGATGCCCTCAGGGCCCCCACTGTGGATCCTGTTAATCGACAGACTCCTGAGGCTCCTGGAGGCATCTGGAATCACAGCAAGCGCGTACGTGGACGACCTCGTGGTAGTGGTGAAGGGCAGCTCAAGCTCAAGGGCCACAGTTCAGCAACAGGCCGAGTCGGCTATCGACATCATCCTGGAGTGGCTGGCGAAGGTCAAGCTCAGAGTATCCCCTGAGAAAACGTGCGGTCTTATTATGAAGGGGAAGTACGACCATGCCCATCCTCCAAGGATCAGGATAGAAGGCCAGTGGGTTGACTTCCCAGATGTGGTAACGTATCTGGGAGTCAGCTTTGGGCAATACAAAAAAATTGATCCGACCATAGACTCCATACTGCTGAAGTCAAACAAAGTCCTGAATATTCTGCAGAGCATGGCAGGAGCGTCATGGGGGACAAGGTTTATGCCTTCACTGATCTTGTATAAATCATGTATCCTTAGCATAGCCACATACGCCGCCGCAGCCTGGGGACCACTGCTGAAAAGAGGGCACTACGAGTCCTTGAATAGGATGCAGAGAACCCTCTTAATACGCATCATCAAAGCCTACCGGACAACATCGTACGAGGCGGCCAATGTAATAGCAGGCGTTGCTCCGCTTGATATAGTAATCAAGGCAAAATAGTCGAGCGGAGGAAAATAAAGGGATAGCCCCTACCAGCCTCAACACCGATGGAGATGGTGGAAGCAGTGAATATCACAATTTCGCTGCTCTCGTGAAAGGAGGAGCCAAGAACTGGGTGGAGATTCAATGGGAGAGCCAATGGAGCACGACGGAAAAAGCACTAAATACAAAGCAATTCTTCAAACCGTGCAGGCAAGATTAGCCAAGGGCTGGCTAGACCCCGACCATTGGACCACTCAGTTCCTGTCAGGTCATGGCAACTTCGCCTCATACCTTTATAAATTTAAAAAGAAAAGGAGCCTAGTGTGTCCCTGCGGCGAAGCAGAAGAAACAGCCGCGCACGTTCTTCTGAGATGTGTCCGGTACGATGCAGCTCGGCTCAAGATGATGCGCACCATTTGCAGTTATGGCCCAAATCCAGAAGTAATAGTTCAGAGCCCAAAAAACTTTGCTGCCTTTAAAGAGTTCGTGCAGGAATGGAGGAGCATAAAACAAACTGATTGAAAACAATAAAGCCGGAAACTAAATAACCTATATCCTAGTCCTATAACCACTGCAGCATAATAAATGGCGATGACTCGCCGAGTCGGGTGCCAAAAAAAAAAAAATAGTTTATAACACTTCACGATCCGACTCATAATAAATAGTTAGTCTTGACTGAGATCAAATAAACATTTTCGAGTGAAGAACGAAAAATCTTAATTGATGACTTCATCATCACATAACGTATTGGCGTAAGTCTTTCAAAGTAAGAGTTAAATGAAAACCATATTTTTAATGAATTGTTTCATGACATAACAGCTTATTGTTTATAGGACACGAGTAAGAGTAAGGGTTTATTGATGGCCGAAAATTAATATGCGGTATTAAAGAGAAAACATTTACGTAACAACATGTATAGAACATTACATTTGCAATAAGATTGGCTCTATACAATTTTTCGATCCAACGGATAATAACAGAGATTGATTGAATTTTCGAAATTCCCCCTCTAAACCCTCCTAAAGGTCCGATTTCAACCATTAACGAACTTGATCTTTAGTTTTACATGAAACGTACAAGTATAGAATTTGGTACCGACTAAACAAAAATTATGACCGCTGGAGCGTTAACAGACAAACATATATGTAGTTTTGAACGGACCTCACTTTCGGGTTTGATCAACGGAAATTTGGGGAAATATTTCGAAATTCGCGTCATGAGTACAACCTCAATAGCTGATTTCCCTAAAGAGAACTTTCCTAAATATTAAAGCCTAAATAACTGTACTTTAATGCACCGGAACTATACTTTTTTATCGGGACTAGTATTTATGCATTCATACGACGTGCAAAGAAGCTCCTATAGTGTGTACTTCTATACAACCCCAGTAGTCGATTTCTTTTAAAGTAAATCTGCTGAAGTGATTAATAAAATATTCTTATGAATCTCGTTATAAATTTTAAACAGATTTCCCTATTTTTTCTTCAGTTGTCCTTCGATCCTACCTAGGAGATGACGAAAATGAGGCCCGTTCAAAACTATATATATATATTTGTCTGTTACCGCTCTAAAGGTCGCAATTATTGTTTATTCGTTACCAAAATCGATATTTAGTCGTTTTATGTCATAGATATTTAGGTCGTTAACGGCTTAAATCGGACCAGGGCGACGGGGGGAGGGTTAGAAGGGCGAAAATTCAAAATATCTCCGTTAGTATACGACGGATTGAAAAATGTTGTAGATGCAATGATATTGCAAATTAAAGTTTCTATAAATATTGTTCTATACGTATCTACCGTATAGAGATATTTGGATTTTATTGTTTCCACTTTCAGTAAAGCCCACTCCTACTAGTGTCATATTAATAACCTCTTATTTCATGAACCACTTAATTGCAAGGCAACAAACGTTTATTATACGAGATACAAACAAATACGTTCTGTTAACCACCCCCTCCTTCTTTTGTTCTTGCATAACTAAAATCTCAACGATTGAGATAAAAATTATTCTGATTCATTTTAAATTGCTCCACTAGCTTAAGTAGTTTTCAATAAAATTAATATGTTATATAAGGATATATTTCATTAATTGTTCATCTTCTAGGTCTATTCAGCGCTGCGAAGTTGGCTGCCCTGTTTGTATACAATTCAGACGCTTCCCGTTGTAGACATTATTAACTTGTAAATTGACTGAATGATTTCTTATTACCGTTTGTATTTATTCCCTTAACATTCACGGTGGTGTTACCTGTATGTGAATTTATCTGTTGTAAACCTTCCCGTGGGAAATCTGCTTAGTTTACTCAACCTCTGCGTGTCGGACTTTATTATAAATTTTATGAATTCATGCAAGTCGTTGATGATATATAGAATTATGGTAGACTGGCTGACGGATAAAATGGAGTGGGGAAAAGTCATGTCGAAAACAACGAAACCTAATAAATGGACCTTGGAGCAATCAATTGATCTTAGGATAAAAATCCTGTCTATTCCAAATTTAATTTAACACTCAATGATTCATCAGAATAATAATTACGGTCATTTAACTAGAAATAATAAATGCAAATGTTATCAAATCCCATTATCTGAATCTCATTAATGAGACAACTGAATAATCTAGAAGTTAGATTTTGATTAAATAATTGAATTAGAAATCGCTTCGCTTATTCTTTAAATATATCATTATCTGCGTTCACCATACTTTCGATTTATTTAAATGACATAATATCATCACATTTTAGATAGTTTCAATATTAATTTATTTATTTTGTTCAATTTTCATACCAGCAGTGAGCATAACAGATGTTATAAACCAGCAGTTGATAGCCGCAATAAATCATATTGTTGTAAAGCTAAAATATATTAGTTTTTCTCTATGCTTGTCATGTTTTTCACAAAGTTGTTCATTATACAGTGACAGCTTATAATATGCATGAATGTTTGCACATCATGTAAATTTTTGTTGAAGTTTGTGTTTGACAAGTACACTCCCCGACAAAATTATAGGCCACCCCAAATTTTGCCAGTTTTTGACAATATTGAATGTCATAATTCCTCGAAAGCAAATAAATACTGGTTCTAATCCCACTGCCTTTTAAAATGGAATATCAGTAATAAGGCCTGATCCTTCTTAACATAGTATTAGCTAAAATGTAAATATTGACATGCGACAAAAGTATAGGCCAGCCTCTCAGTTCTTATCTAAATCTTGCTATTGGAACACTGTTAGTGACTAGTGCTACTGGGAAGGGTTAGTTGTTTTGATCAGTGAGTCTAATTAAATTTTATTACATAATGCCTTGGGGAAAAGTGTTATCTGCGAGTGAAAAGGATGTGATTAAAACATTACGCGATAACAACTGGACAATATCGAAAATCGCTCGAACTTTAAATAGAAGCAGGCATTTAATAAGAAATTTCATTAGGCTGGGCAACGATTATGGCAAGAAGAAAAGCACAGGTAGGCCCATGGCAATGACTGTTCGAGAACAGCAAGCCATTTTACGCCATGCATCCAACTCTTCAGCCACAGCGAGAGAAATTTGTGAACAAGCTGGGGTCCAAACAAACGTCAGGAATGTTCAACGCCTTTTGCAAAAGACCAGTCGTTTAAAGCGCCTTAAACTGAAGTCAAAGCCCCCTCTTTCAAAAGCACACAAAGCCAACAGAAAGAAGTTTGCTTCGGAACACATTACTTGGGGAAGGAGATGGAAGAAAGTTATCTTCAGTGATGAAAAGAAGTTTAATTTGGATGGGCCTGATGGATATCGATATTATTTTCATGATTTGCGGAACGAAAAATTATTTTTAAGTAAACGTCAAATGGGAGGAGGAGGTGTTATGGTTTGGGCTGCGATAGGATACTATGGAAAGACAGATTTAGTGTTTTGTTCGGCAACATTAAATGCAAAAAAGTACATAGACATCATCCGGGAGCAAATTGTTAGGAGAGGAGAAGAACTGACTCGAGGGCGGTTCATCTTTCAGCAAGACAATTCACCTGTCCACACTGCTCGCATAGTAAAAAAATTTTTTGCTGCCAAAAATATTCCCGTTTTACCCTGGCCAGGTCATCACTGGACCTTAACATAATTGAGAACTGCTGGAGTGAACTTTCTCGTGCAGTTTATGCCCGAGGGAGACAGTTTAGCTCCGTAGAAGAACTGAAATCTTGCATCGGAGAAAAGTGGTCCACTATTCGTAAAAAGTATATAAAAAAACTTTTTAAATCTCTCCCAAAGCGATTGGCTGAAGTCTTAGAAAGAAATGGCGGCTCAACGCATTATTAAAGCGGCGAATAAACAAAGGTAACAGAAATTAAATAAACTGGCCTATAATTTTGTCGCGGTCATTCAATGTGTTTTTGTTTGTTTTTTCGATTAGAAATATACTTATTTCATAAAATTTACTGTTTTTTATTTGTCCTTGCAAAATCATATAAAATAAGCTAAATTATATAACAATTGATCAACTAAAATTAATTTTTAACAGAAAAATTGAGGTGGCCTATAATTTTGTCGGGGAGTGTATAACCTGAGTGAGTCCAAGAGAACCCGTCTCCTTCCATGTTGGACTTCACAGGAATAATCTTCAATACAATATGGAGTAAGTTTAGTCAAGTAAGAAACTTAAGAGAAACAAAGTCCGTCATTCAGGGACTGCGGAAACTAAGCAGATTTCCAAGTATCAATAGTGCTGCAAAAACTACATACACGAAAAATTAAACAGAGATTATCACATATTTAAGAAGTACGTACGGAAATGATAGGAGTCGACCGATGGAAGGACTATTGGCGCCCGAAGTGTCTACTGGGGCCGGAACTGTTCTAGACTATGCGTCTAGTCCCTTTTAGCAGATTTCCCTTAAGGGAAATCATCTATTGAGGTTGTACTCATGACGGAATTTTCGAAATTTTTCTTCAAATGTCCATCGATCCTACCTAGTAGATGACAAAAATGAGGTCCGTTCAAAACTGTATATATATATTTGTCTGTTACCGCTCTAGGGGTCGTAATTTTTGTTTGATCGTTACCAAACTCGATATTTAGTCGTTTTATGTAAAACGAAAGATCAAGGTCGTTAACGGCTGAAATCGGACAAGTGGGAGGGGGGGTTTAGAGGGGAGGATTTTCGAAAATTCGAAATATCTCCGTTACTATACGTCGGATCGAAAAATTATACAGAATCAATCTTATTGCAAATTAAATTTACTATAAATATTGTCATATACATTTATTCTCTATCTTGAATATTAACCGAGATATTTGCATTTTTATTAAATCTCGGCGGCTAACGGACGGGTGACTTTCCCGCCAAAAGCTGTTCGGCCGTTTCCTTAACTGCTCGACTCTCGTGAAATTTCTCTATTGTAAAACTTCACGTGGGAAATCTGCTTAGTTTAGGCAGCCCCTGCGTGACGGACTTTCTGGCATTCTGTTTGGTCTTTGCCTACGAGCTATAAAAGGGGCCCTGCCCGCCCCGACAGTTAGTTTGTTCTCAGCTCTCTTAAAGTGATCAACAGTGCGTTCAGTGCAGCTTTAGTGAACAGTGCGTTTTAGTTGCAGTGCGGTAAGGTGTTTTATGTTAAGAACTTTGTTGTGCCGTTTTTACGTAAAGGACAGTGTAGTGCCGTGTAAATGTAAAGGGACAGTGCAGTACGGTTATCTTTGAGAAGAGCAGTGCAGTGCCGTGTTTTTGTGAACTTCAGTTGATCGTGAGTGAGTAATTGGACAGCGCAATAAGAAGAACAGTGAAGCTATCAGTGGATACTGTGAGTAGAAGCTAAGAAGAATTAACAGTGTGTAGTGCATTGCTAAGTAAATTGTGCAGTGATTAAAACTCTGAAGCTTGTTAGTGTTTAATTTTGCAATCCAAAAGAACTCTAATAAACCACGTTTATTACTGATTTTGTAATGAACGAACCAATATTTTAACAACAATATATGTATGGGCAATTCTGAGCTATTATCCGGTTAACTTCAATTCCCTCCTTACTGTAATATTACATTAGTGTAGTGCTGAATATTAATATTCAGTCCTAATTATGTGTCGGAAGACGAAAATATATTAATAAACTTAGTTTAGTAGTCGTCTGGCTCACTATCGGTGTCTGGCTCATGAACGACGCGAGGTTGCTCGTCCTCGCCATTGTAGATCTGACCAATCGCCCTAAAAATGTGATGTACTCTTGTTTTATACTCAGAGTACTTTCTCTTAAAGAAGAACTCCGCCAAATGACCGATAAAGTGGTGTTTTGTATTACCGTACCGAGGTACGTTTCCACGCACTTCCCTCCACAAACGTTCTATGTTCTGTGTGTGCGCACCAGTGTCAGGGTCTACAAAGTTGTAGGTGTGGTTGACAGTGAAGTGGGAATAACCTTCAAATTGTAGACAATTGTACGAGCGCCAACAGTCACTAATAACAGTTGTCCCATGAAGAATGTGTTTCTTGATTATTGGCAGCAATTCGGCATGTCCTCGTCTTTGTACGGCAATCAGAAAACATTTTTTAGACTCCCGTTCAAAACCACCGAAAACCCAATCACCTTTTATAATTCGGCCACGATTATATTTACGTTTTCCTATTTTTGCTTCGTCTATTTCAACAGTCTTACCCGGCCCTCCGATCACTTGAGATTCCTCACTACAAACAACTATGCACACTTCCCTTAAATAATTACTCCAGTCTACAACGGCGTGATCTGGCAGTTCTAGTTCATTTTTCATGAGATCATAACGAGGAGGCTTATGCAAGGCCCAATAGACGACAAAACGGCATATAGTTTTTTTACTTAAATTATGATTTTCAAACCAACTATTTTTATATTGAGACACTGATTTCTTACACTGTTTTTTAATTTTTTTCCTATGCTTATCTACTGTTTCAATGTATTTGTGACAGTCAAAATTATGTTTGTCTGCGTTTAATGTCATATAATTACCACACGCAGGGCATCTCTTATTTCGGGGCAAAACACCGTGCTCGTACAAAAAAGTATCCAATTTTTCGGAATCCTCTGACAATACTGCAAATTTTAAAACTGTATTATCACATCCACTGCAGAGAAACGGACTATCACAAGCCGACATCACGCACAGAACTGACCGACCGCAACTATCAGGATCGCAACGTATGGGGTGGACTTTGATCCCATTATCGCTCCTTATCTTGGCATTTCACGTTTCCGATGTCTAGTTTTGCATTATATCGTTGTATTTTTATACCAACTACATGATATTACATTATGGAGGGAATTGAAGTTAACCGGATAATAGCTCAGAATTACCTATGTATGTATATTTTACATAAAATATTTCGATCCGACTCTTAATAACGGAGATTTTTTTAACTTTCGACTCTTCCCTCTAACTCCCCTCCCCACCCGTTTCTGGTCCGACTTCAACCATTAACAACTATGAACTTCATTGTTAAATTAAACGGTGGAATCTCAATTATGGTATAGATCAAATAAACATTTTCGAGTAAAGATGATGAATAATTGATGACGACATAACACAACGTATATTCATTTATCTCAAGAAAGAAACGTTCAATGAGAATAATATTTGGCATTTCTTCAAATATAGTGTTTCAGGATTTATTAGCTTATTGTTAATATGACCTCAGTGGGGGTTTACTGAATCGTGAAAACTAAAAAATGCAAATATCTCGGAAATTAATCACGATATATAAAAAACTTATACAATTAAATTTATAGAACACTCAATTTGCAACAATATTGCGTTTATGTAAGTTTACGATCCGACGTATAATAACGGAGATATTCAAATTTTCAAAATTCCCTAGCTCTAAACGCACCTATCCCACTGGTCCAATTTCTGTCATTAACGAAAATAATCTTCCTTATTACATAAATGAATTAAATCGAGTTTAGTAACGATGAAACAAAAAGTATGACCGCTAGAGCGTTAACAGATGCATATACACTCAACCGCAAAAAAAAACCGGACACTTAGATTTAGTCTTATAATTTTGTTAAATACTTAATATATATGTATATTAATCTTTTTAATTAAAATAATTGGTTAATCTATAGGTTATTTAAACAAAATCTGCCAAAAGTGAATAATTTTTATTGATTATTTACACAAAAATACAAAATAAAAAAAAATATAAAGATAAATTAACACATTTAAAAAAAAAAATTATTCTTCATTATTATTACAGTGAATGGTAGACTTCGCTACCCCAAGCGTTTCGGCAATTTAACGTAAGCTCCGGCCTTCCATCTAAGTTTGAAAGACCCATTATTCTGGACCGAAATAAAAATAAAACATTAATTAAAGAAAATGCTTGGTTAATAATTAAAGATGTTTAAATGTGCGAAAAACTACTTACAGTTTAGAATAGATCAACTTCACGACAAATAAATCTAATCTGAGTTTTATCTAATTGTTTACTAATCCTGAAGGGATTAGTTCAATGGACTTAGACTCTAAATTCTCTGTAATAACTGGAATTCCCACATAAAGAAAATTGCTGAAAATTAGCTTTTAATACGACAAAAATGAAGTGTCCGGTTTTTTTTGCGGTTGAGTATATATATATATATATATATATATATATATATATATATATATATATATATATATATATAAACCCGAGGCTATACGACGTTTAGTTCACACGAATTCTTGAATTTTCATCCTCGTTTCATATGAACTATTCGTCTCAAAGTCTACTTTACAGCCAACTTTGTCCTAGTTTAGCACTTGGAGCAAAAGCTCTCGTGTAGTACATCCCTAGCTGAAGAGACCAGATCGATCGAAACAGAATTACCCAACCGTAACATCGTTGAAATTGGGGTCGAAAATAAACTTTACACGGTTATACACCGATTGACTTGTGTCGGTTGGTGAGACTTTGGTAACTCGTTTTCGTACATATGGTAACTCATCAGCAACGCGAAGAAGCGTAGGAATCATTGGAATTTTGGCTAAACTGCCTTGATTTAAGCTACTTGTTCAAACAACGTTTGTTTAAAGACGTTTGCCAATCTTGTGACTGAAAAGTTTAAGACTTCGTGACAAACAGTTCGTATGATACATGGATGAAAGTCCAAGACAGTTTGAACCAAACGTCATACAGTCTAGTGAATTTGCTAACACTTCGGAAACAGCTGGGAAACCAAGTTTCTTTCCACACAGGTTCTTTTGATAAAAGCCAGTGTGACAAACGTCCTTAGGCGAACGTCGTTTGAACAAGTATCTTAAAACAAGGCAGTTTCGCCTTAATTCCAATCGTTCCAAAGCTTTATCGCGTTGTTGATGAATTACTGTAAGTACGAAAAGTCCCACCATCCCAGGCAAGTGAATCGGTGTAAAGTTAATTTTTGGCCCCACTTTCAGTGATGTTACGATTGGACAATTCTGTTTCGATATATCGGGTCTTCCTCTCGGGTATATATATATATATATATATATATATATATATATATATATATATATATATATAATTTATATAATTTCGAATGGACCTCATTTTCGTCATCTCCTGTGTAGGATCGATGGACATTTGAGGAAATGTTTTGAAAATCGCTACATCAGTAAAAACTCAATAGCTGATTTGCTTTAACACGTTCAGTGCTGATGACTTTGCTTCCTTGAGTGAGAAGCTACCATTGCGTTTTTGATGGCGATTGTTATTGGTTGTGTTCCAACACTTCTTTTGAAAATTGCTTTATTTTTCTAGTGTATTTGCTTTGAAATATTAAAAATTTGATCGCTCCGACATCATTTACACATTTGTTTGCATTCCCATTTGCTCAAATTATAAATAAAAGTTTTATGAATATACATGAATTTTAATTCCATCAATTTTGTGAACTTTCCGGCTGATTATAAATTTATTTACAATATTTCTATTTGTCTGTCAATTACTCGACATTGACATTTATAGACAATTCTCCATTCAAATATAAAAATAATAATAAAATCCTAATTAGTCAATTTGGGGGGAAATGCAATTTCCATTTTATCAATTGAACTTAGTATTTTTCGAAATACAATTTGGTACTTCAATCAGTTTCGATGTTTGAATATAATTGTCATAAATCATATAAAATTGATTTGTACGGCAAGAGTTCCATTAAGTTTTGCGAGATTGCCTATACCGTTTTTCAAGCCATGCGCATGACCCACCTCACGCGTCTCGACCGGAAGTTGCTTAAATACCCTTTTCTCTCAAAAAACTTAAAGTTAAAACTTTAGTAATTTTAAACCTGTTTAGTATGAAATGAGCAAAAAAAAGACTTTACCCCAGGGTAATACTATTTTTTTTATATTTTTTATTTTATTAAGAATATTACAGCCTGCATTTAAATGCATTTGGTAATGTGTGATATATACAATACAATAGTCCTCCATCACTCTCGACAGAAGCTACACCCCTTCACCACAATGAGAGGAGCAGCCTCTCCCTGCCTGGCAAGGAAGTCAAGAGCTAAGGAGGAATTGTACTTAATAAGAAAATAGGCACTGCTATCACTTCACTTTACACTTCTATAGGAGATCTCTGGGCCATTGTCTCTTGAGGCGCCGTGGAGGGGAATATGGATGAGTGGCACTGGAAAGGGCTAGGACTTCTGGATTAGGATGATTGGAATTTTCTGAATCTTAAGGGAATTGGAAATGGACCCTCTCTATGGAGGGTGTTGTTTGTAACATAATTTGGAGCATCTTCTATGGTGCGCAGGACTTCGGATTTGAAGGTCTGGATGCGTCTGATGCTCGAAGGTTTTGCTGTACCCCACACTTCTATTCCGTATGCCAATATTGGTTTTAGTAGTAGCTTGTATATTGTTAGTTTGTTTTTGATAGACAAGTGAGATATTCTGTTTAGCATTCCGTAAAGTTGTCCGAATCGTCTGTTTAGTTCCTTTCTTTTAATTATTGTGTAGGATTTCAGGGTAATACTAGCCATTTTCGTTCAGCGACAAAAGTTTGGTGACGATTAAATAAAAATTGCGACCGCTAGAGTGTTAACAGACAAATATATATATATATATATATATATATATATATATATATAGAGAGAGAGAGAGAGAGAGAGAGAGAGAGAGAAAGAGAGAGAGAGAGAGAGACAGAGACAGAGACAAAGAGATAGTTTTGAAAAGAATTTTCGTCATCTGGGTAGGGTCGATTGGCATTTGAAGAAAATTTTCGAAAATCGCGTCATGAGTAAGACCTCATTACTGATTTCTCCTGAGGAAAATCTGCTAAAATTATCACCGTCGAATTTGAATACAATCAGGCAAACTTTAGTGTTTTATTTATATAGATTATTCTTAAGTGAATTCGCCTATTGGTGTACTCATGAGACAATTTCATTTAATTTCTTCTAATGACCGTCGACCGTACTACCTAGAAGATGAATTATTATTTATTATGGATGAGCTTCATTCAAAAATATTATGCATATTAGGAGGGGGACAAGGATTCAATCGAAAATCTCTGCTCGAAAAATGTAATATAACCAATCTTGCAAATTCAGTTTCCTTCAATTGTTGTTTTATACATTTATTCTCAAGAATTAACTGAGTTGTTTGTATTTTTTAGTATTCGCCCTGAAATAAACAATCACCCGTACTATTTTCACGTCAGTAATAAGGCGATATGCCACGAAGCATTTTTTTAAAAATTCAATTCGAAAAGTGAGAACTTAATAACTCTAGTAGACATAGTCCGACTACACACTGTAAGATTCAGGTTTGCCAAATGAATTTATGAGGGTTGTTAAAGAGGGTGTGTTTGTGTTGAGGAGAGGGTAGGGGTGGTACGGACGTTTATGAGTGTGGGTGCTAAAGCACTAAATTGGCCATTTCCAGCAATTGGATTTGGCTCAGCCTCTCCATTCTACCTCCTACAGCCAACTATTCTTCAGCAATATTTTCTGCTACAGTTACCCACAGGAAATAGTTAATACATCCCGGTCTAATGTTGTTTAAAATTATAGATTAGGGTAGATTCTTATTCCCAATACTCCTCTCATCCCTTTATAGCCCCATTGCTTCACACAATAAACTTAATGTATTCTTATCCTGATATTTGTCGATTGATTTTAGCATTTAGCCCTTAAAATCTGTCTGGGGATGACGAAAATGAGGTCCGCTATATATATATATTTGTCTGTTAACGCTTTACCGGTCGCAATTTTTATTTGATAATTACCATAGTGGATATTTATTCGTTTTATATAAGAAGAAAGATCAAGTTCGTTAATCGCTGAAATCGGACCTGTTGGGAGGGGTTCAGAGGGAGAATTTCTAAAATTTAAAGGATCGAAACATTGTATAGAACCAATGTTATGCAAATTCAAAGATCTATAAATGTACTTCTTTAGATATTTTCTGTTTCATGAATAATAACCGAGGTCTTTGGATTTTATTGTTTTCGGCTTTCAGTAAACCCCTACTCCTACTCATGTCATATTAAGAATAAGCTGTTATACCATGAACCACTTCATTCGACGTTTAAATACCAAATATTGTTTTCATTGAACTTTACCTTGTGAGATAATGCAAATAAGTTCTGTTGATCCCCTCTCCCTTCTTTTGTTCTTGGATTCTTAACATTTGGGTGATTAAGATAAAAATTACTCCGATTCATTATAAATTACAGCACTTGCTATAGTAAATAGATTTCGATAGATATATAGGGGTCGCTATTTTTCCAAAGTTTCCTAAGTTCCCAAATTGGACCTAGATAACAAAAATAAAATGGATCAAGCAACGATTTTGTTTTGTTTTCTGATCCCGCCAGAGCCTAATGCATTTGTGTTTATTATTATTTTTTATTTAAGTGACATTTATAACGCAGAGGATTTATTTTCCGTGCAATTATTTTTTAGGGGTTTACGTATTTTTGATTAACATTCATCATTTTTATTTTACCCTTCAAGGTAAGTTTTGTTTAATAACTCTATGTATTTATTTTATTATTGTTTATAGTTTTGAAGGCCAACAGCAACAAATCAAGCCATGTAACATTTACTCTCCAACGTTCCATTTGCCCTCCAGTTACACTCAATACCCCACTAATCTCTCAAAAATCTCAAATCATGTATCTAGGACTCACATTAGACAAGAGACTAACTTGGAAACCTAGAACCACATTAAAAATACAAGAATTGAATTGAAGGTAGAGACGTCTATTAAGACCACTGGACTACAGATCTAAACTATCGCTGCATAACAAACGATTGATTTACACAATAGTACTCAGGCCAATATGGACATACGGACTAGAATTTTGGGGTTCCACAAAACCATTAAATTCCTACAAAATCCAAACCCTCCAATCCCGAATACTCCGCAAAACTACAGATTCCCCATTTTACGTTTCCAATTTAGCTCTCCATAATAACCTCAACATTCCTCTTGTCTAAACCCTCGCAAATTCCCGATATCAGAAATTCCACTCTCTCCTTCCAGCACATCCTTATCCTTTAGTCGACTCACTCTCATCAACCCATATTACACAAAACCCAAGACGACGTTTGAAGAGATCGTCTCTGGTGGCCAAGAGATCTTGTGTAGTGAATAGTGTAACTCCAATATGGTATAATTCAATGTTCATTCCAATATGGATATTGTCAATGGAGAACTTCCCACCTAAAGCCAATAATCAAGTCAATTTCTTTTATTAACATACATGTAATGTGCTTGTAATATTTATAAATAGTTGAAAATAAACGAATAAATAAATAAAAACTTATATATATATATATATATATATATATATATATATATATATATATATATATATATATTAACAGAACGACTTAAGCACTTGTTCTATTACAAAATGAAACTCTCCTGTTTGAATAATTTGGCTTCTCTTAATGGAAGGATTAAGAGGAAACAAATTAGGTTGACTTGGGTTTATTAAATTAGCTATATTCTGCTGAAGCATGTCAATTTCCCGTAAAGTATTATTCACCATAACGAGAAGAGTCACGACTCTTGATTAATGCCCCGCTTAAGAACTTACAAGGCATTCAGCCGGCTCAAAGTCGGCTTGAGTATATAATCCGTTCCTTCGACAAGTAATAAGATAGGAGGACTGGGTGGGTATTAAGGGGATCCCCTACCAGGCACCGCTCACATTTCTTACCCACTTGGGGAACTCAGCCAAGAGATTGTAACCGCTCCAACGAAGCCCTTTCACACTAATCCCTTTTCCATATTATTTCCATTAACAAAGTGGCAACTCTAAGGAAAGTTTAAAGACGATTCATTAATTTCCCCTCCATTGAAGATGGTTTAGAGGAGATAAATATTTCTTATTTAGTATTGTGCTCTGGTTTAATTAAATAAAATATCATTTTAGAGCTGAAGTATTTTTTAAGATGCCTGCCACGTAAACTAAGCAGGTTTTCCACCAGAAGGTTTACAATAGATAAATCTAAAAATCGTTAACACTTAATACTGCCGTGAATATTAAGTGAATAAATACATACGGTAATGAGAAATCTTTCAGTCAATTTCAATAACTTCCCAACGGCAAGCGTCTGAAATGTAAACAAACAGGTCTCCTGATAACTAGTTCGTTTGATAAAATATGCCATCGGTCCATTCTTAATTATCTTACAACTACGGTTTAGGTGGAAATCTGTTGCATTTTAAAAACAATTTTCTTGAGACGAGGTATTTTAGAATTCGCATTGGTAATAGTTTTTTTGATGTCCATTACATTGAGAATGGAGTACCTCTAGGCAGCGTACTCAGCCCACTTCTGTCTATAGTAGGAATTAATGAACCCCCTAATCTATTACTTCTAATAACTTCACAACAGAAAACGTCTTAAATGTAAACAAACAGGTCTGCTGATAACTAGTTCATTTGATAAAATATGCCATCGGTCCATTCTTAATTATTTTACTAACTGCGGTTTAGGTGGAAATCTGCTGCATTTTATATAAATTGGCTGATTTCCCTTAAGGGGGATAGGGGGATTTTCGAAAATTCAAAATATCTCCGTTACCATACGTCGGATCAAAAACTTCTAAAGAACCAATCTTATTGTAAATTAAATTTACTATAAATATTGTTCCGTACATTCATTCTCTATCTTGAATATTAACCGAGATATTTGCATTTTGATTAATTGTGGGCCGATAACGGATGACTAGTTTCCCACCAAAAGCTAGTTCGGCCCTTTGCTGTAACTGTTCGGCTCTCATATGGAGATTTCTCTATTGTATAACTTCACGTGGGAAATCTGCTTAGTTTACGCAGCCCCTGCGTGGCGGACTTTTTTTTTCTTGAGAGGAGGCATTTTAGAGTTGCATTGTTAATAGTTTTTTTGATGTCCATTACATTGAGAATGGAGTACCTCAAGGCAGCGTACTCAGCCCACTTCTGTCTATAGTAGGAATTAATGAACCCCCTAATCTATTTGCCTACATAAGATATTGTTATACACTGGAGCAAGCATCACTGGATATAACCAGTAAGTGGCTTAATGACATGGGCTTTACGATTTCCTTAAATAAGTAAAAAACAATATCGTTCAATAAATCAAAAAAACTCGAGTATTCCTGCCTTAAATATTAATGATTGCCAAATTTCTAAACAACAGGACGACAAATTTATAGATATCATCTTTGACCAACGCCTAACCTGGATTCCTTAAATGAAATTCGTTTAAAATAGGTGCAATGGGTCTTTAAATATACTGAGAACAATATCGACCATGGAATGCTATATCTTCTAAAGCTTTTATTATTTAAACAAGAATGAACATTGGAGAGAGGGGACTACTGGAAGAAATAAATCGTAGGAAGGAATTTCAGATGTGGGTTATGGCGGGAATTCCAAAGTGTTTGCAAATACTCAACAGGGTGTCTTTTATGGGGGCAGGTAGGTGTAAGGATTTGTTTGGAGGAGGTAGGAGTGAGAAGGGACAAGAGTTTGGGATAAGAACTTGAGATATATCTTGCCAACGTATGTTTTCAAATATTTGAAAATGATATCCTGAATACACAAATCTTTTCACCCTTCCTCTCAGCCCTATATTTTGACAATATTTTCATACTTTGCCTACATTATCCCAAATACGTTTATCATTTTGACCAAAAAACCTGATTTCAATTTTTTACTGTATTCTAACCACCTAACACAAACATGTATAATTCGAGATAAGCGTTTCATTTTCAGGAGTAAAACTCTTTAACGCTCTGCCCGAATTTATTAAATCTATTAAAAAATATTCTTTGTTTAAAAATAAATTAAAGAACTTCATGTCTGAAATATGTTTTTATATAAAAGATGAATATTATTATAATTTTCAATTATTAAACAAAACTACAAAATATTTGTAATAAAAATAGCTCAAAAAATAAGGTGGTATAAGTTTCCCGTCATTTATGAAGCTCGTCAACCTTTAATAAATTTTCTTTTCAATGAAATAAAAAAATGTATATTATACATTTAGATGTTATTAAGATTTTTAACGATATGTTTATTTATTAACGTCCACTTTATGCTACTATGGCTAATTGGGACGGGTTATCTACAGGTTACCACCCTTTTCTAGCCAGGACGGGACTAAGGATTTATTTCATGAGTTCGTCACTAAATAAATTCCTATTGGCCCAGGCGAGAATCGACATGGCTAACCCTAGCCCCTTCGATTTTTAACGAAATTAATTTATTCTATATAATTATTTAAATTGATTGATTTTATTATATGCATTCACAAAATTTGATTTAATTTTATAACGAATGTATTATTTAAGAAAATGTTATTCAATAATTTGTAAGTAAATAGTTGGCATAATATTAGAAAATTGTTTATAGAACAGAATATAAATAAACATTATTTAACCCTCCGTCGGGCGCGTGATCTCTCAGATACACGGTTTCTAGAAAAATATTTGCCACTCCTCCTAGCAGAGAGTGGTGGTGTAGTGCTTCGAGTTATGTGCTTTATAGGTCCCCCCCTAAAGCTCAGTAGTGTCACTGTGTTTGATGGAGTCGTGTGTTTTACCTGTCATTCAGTTTAATCTCCTAGATACCACGCGCCCGATCTCGTAAATTTTTTTGAAATCTGTAGTTCATAAATATATACATCAATAAACTTTCTCTTTATTGAATGGAATTATATAAACCAATTTTTCTATTATTTTGCTCATACACGAGCTTTCAGAAGAACTTATTCAAGAAAATATTGTATGACGCAGTGACAACAGTAGACGTTTACCAACCGAACGAGGGACGAAACATGACGAGTACAGAGGCTCATTGAACCATACATAGAACTCAAGTACAGAACAGCATAGAAAAAGTCCCTCCACTACAACGAACTAAAGCAAATGATGTTAACCAAGCAAAACTGAAAAGAAATGTAGGTTTAGTCATTATTCTTGTGAAATTTGCAAAAGCAAAATTTGTTTACAACATAGTTCCAAGCCTTGTCCTAATTGTAATGCAGCTCTGCAAAAGAGATAATAATTAAACTGGTATGTTTAAAAGGATTAGTACATTAAAATTTAGATGATTTCAATAAGTCTTATCTAAAAGTGATTTCGTGCTACTTATTTTTGAATGAAGTTATATTTAGATATTTTGTTTATATTGTTCACAAACTGGAATGAATTATGAATAATTAAGGCATGTGCATTTAAACTATTTCTTTTGGTCTTTGTATGTTTTAATTATATTTTAAAAATTATCGTCCACGGTTTTAATAACAATGAATCTATAACCAACTTGGTTATATTATCTACCATGTTTTTTTTATTATAGTACGTGTCAATTTTGAAAATTGTTTACTGCTTTAAAACAAATACTTCCTCAGATATGATTTCTAATTACACACTGAATATTTTAGTGCAAAATGTATATTAAAAAACTGTATTTCCGTAAAAACGGTTGAGGTTGTATCTCTGAGATACACGCGCCCGAAGGCGGAATATTTTTGACGCGCCCGACCGAGGGTTAATGTAAATAAACAAATTTCATTTCATTTCATTTATATTTACATTTTTGAGTAGATGCCTTCATGTTTGAGGTGCAATCATGTATTGCATGTATGCTCACCATAAATGGAATAGCTATTGGCAACACATTTAAAACAAAGCCCATTGAAACAAGGGTGGTGGGGTGTGGTGGGTAAAGGAAAGACAGGAGTTGGTTATGTGGGTGTTTTTGGGTTACATGTCATAATGAAAGTGATTTACGAGTGGTAAAGAGTTGGAACAAAAGAGGAGAGAAGTTCCGATCAGAGGAGTGGAGGAGGTCAAGAGCCACTTGAATGGCGAATGCAGCCGACTCCACTATGCTTGCTACTAGTGGCCCTTCCAACCTCTAATCATCATACTATTTCACTTTCTATTTCCATCTACCTCTCCTCGCTTACAAGCCCCAAATGGACCGGCGCACTGTGATCACGGTTCCCCCATCATGGTGCAAAAATCCGAAAAGCCAGTGTTTTAGCAGATTTCCCTTAAGAGAAATCACCTATTGAGGTCGTACACATGACGCGATTTTCGAAAGTTTTCTTCAAATGTCCATCGTTCCTACACAGGAAATGATGGAAATGAGGTCCGTTCAAAACTATATATATATATATTGTGTTGTTTTTTTGGAGGTTTGGTCAATGTTGGTGAAAGAAACTTCTTAGTTTACGCCGATATTTCGAGAGTTTTATTGTCTCTTCTTCAGGGCTGTAAAAATACAGGTGCTACTTAATAATATTGCACATTGTTGTTAAATTAGAGTGTAGCAGGAGGTGTTTATGGTATTATTACTTACCAAGACTAAAGATACTTAAAAATTACTATACATATTGCACTAGAGTTACTGGTTACAGTAACCTTCCCTTGTTTGTTTACATTGAGCAGGGCCACAGCCTTATGATTTGTATATCTACAGTATATTGTCTTATGTTATGTTGGAACTATTGTTATATGTTAGATTTAATATAATAGCTAGAATAATAATTAATAATAATATAGATCAACTAACATAAGACAATATACTGTAGATATACAAAAACATAAAACTGTGACATTACTCAATGTAAACAAACCAGGGAAGGTTACTGTAACCAGTAACTCTAGTGCAATATGTATAGTAATTTTTAAGAATCTTTAGTCTTGCCCCTGTATAAATAAAGTAAAAATGTAATTGTGACACATTTAGAAAACGTCTTTAGGAACGGAAATCATCTGGAAAACTGTTAGAAAACTGAACTAATGGTAAACGTTTAGAATTCTAAATTATGAAGATGAGTAGGATAATAAATAAGCCTGTGAAATGTAGAATTGCCGCAGTAATTATTTTATTGGATAATTGTTTATCTTTTTTCTTTTACACTCAATAATTTAATTGAAGTTGGATCAGAAAGCAATTATGAAATCACTCCTCCAAATTTTTGGGATTAGACCGGATTTTCACGGCAATTAATTATCATGGCTAATATTGCGAGGAGGAAGAGGGCGTACAGATAATCCATGCTTAATATTGAGAGGGGAAAATACGTAGTAGCTTACTGAACTAATAAATTGCTCTCTCTCTGTCTCTCTGAAAAGATGTTTCAACTTCTAAAATAATCTCCCCTTCATTATATTTGAGGAGGAAACATTAATAATTAATCACGGCAAAAATAGTATAGGATAACGGGAAGTCCTCCGATATTGAGTTCTCAAGTACTTTTTCGTTTTCTTTTTCCTGTTCCTGTTTTTAGCAGATTTCCATTGAGGGAAATCAGCTTTTGAGGTAGTACTCATGACGCGATTTTCAAAAAAATTATTAAAATGACCATCGATCCTTCCTATATATATTTATCTTGCAGCGCTCTAGGGGTCACAATTTTTGTTACAAAACTCGATATATAAGTATTTCAAGCCAAACTAAAGGTCAAGTCCGTCAATGGCTGAAATCGGACCAGTGGTAGGTTTAGTGGGGAATTTCGAAAATTCAAAATAGCCGGATAGAAAAGTTTTATAGGACCAATGTTATTACAAATGTAATGTTCTACAAGCCATGTTAAGTACCTGTTTTCTCTACATTGAATATTAACCGAGATATTTCCATATTTTAGTTTTCAGCCATCTGTAAACCCCACTACCTTGATTATAAGGACGAATTCCTACAGCTTTTGTTTC
The DNA here is from genome assembly GCA_019009955.1 of Riptortus pedestris. Lineage (NCBI taxonomy): Eukaryota > Metazoa > Arthropoda > Insecta > Hemiptera > Alydidae > Riptortus > Riptortus pedestris. The sequence goes on from CM032233.1 coordinate 108,812,848, forward strand.
TCATATCTTGAAACACACGTGTTATTCTGACCCGTATTTAGGCTGACTAGGCTTCAGCCTTTGGCCTAAGGATCAAAAATGGCCTAAATTCAAATTGTTAGCAAAACTAAAATTACACTATTCTAAAAGCAGGTAACACTAAAGCACTGGACCGACAATAAGGAGAAATTCTATATATACAATATATAAATCTACATACTGGTAACAAAACTCTAACGTGAGTATTAAGGGAACAAATACAAAGGTAATAAGAAATCATTCAATAAATTTTAATAATTTCTGGACGGGAAGTTTCTGAAATGTAGAGAAACAGGTCTGTCAACGAATGGAACAGTAACTGAATATATCAGAGCATATATCAATTTTATTCAAAACTATTTATTATATCTAGTACTGTAATTTATATAGAATCAGAATAATTTTTATTACAAACACTCAAATTTTAGTAGAACATAAACCTAAGACGGAGGGTGGGGGGGGGTCTCCCAAACATATTTGCATGTATCTCGTATAATAACGGTCTCTTGAAAACAATATTTGGTATTTAAACTTCGAATAATATGGTTTATTATATAACGGAGTATTGTTTAGGTAACGTGAGTAGAATTAGGGATTTGCTGAAGGCTGAAAACTGAAAAATGCAAATATCTCGGTTAATAATTAAGATAGAGCATAAATGAATATAACAACATTTATAGGGCATTTAATGTTCAATAAGATTGGTCGTATACACTGTTTCGATCCGACGTATAGTAACGCAGATATTTCAAGTTTTCAAAATTCTCCCCCTCTCAACTCACCCTCCCTCTGGTCCGATTTTAGCCGTTAACGAACTTGATTTTTCTTTTTACATAAAACAACTAAATGTCGAGTTTGGTAACGATCGAAAAATAATCGCGACCGCTAAAGAGGTAACAGACAAATATAATATATACACTTTGGAACGGACCTCATTCTTTTCCTCTCCTAGATAGGATTGATGGACATTTGAAGAAAAATTTCGAAAATCGCGTCATGAGTACGACCTCATGATAGATGATTTCCCTTGAGGGAAATTTGCTAAAAATATATAGGTTATGATCAACGCGTTCGGCTCATTGGGTCTGTTCGTTTGTATATACTAGATCTCAACAAAGTATAGTTCATTCCATTCACTCATTGCTATGGCAAATATTGATCTGCTTTTTGCTACTAAGAATATTTTAATTACTTGAATTTTGTTTCTTTGTAAGGATTTTATATTATGTTTGATTAGTTATTGTTACAAGTGCTTTATAGGGTGGTGAAAACATATGTCCAAATTAGGGTTCTCAACTTTTTTTTATTTATTATCTGAGCCACATGTTTTATAAAGGATAGTACAAATCAAAAAATGTTTCAATTAACGATATTGACATATATCATAGTAATGATATATTTTATTATCCCTCATGCAATTGACAAAATTAGAAGTGAAAGGGTCTCAAAAGTGGAATAGCCTAGTGCCTCTGTTCATCTAAATCCAGCTCCGATGTCATTCATTCTATTAGTCAGACCAGTTTTAAGTTTAATAGCATGCCCGCTGAAGAGTAGCAATCCATATCTCGTCTGCTTTATTTCCTCATGGAACTTAATAATACATACATTATATTAATTAAAGAAATAAAAAGATGGTGTCTGACGAGAATAAAAAGAGTGTAAAATATTTCAATTGAGCCAAATACCATTTTATATTCAGTAAAAGCAATGCGAACAATGATTTTTCAAGAAATAAATTAAATGTTCAGATCAAGCCCATCTGAATACAATAAAGGAATTTCCAGACTTAAAAGATGTAAAGAAGAATATTTCAATAGCTTAGCATTCATTGAAAAACTTAGCTTTCAAAAAGGATAAAGTAATTGATTGATGAGATTAGAAATAATGAGTTAATTTCACGTATACCCTCTAAATTTCATTAATGAAGGCAGATTAATTATAAACGAATCAAAAGGTCCACTGCCTTTAGACTTAAATACAAAGACATTTTCGAAGGTAAAGTTAAATTACAAATCTTAACTCCATCATAACTTATTAATTCATATACGAACTAATTAAAACGAATGTTTTTGAATTTCCTATTTCTTATCACTAACCAAATTAGTTTTAAACTAAAAAATTGTTTTCATTAAAAGCAATTTATAAATTTTTGTAACAATTTCCCTTAAATTAAATCAGATACTGAGGTTGTACTCGTATTGATTTTTAAATATTGTCGTTAAATGTCCATTGATCCTAGCTAGGAAATGACAAAATGAGGGCCCGTCAAAATTATATATATATATATATATATATATATATATATATATCTGTTAGCACTCTAGCGGGCGCAATTTTTGATTGTTCATTACCAAACATGATATTTAATCGTTTTATGTCAAAAGAAAGATGAAGTTCGTTAATGACTGAAATGGGACCATCGGGAGGGAGGAGAATTTCTAAAATTCTTAATATCGTTAAAATGTTTAACGGACCTCAATTTCGTCATCTCCTTGGCAGGATCGATGGACATTTGAAGAATATTTTCGAAAATAGCGCCATGTGTTCATCCTAAAATGCCTATCTTCTCTACACCGGTTTTATTTGAGCATTAACCCTAGAATGGTAGTGAACGTAAAAATTACGTATGATCTGGTTTGAACTATTATCAAAGGGCCGTTAATGACCCCACCACCCCCAGCCCTCAGCTATGAGCCCTCCAGACAGTTCGGGCTTGACCTCCGCCAAGTGCAGCTAAGTGAACCTTACCACTCATCCAATACTATTTTTTGAAATAAAAACGACACGTAATATTTACGTATCAATACCATTAACCGCAACTTTTTGGCACGTAAAATTTACGTATCGCTACTAATAACCGGTTTTTATGCCATAACTTAGTTAATGTTATTCTCAATTTATTTTCTTCCCATTTATTTTTTTATATTATAATTTATTTTCTCTTAATGTTTTTAACTTTTATTTTTGAATATAAAAAAGACAAAGATGTATAAAAAGAATATAAATAATCTGTTTATAGTTTCGGAAAAATGGAGAAAAAATATTCATTGGATGAAGAAATCAGAAATTTGTTGAAAGAACTCTCCGATGACTCAGATGGGGAAAATGACAATTATGAAATAAATGGTTATGGATAGGAGAGCGATGATGATCCGGAGTATTCTCCAAGTGATGAGGAGGCTGAGCCTTCGGAAATAATTGCAACACAGAGTGGGCTAGATAGCGATGAGAGTGAGAAAATTTTAGAAGACATCAAGGCAATCGAAGAAAGAGAACAAACACAGAGGAAAAAAAACCTAAAACCTCTCAACCACACAATATTGACAGATCAGTCACAATAAATGTAGAAGGTGGGGTTGTGCTTGGTAAGAATGGATATGATTGGAGCAAACAACCTCCGGAACGTGTTTCGAACAAAGCGCCTGAAAGGAATGCCTTGCACATTATTAGATATTAACGTAGATATACGTTAAAGATAAGTGTATGTTTTAATAAAATAAAAAAATAGTCACAAACATTAACAAATTTTGAATAATTTCACCAATTACCAGTTGCACACGTAAAATTTACGTATCAATACCATTAAGCGGGAAATAATATCACTACCATTCTAGGGTTAAGTACATTGGGAGGATCAAAACCCCACCGTCAGAGCTACTTCAATCCTGAGAGTCGGGATGCCTTGAAGGAGGAGGGTAGTCTTTTTAATTATCCCCAACAGTTGTAGGCTGCTCTTCACAACCAACACAATGCAGTCCTGTTAATGCACACTATTCACAAATGAGCGTGTGTCGTCTCTTTTCCAAGTGTAAATAGGTCAGCTTTTAATGAATAATCTTGCGACAACGACTTATTCTTTTCTGTGCAGTATTCCACATTAAAACCATTACAGGCTGAATAACATTGTTGTATGGATAGATTCATGTGAAGCAATACCATGATATTTGGCATCAATTTATAAATATCAGTTAGGTCTTGAAAATCTGTCAGTTAACGCTTTAGTGGTCACAATTATTGTTTGATCGTTACCAATTTCGATATTTAAAAGTTTTATGTATAACTAAAGATCAAGTTCGTTAATGGCGGAAATAGGACGATTCGGAGGGGAGTTTAGTGGGGCAGAATTTCCATAATTCGGAATATCTCTGTTATTATACGTCGGATCGAAAAATTGTATAACATCTATCTTCTTGTATAACATCGCAAATGCAGAATAAACGTTGTTATACATCGTTTGTCTATCTGGAATATTAATTGTCATATTTGCATATTTGGTTTTCAGGTTTTAGTAAACTCCCCATGTTCATGCCATTTTCACAACAACCTGTAATATCATTACACACTTTTTCGAAGCTTACAAAGCTTAAATGCTAAATATTATTTTCTTTTCAACTTTTACTGTGTGATAGACATGCAAATACGCTGTGTGACGACAGTACCAATTAAGATTTCACGTTCTTATGTCGAAAACGTTTATTTGATAAATACAATACTCGATATTGAATCTTTTCATTTACCACTAAAGTTCTTAGTCGTTATCGCTAAAATCCAAATATCCCGTTATCGGGATAGAAGAATGTTAAAAAATTGGTTAAATTATTAATGCTCTGCAATAGTTGTTCAATACATGTTTTGCTGCCTGAAATATTAAGCAAGTTGTCCATAGTTTCTTATTTTCACCCTTCAATGAACCCCAACTTCTTCTCATAGGGCTTTTACTAAGAAATAGAAAATGTGGTCAACTGCTAGGCAGGATCAGTGGATATTTGAAAAAATAAAAAATACTTCGGCATGAGTGTAAGCTCAATAGCTGGATTTCCTTAAGGGAAAGGGACTAAAGACAAAATTGTCCTCTTGGTAAACACAATGATACAGAATAGAACATATTTAGTAGATGTGTAGGCGAAAAGGACTCACTATTTATTTATTTATTTTTTTTTTTTGAAGATTTCCCTTAAAGGAAATCAGCTTTTGAGATTGTACTCATGACACGATTTTCGAAAATTTCTCCAAATGTCCATCGATCATACCCAGGAGAAGACGAAAATGTGGTATGTTCAAAATTGTGTGTGTGTGTGTGTGTATATATATATATATATATATATATATATATAAAGCGTGTGTGTCTGTTAACTCTCTAGTGGTCGCAATTTTCGTCCGATCGTTTCAAAAATAAAGATTAAGTTCGTTAACGGCTGAAATCAGACCCCTGGGAGAGGGGAGAATATTGAACATTTGAAATATCTCTGTTATTATGAGTAGGATAGAAAAAATGTACATAACCAATCTTATTGCAAATGAAATTATCTATAAATGTTGTCATATACGTATTTGTACTATCATGAATATTAACCGAGACGCTTCTTAGATTTCTTAGTTTTCTAATTTGAGCAAACCCCCATTTCTACTCACTTCATAACAATACTAAGCTTTTATATCAAGAACCACTTTATTCTAAGCTTATATACCAAATATTGTTTTCAAGAGACCTTTATTATGCAAGATACGTGCAATTTCGTTCTGTGACGACGCCATCAATTAAGATTTTATATTCTAACCCGAAAATGTTTATTTGATCTATACCACAGTTGATATTTAATCTTTTCTTGAAACACTAAAGATCATATACGTTAAAGAGGTGGGGAAAGAAAAATTCAAAATATCTACGTTTGATTGGGTCGTAAAAAGTTATGGAACCAATATTTTTTAAAATACCGATGCTCAAACAATTGTTGTACTCTACATTTTTCGTAACTCCAATACTAATAGAGTTATTCGTGCTTCCTGTTTTCAGCCCTCTGTAACCGCTTCCACACCCGCCCCACCCCTCCTTCTCATTGGTTATTTACATAGTAATAGAGAGAATGTTGTGAAATGAGGTCACAAGTATGCTATACCCGCATGGGAAAAATCGGCTTAGTTTACGAAGCACCTGGGTGGCGGATTTTTCTTTTTTTTTTTTTTACTATTATAGATTCCGCTACATTGGCGATTCATCATATAACAAGAAAGAATATGAATGGGGGCTCGGGTTGGCCGTGCGAGTTAGGGCGTTGGTCCTAATTTCCCATGGCAGACCTAGAGTGGTGGGTTCGAATCTGTAGATAACCCGGCCCGATTAGCCTAATAGCATAAAGTGGACGTGAAATAAAAGAAAAGAATATGTATGTAGAATATTAAATCTGATATATTAGTAAATTTACACCAAAAGAAAATAACATCTATAAAGAGGTGAACCTATAATCATATTTTCTACAAATACAGTGTTTACTATGTACACTTTTACATAATGTATTAGATTTAGATGCAGTTACATGATATAGTAAACTATGATGTCTCACAGAGTTGAAAGAAAAAAAAAGTGTTTTTATTCACTCTCACACAAACACACACCCCGCCAGCTTAGGCGAGGAGTGGAACAGAGTGAATTAGACGTACATCTGGAAATAGGATGTCAGGCTTGAAGTCCTAGTAAGATAGGAATGTGATGGGGGCACCCATATCTCTTCAACTGCTGCTACTGGTCCGTTAAAACACGCACCTGGAATGGAATCGGCCAGGTTCATTTATAGTTTCGAAATGAATTCCTAATGTTGCCCGCGACATAGTGAGATTATTTGTAAAACTGTTCACTTGGACTCGAAACAAGCATATTTGAACAGATAAATTATATCAATTGGTATTACGATCGAAGTCTTTGGGCATTCGAAGTGTTCATGTTTCTGGGTAACTTTTCGCTAGATATACTTCTAGCATTCTCTCTGAGACTGAAGTGTATGTAGCTGTCTCGTCGTGTTGATTATTGATAAGACACATTGATAAGATTTCGTGTATGTATATATAGTTTCTTGAGTCATTACAAGCAAGGAAAAATTATTTCTACAACTTGTTCACCACAACATTTATTTATTACCCCAAAGCGTTTGGAATGTCTACACTCACAATTTCTCAAGAAGATATTCTAAAGAAAAATTGTTAATTACTTTTGTCTTATACTATAGTATTATAAATATGAAAGACATTCCTGTTTAATTATAACCATTTCTATTTACTTTATTTATTAATATGACAATTCAGGGCATCCGTATTTTTGAAATCAATTTAAGAAGGGAACTATATCAAAAAGTCCGTAACGCATGGGCTTTTAACTAAGCAGATTTCCCACGAGCTGAAATGTCATATCCAAAGTACATCAATGGACATTTGGAGACGTTTTTCTAATTCATGTCATTAGTACAACCTTAGTCTGATTACACTCTGTTAACAGGAGTCAAATGGTAAGCTCGTCCCATCGTTGTTCCCAAAATTGCTGTGTTAAAATGGTAGAATTCAAAAATAAAATAAGCCATTACTTAAAACCAGATAAATATAACCATGATTATGCTTTTTCATCCCATGTAGGATGGAGAAAGGTCAACAAAAAAGAAAACCTCAAATGATTATGAATACCATTCTTATTTCTCTACTAGCTTAAAGTCCGTCACGCAGGGGCTGCGCAAACTAAGCAGATTTCCCACGTGAAGTTTTAGAATTGAGAAATCTGCGTATTGGTAACACTTAACGCCACTGTGTGTAAATACGAACGGTATTGAGAAATCTTTCAGTTGATTTTAATAAGCCCAACTGGAACGGCTACTGAATTGTAAACAAATAGGTCTGCCAACCACTCAGAGCTGAAAAGAAAAACAATTACTGATACATATCTGAATATAACATATTAACTTTATTTCAAACTATTTACTATATCTAGAACTGCAATTTATAATGAATCAGAATAATTTATATTTTAAGAATTCAAATTTCAGTAGTCCAAGAACTAAAGAAGGGAGGAGGGATCAACAAAAAGTATTTGCACATATCTCACAATGCAAAAGCTTACACGAGTCTCTAAACCAAATTCACGCCAAACAGGTACGGAAACGGCCGAACTAGTTTTCGGCGGTTTCCGTTGGACAATACCGACATTAGCCGATATCATCTTGTTCCTTATCCCCACACACATAATAAAAATGCAAATGTATCAGTTAATATTCAAGATAGGGAATAACTGTATATACCAATATTTATAGTAAATTTAATTTTCAATAATATTGGTTCTATACAAGTTTTTGATCCGACATGTAGTAACGGAGATATTTCGAATTTTTCGAAAATGGCGTCATGAGTACGAGCTCAATAACTGATTCCCTTAAGGCAAATCTGCTAATAATACTAAAAGGTATCTATACTACCGGCTGCATCGTTACACAGGATCTTCCACTAGCCGTGCCAGTCAGAGAATGTATGGCGGGTCGAGTGGGCTGATTTAGATTAGATTAGATCTATACCACACAAAATAAAAATATCGATTATCCCTAATGAAGTAGAGTCTATATCGTAAAGCAAAAATTTATAATTAAACAATCATTAGTTCAGAGTTTCTAAAAAATTAAGATATATATAATTCACCACTGTTAGCAAATTTCACTTAAGAGAAATCAGATATTGAGGTCGTACTCTTGACGCGATTTTTGAAAATTATCGTGAAACGTCTATCTAATGACACATTAACAATATGCTGTTATATAATGAACCACTTAGAAGCTTAAATACCAAATATTGTTTAAAACTGATGTTTACTATAAGAGGTACATGCATATACGTTCTGATGACCCTCCATCCCCCGATATTTGTTCTTCGGTTACTAAAATTAGAGTGATTGATATTATTCTTATTCATTATAAATTACAGTATTTGATATGATAGAGCTTTCAATAAAATAAATATATTATATTCAGATATATTTCAGTAATTGTTTTTATTTCCGGTCAAGAATATTTCAATCTATCCATTTTGCTCTGAGGAGTTGGCTGACATGTTTGTTTACAAAACAGACGCTTCCTGTTGTGGTTATTAATATGTAAATTGACTGAATCATTTCTCATTATCATTTATATTTATATTCTTAATACCCTCTTAATAATAATATTGACGGTGGTGTTGTTACCAGTATGCAGACTTATCTATTGTAAAACGTTAACTTATTGATCGCATTTTTTTCTATTTTTTATAATATGCATGTTCTCTTTTATGTTCCACTTTCATATTTTTTTGATACACTAGCATATTTACGTTCTCAAAATCAAACTGGTGGGTTTATTTAATCGCGTAGCCCTGTTGGTATTTTATATTTTCTTTTGCCGTTATGTTATTGTCAGTTTCATTTTCAAAGAAATAGTTGATTTTCGTTTGTACTAAATTTATTATAATAATGTCAACATCAGTATTGTCGTCAATAAGTTATTTTTTTCTTTAATAGTAAAAATTATACTTAAAAAAAATCAACGACATATTTAAAAAATAGTTAGATCAAAGGCATAGTTTTCGTCTTCTACTTTGTTTTGTACAGTTTGATCTTTCCTATTATAGTAAATAGATCTATAAGCTTTCTTGATTTGATTTTCAATTAATTCTAGCTAGAAAGGCTATCTAGAATTAATTGAAAATGTGAAAAAGGTGGCTATGTTTTCAAAAATCTGCCTTAATTTGTTTTAGATCTCATTAAATTACTTCGTGAAGGTTCGAAGTAATACAGTTAATGTTCTATTGTAGAGTAAGTGTTTCTTAAAATGTATTGGATGGCTAAAAAAATAATTATTATTAATAATAATTCTTCCAGAACCGTATTCGTCTCCTTAAATTCAAACTCCATCTTATTTACAAACATTCTGATGATTTCAACGTCCCAAAAAAACAGTGGGAGGGGGGGGCTTAAGAAGGGGGATTTTCGAAAATTTGAAATTTTTGTTACTATACGTCGGATCGAAAACTTGTATAGAACCAATCTTATTGCAAATTAAATTTTCTATAAATATTGTTATATGCATTTATAGTCTTTCTTGAATATTAACCGAGATATTTGCATTTTTATTACGTGTGCGTGGATAACGGACGAAATGAGATCGGCTGATGTCGGTTCTATTCGTGAGCTTCCGCCGAAAGCTAGTTCGGCCGTTTCCGTAACTGTTCGGCTCTTGTGAAATTGGTTTAGAGGCTCCTTACTACTACTGTTACTAGTATGCAGATTTCTCTATTGTAAAAGTTCACGTGGGAAATCTGCTTAGTTTACGCAGCCCCTGCTTGACGGACTTTTTATTATGTGGTCAACTGTAGTAAATGCGAGAAAATACCCAACAACAGATATCGGTGGAGCCGAGTGCTACAATATTTTTATTGATCTTCCTCAATAAACTGCGTGTTGAGCGGGATTCGTGTTTCATCCGAAAATTTTAGCGGGTATTAGAAATTTTTAGTCTTGGAGTCTACGTTGTGTTTGAATGTAGCGTATTGTGTTCAACGAAGGGGCACGATAAAAGGGTGAAATGTAACACAGGAGTGATTTGTGGCTTTGGGAGTAGGAAGGATTAGAGGGCTGGAAACGAGAATGCATAGAGATGGCCGGCAGACATCAACTATTCTCGTGTATGCCATGAAAAAAAAGGTAAACCACGAAATAAAATATGAACTTCCTATCTTACCGTGGATTTTCGGGGGAACGAAAGTCCGTCCCTTTTTTTTTCTAAAGTGGCCATAAATATTTTTTAACTATGTTTATGTTGTTGATACTTTGTGCCATACAAAAATGCTGTTTACAAAATATGCTTCTTTTACTGAGGATTTTCACGATATATTTATTTTCGGTGAAAAATCTCAAGCGGAGTATAGTTTTTCTCTGAAAGAAAACATTTACAAATACCATTGTGCATTTTTGAGTTACTGCAAATTACATAGAACGTCGCTTGTAAAGGGATAAAACTGCCTGTAATGCTGATTTTCATTTTAAAATAACTTAAAAGAAACGGCCATCATTAAATTCTTGATTTTTGAAAAGCATAAAGACAGGACTTGTCTGTGAATAATGTCCTGTAGATGGCACAAAGCTATAATATAGGACGAGAAAGGGCAGTTATAATTGATTTAACATTATATAATATTTGTCGTTATATTTAAAGACAAATCAGTAATTTCGTTTGAAAAGAAATTATTTCTGCTCCCATAGTTGAATTACAAAAAAATCTGCGTTTACTAAGCAGATTTCCCACGTGCGCCAAGTATTTGCATGTGTCTCAAAACTAAAAAGTTCAATGAGAACAATATTTGGTATTTAAGCTTCAAATAAAGTGTTGCATAACATTATATAATGTTGTTAATATGAAATGAGTAGGAGTGGGGCTTTACTGAAGACCGAAAACTAAAAAGTGCAAATATCTCAGAGATCATATCAAGATATTGAAAAAGAAATCATGTACAAAAAACATTTAAATATCATTACATTTGCAATAAGATTGGTTCTATAACACTTTTCGATCCGACGCAGAATAACGGAGATATTAAGAATTGTCCCTCTAAACCCTCCTCCCCCTGGTTCGATTTCAGCCGTTAACGAACATGATCTTTCTTTTTGTATAAAACGATTATATATCAAGTTTGGTAACGATAAGACAAAAATTGCGACCGCTAGAGCGGTAAAAGACACACACACACACACACACACATATATGTATATATATATATATATATATATATATATATATATATATACACACACATATACGCCGTTTTGAACGGACCTCATTTTCGTCATCTCCTGGGTAGGATCGATGGACATTTAAAGAAAAATTTCGAAAATCGCGTCATGAGTACGACCTCAATAGCTGATTTCCCTTAAGGGAAATCTGCTAAAAAAAATAAAACGAGAGGGCGGGGAATCATCCCTTTACGGCAACTGCACTTATACATTGCTATTGTTTGTATGTTCAAAGTACTTCTACCACCTTGACATTGGGGTTACACATTTTTAACAAGGAAATTTTCGTTGTTTCAATGAAATGTTTTAATTGAAATTTATCATTTCTATTATTTTAAAGTGATCCTTGCAAAGCAAGAATACTACTGCTTAGACAAGGAAAATGAAAAGTCAAATTTCTTTTGGAAATAGTTTTATAAAGAGCCTATATCTAGAACATATAACGTAACTAAGAATCCTCTTTTGACTATTGATGTGGAAAGGAACCAAATGATCAATTTTAGTCGATATCAAGGAGGAAATGGATGCGAAAACCCGTATGTCCCCAATAATAGCGTATAAAGCCTAAAGGTGCAAAGTTATGCCTAAAGGTACGACCAAAGTGATTCTGTCAGCTTCATGTCTATGCTCTATTGTGATGAGCGATTCGTTACAGAAGAATGATTCGGTGAATCATACCATTCTTATCAGCCAGATGCAATTCACGAAAACGAATCGGTGCCGAGCATGCGATTATTTTACATCGTTGCACTCATTTGAGTGTATTACGTGCTCTGCCAAAAAATTATATTATTATTTTTGAATCGATGCACTTATTTGGAGTAGTTCTCTGGATTGAAAGTTTTACAAGGGCAGAAGCCGTAAAGATTCTTTGCTCTAAATGTAAATGTAATACAAACGCTATATGCAAAGTCTACCAGCTCACTGGATTAGTTCCTTGTATTTTCGCCTTATCGAATATATTTTGGATGTTGATAAAGTTAACTAACACTAAATCCACAAGAGCAGAAAACAATAAATATGTGCATTGGTTTTGGTTTGGCCCAGTAGAAAGCATCAGAGGGCAATGAAAAATACGAATTAAAGATGAGCTGGGATTCAGTTCCATTGTCAAAATGAGAGGTTGTCATTATAGAATGGATAACATCAATAGTCATATTAGAATGAGAAGTTCGAAGGACCACTCATGCTTCCATGTATGGAGGACAGCTTGTCGCAAGATATTCCAACTTGCAAAAGTCTATTGGAACCCGCCAAACTAGTAAACTTCTGGTTCCAGATTTGTGTTACTCGACGAATCTAATTACATAAAAAATCATGATAGCAAAATTAATAATAATATATTTCATACCTTTTTAGCAGATTTCCCTTAATGGAAATCAGCTATTGAGGTCGTACTCATGACGCGATTTACGAAAAATATCTTCAAATGTACATCAATCCTACCTAGGAGATGACGAAAATGAGGTCCATTCAAAATTATATATATATATATATATATACATGTGTGTGTGTGTGTGTGTGTGTGTGTGTGTGCGTGTTTCGTGTGTGTGTGTGTGTGTGTGTGTCTGTTAACGCTCTAGCGGTCGTAATTTTTGTTTGATCGTTACCAAACTCGATATTTACTCATTTTAAGCAAACAAAATGATCAAGTTCGTTAATGACTGAAATCTGACCAGTGGGAGGGGGGTGGATTTTCGACAATTCGAAATATCTCCGTTACTATACGTCGGATTGAACACTTGTATAAAACCAATCCTATTGCAAATCACATTTACTTTAAATATTGTTTCATATATATACATATATATATATATATATATATATATATATATAACAATATTCTCTATCTTTAATATTAACCAAGATATTTGAATTTTTATTAAGTGTGTGCAGATAACGGACGTGATGAGATCGGCTGATGAGACGGTTATATTCGTGACTTTCCGCCGAAAACTAGTTCGGTCAATTTCCGTAACTGTTCGGCTCTCATGAAATTGGTTTAGAGACTCGCTACTATTGTTACTAGTAAGCAGATTTCTCTATTGTTGCATATTTCTGTATTGTGGGAAATCTGCTTAGTTTACGCAGACCCTGCGTGGCGGACTTTCTTTATTTTGTGTGTGTGTGTGTGTGTGTGTGTGTGAATCAGTTCTCTATTGTTGAGCAGCATATTGCCAAGATCGTTGAATTGCTAGGAGATTATTGGATGGGAATGTACATGGCTTTGGTAATATGCATCCACTGACTTGTCAAGCCTCAGGTCCATTGACAGCCTTCACTAGTGACTGTAATTGTCTCCCGGGAGGAGTATGCTCTTGAGTGAGCCGGCCTTTCATCTCGTGCACACGGTGTGGATTAACACGCTCCTCCCATTTGCGCTGACCAAGACAAAGTCTACAGGGCTATCCACGTCCGAGTCAATACCCTTTCAGAGCATTGTCATCAAGTTCTATTTCAAAGGCACAATCAAACCCCTTATCGCAGAGCTTGTCCAGCTTAGTATCTCACAGCAGACAGTGATGTCATAAATGATGCAATCTAAAACTGTTTTAATATAAATCTCTCTATTCCAATTAATACACTTTTAGGCACTATTAAGAAGAAAAAAAAACCAGAAATTTCCCCTTAATATTGAATGAGTTCGAATTTAGTTTCATCAGTGTTTACTCTCTGGATGATGTTTTTTTTCTGGTTCGTCCAATGCCATAATATTCATTTGATTATTCTGTGGGCAAAGAAGTTCTTTGAAACATAAATGAGGCTGCGGTGGGGGACATCATTTTCAAATAGGTTGAATAATATTACCATGTTCACTGCAATTTTTTTATTTATTTCTCAAGAGTTTTTTTAAATCACTCAGTTAACTTGGGAATACTATTCTTCCTATATGAAGGAGTTATTAATTTATTATTTATCCTGAGTATTCCCCACCATTTGCCAAACTTGAGCGATTGAATAACTTGGTGTAACTTCTTGCTAAAAGTGTTGAGTTGAGTAATTTTTCGACAGAACGATTTTTTGCATCGCTAGGGGTCTAAGCCAATTTTATATGTTTCATAATGTTATTAAAATATACCTCGTATAAAAAGTGATTCATTGACTATTGTTTTATTAGCAGATTTCCCCTAAGGGGGTTGCACTATTGACGCGATTTTCGAAAAATGTCCTCAAATGTCCATTGACCCTACCTAGTTGATGACGAAAATGAGGTCCGTTCAAAATTATGTTTATAGATAGATAGATGGATATTTGTCAGTTACCGCTAAAGTCGTCGCTATTTTTGTTTTATCGTCACCAAACTCGACATATAAGAGTTTCATGCGAAACTAAAAATCATGATCGCTAATGGCTCAAATCCGACTAGTAGGAGAAGGGGGGGGGGGGGTTGAAGAGGTATATTTCGGAAATGTGAAATATCTCCGCGATTATAAGTCGAAGCGAAAATTGTATGGAACCAATTATATTGAAAATGTAATGACCTATAAATGTTGTTAATACATATTTTCTGTTTCATGAATATTAACCGAGATATTTGGACTTTTTTAGTTTTTTACCCTCCGGAAGCCCCCACTTCTGCTCACGTCATATTAGCTACAATCTGTTATATCTTGAATCACTATATTCTAAACTTAAATACCAAATACTGATTTTAGGAGACTTTTATTATGCGAGATACGTGTAAATTCGTTGTATAAAGACGTCATCAATTAAGATTTTACACTCTCACCCCGAAAATATTTATTCAATCTATATCATAGTCGATATTTACCCACTTCAGTCAACACTAACAATGATATTCGTTATTTTCTGAAATCAGACCTGGAAAAGGGGCTTTTAGAGGGGAGGGGATTTCGAGAATGGACAAAATATATCCATTAATATGAGTTGGATCGAAAAATGTTATAGAACCAATCTTTGTTAAACTATTGATAGACTACAGTTTTTCTTTTTAGTCATTTGAAATAAAACGAGCATACTTTCTTCATGAAACCTACATTTCAATTGAGTGGGTTTTTATAAAGACATAGGGAGTAAGAGATCACTAGAGTTACATACCAGATCATGAAAATCGGCTGAGTTCACGCAGGTCCAGTGGGACAGACATTAATTTTTATTCATTCTGAAAGAAATAAGCAGATATATTTCCGCCTCAACGAAATAAATGTCCTAATAACGTATATGGTTCTGGATAAAAGATTTTGCTTTAAATTTAAAAATATCCAGAAGATAGTAAAAAGTCCGTCACGCAGAGGCTGCTTAAACTAAGCAGATTTCCCACGTGAAATTATACAGAAATCTCCATAGGAGGGCCAAACGTTGACGGCAAAGGGCCGAACTAGCTTTTCGTGGGAAATTCAAAAATCCGTTATCGGCCCAAATTTCATAAAAATGCAAATATCTCGGTTAATATTCAAGATAGGGAATAAATGTATATAACAATATTTATAGTAAATTTAATTTTCAATAAGATTGATTCTGTACAATTTTTCAATCCGATGTATAGTAACGGAGATATTTCGAATTTTCGAAAATCCTCCCCTCTAAACCCCCCCTCCCACTGGTCCGATTTCAGCCGTTAACGAACTTTCTTTTTACATAAAACGACTAAATATCGAGTTTGGTAACGATCAAACAAAAATTGCGACCGCTAGAGCGGTAACAGACAAATATATATATATATATATATATATATATATATATATATATATATATATATATATATAGATATAGATATATATATATATAGATATATATATATACAGTTTTGAACGGACCTCATTTTCGTCATCTCCTGGGTAGGATCGATGGACATTTGAAGAAAAATTTCGAAAATCGCATCATGAGTACAACCTCAATAGCTGATTTCCCTGAAGGGAAATCTGCTAAAAGTCATCTTAAGGAGCACCAGGAAAATAATTTTTAACTGGCAAATAGAAATACTTGATGGCAATAATGACAGCCAAGTCAAATCTAAATGAATGAAGAAAAGAACACAAAACTAATTTGTTTGAATGAAATTTCACGAGTATTTTAAAACATATTGAATTTTTAACTAACACTTTTGAATGAAAAAAGTAATTGTTTTAATAAAACTGATGTGTGATTGCGATAAGGAGGTTACAATATGTCAACTAAGTTGCAGAGCACATGAAATATTTCATGGTTAGGAAATTCTAAAATAGCATGGCAAACCACCATATTAAATTTGATGAAACAAAGGCTGAAATGATCATCTTAACCAAAGATGAATAATAAGAAAATTCATTCACACAATTCTTAAATTATGGAAGGCTAAAGGCAACAACAAGAACAATATCGCATACATTTGTTCATTGATATCCGCTATTCAGTCTCATCCAAAGAAACGATATCAAAAATAATTCATGGAATCTTCTCCATTCCTGACTAGTATTTTCAGAACATTTTGTTCGATTAAATCCAGATGTACACCAAATTAGCAAAGGCATCAGAAAACAGCGAAGGATGTAATTACGTAAGGTTAAACAAAAAAAAATTAAAAAGCATAATAACTAAAATAAAATCTTGAAAACACGACATAATACAAGAAAGAGGTTGGAAAGATTCCAAGGCTATCTTAGTGAAAGAGAAACCTCAAATATTAAGTGAGGGAGACCTAGAAAAAAATAATTAGAATTAACTCTCTACTAAAATGTCATAACCACGTTCGCATTGTAACATAAAAAAACCGTATGTGAACTTCCTTGTATTCCTATTAAATAAAATAAACAAAAAGGTTATTTACACTTCATTTAAAATTATTTCATTTGATATATGATATATACGTTCCAATGCAACCGATCGAAAAATGTCAAATAACTAAATTTATAGATCTTTTTATAATAATCTAAAAACGTCGACAAAATAAATTCTCAACAAAAACTTTAAATTAAACTTTAACAAGACTACGATATTGAATTCCCGTAAAATAAATAGAAACATATTTAAGAGATTGTAATAATAAATCTAATTTTATCAATTCAAATTGAATTGAATGGAAATCAGGTACTGAAGTTGTACTGATGAGGTGGTTTTGAACTATTTCCTCAAATGTCTATATATATATATATGCATATATTATAATTATTCTATGTATATATATATATATATATATATATATTATTATTTTTTTTTTATTAATTTCTTTCCTGAATTAACCCTACAGGAAGGGAGTTTATTAGCCACACGTCCCGTACAATAATTAGTACATAACGTGTGCTGGATACATAACATTTTTTTTTTTTTAAAATATGAATAACATAAAATATTTGAACAATAAATTATTTACAACAAAGAAAAAGAAAAAAAAAGAAAAGAAAAACAAAAACAAATTTTGGATTTAAAAACTATTATTTTATAAACATAATAAACCATTAAAACAGTTTCCTGAAGAAATGGATGACTTCCTGAATTATTTAAAACTGAAATACAGTTAAATTAATTAATTATTCAGCATTGAATCCAGTATATATATATATATATATATATATATATATATATATATATAGATTAATTATAATATAATAAATAATAACTATTTCATAAATCAATATACGCCCATTAATATTTTACGTTCTTTACATGAAAATGTTTATTTGATCCTTCCGTAATTGATATATAACGGACCTCACTTTTGTCATCTCCTTGGTAGAAATATAATGAGTACAACCTCAGTCTGCTAATATTTTACTCCACATCCTAAATGTTGAAGTTTCACATTAGTTCGTCAATTTAGGCTTTACATTACATTATTAGTGAATTTTCCCCTAGATATTGAAATGGCAAATCCTGAAGGAAAGATAATTCGGAATGAGGGTTACACACCTGGCTGACTGTGCTATCGGACTAGTATGATACGCCTGCCAGCGGGGGAGCTTATCGCTTCCTCGCCTGCTTCACCAGTAATTTTGCATCTACCTCAGAGCTGCTATCTAC
The DNA here is from genome assembly GCA_019009955.1 of Riptortus pedestris. Taxonomy (NCBI): domain Eukaryota; kingdom Metazoa; phylum Arthropoda; class Insecta; order Hemiptera; family Alydidae; genus Riptortus; species Riptortus pedestris. The sequence continues at coordinate 108,831,389 of CM032233.1, forward strand.
TTCAGATGAGCCCTTTGTATTGTCTCTTCAGCGTTCCCACTACTCAGCCAACCTCCATGAAGGTAATGATACAGACCCAAATAGGAATTTATAATCTCACAACAGACAATTCCGGCATGTATCCTCAGAAGGACGGGTTACCCACAGAGCAGGTGAATGAGTTTCGGCCTAACAACTGCATAAGATATACAGGAAGCACGATGGACTCACATTTCTTCACTATGCCCCTATATATGAATATAGTTACTGCTTACGACGCTAAGGAGACGTTTCCTACAGAACGAGAAATGGTAACTGCAAATGGGCGAAATAAGCAACGGGACGCATGCAGCAACGATATTCCGGTCGGCACTGTAAAAAGACTTGCTTCTAAAGCAAGCTTACAGAGGCCATTGTCAAACAAAATTTTGATCCCATAAGAGTTGTATGATTTTGCTGTTGAACACATTCCAGGAATGGACTTCGATTATTGCACAATTAAAGATTACAAAAAAGTTAAAAGAATATAACTGTTTTAACATTCGTATTATAGAACATTATTTAGGAGTGGCCATCGAGCCATAGGAGCACTAGACGGGAGGAAGTTGTTCTTGCCAGACTCAGGATCGGCCACACATACCTGACACATAGACAGTTAATGACAAGGACTGATAACCCTATATGCAAATACTGCAACAAACACCTTACGATAAAACACATACTGACAGACTGCATCTAACAAATAAACCTTCACATACCCTAAGATATGACAGAACTATTAACTGACAGCAGCCAATATATTCCACAAATTCTAACATATCTAAAACACATAAACATTTACAAAAACGTGTAGCACGAAATAGAATAGGTCTACAGCATAATTAAAAAGATTTAAAAGGGTTAACTTTTATTATATTCTTTAGACAAAGCACGGATATGAGAAACAATCAGATATTACAGGAATATTTTCCATAATATAAAAATAAAGTACAACAAATGTAAGTGCATGAGGGAGTAAATATATTATTCAAATTATGCCAATCACCATCGCTGTGGGGCACAAACCAAATAATAAAATAAAAATAAAATATCGAAAATTTGATATACATGATAATAGAAATTTTGTTTCCTATATGAGCCGATAGTCATCCCGATTACACAACTTGGCATATCCAGTAGTCAATTATTGTCTTTAACACATAATTTGTTTTCAAAAACATTGAAGGGGGTGCTTTGAGATTTTAAAATTTAAACTTTAAATTCATTATAAAAATTTTAGTTTTACATAGTATAGTCATGGTGCATATGAATTTAAAGAGCATGAAAGTATAAACTCCTATTTCATCTCTTAGCGGTAAATACGAGTAGTTTGTTATATATAGCAGTTTGAAATATCAAAGTGTTGTCAATGTTTTGAAATTTTTCGTTTTTTGACAGTCGTTTGCTAAAAAACTATAAGCATTGAAAATTCGAAATATCAGTTTTTCTTTATAGTTTGACTGACACCGTCACTGTATTAAAAATAATCAATTTCTGAGATATCAAGGTTGTGAGCACTGGGGTTGATTTGATCTGGAATGACACCGACCTGTCTCGAGTAATGCTATGAGTAGTAGGCGGGCCGTAGATCAGGGAACCGATGGGAAACTCAGTCTCATAGACCCGCCAAAGTCGTTTATGTTCAGGTATCAATCACTAAGGGGTACAAATGAAAAATATTTTAATTGTCCATAATTTTATATATATACATTTGTCTGCTAACAGACTAGCGTTTACTATGTTTATCCTATTACGGGATTGCGTTGGGATTGGGGAGGGAGGGGAATTCGAAAATATGAAATATCTCCGTTATTATAAGTCGGATTGAAATATAACCATCCTTACAAATTTAATTTGTGGGATATGCAAAACTTTTCCTTATTTTCTATATCCAAAATTTTTCTTATTCCTTCCAGTAATAACTCAGAAATATAGAAGACTTTCTTTAAAAATAAAAGTTTAGGGCTGAAGAAGTCTCCGATATTTATTTTAAAACTAATCGTAACCGTTTTAGGAGATTATGGGAAATCAGCTATTGAGGTTGTTACTAAAGTTGGGATTTTCGAATTCAAATTTCCATCGGTCCTACCCAAGAGATGACGAAAACGAGGATGGTCCGAACTTTATATATATATATATATATATATATATATATATATATATATATATATATATGGGGGGCGAAAAGGTGTATAGAACTAATCATATCGAATATTGAATGACCTATAAATTTTGTTATATACATATTTTCTCCATCTCGAATAATAACGGAGGTATTTGGATTTTTTACTTTTCGGTCTTCAGTAAACCCCCACTCCTTCTCGTGCCATATTAAGAATAAGCTGTTATATCATGAAGCACTTTAATCTAAGTTTAAATACCAAGTATTGTTTTCAAGAGACATTTATTATGCGACATAGATGCTAATTCGTTTTGCAATGTCTCGAAAAAGTTTATTTGTTCTATACCATACTCGATATTCAACTGTTGTAGTCATGACAAAAGATATTATTTCTTATTGGCTAAAATTGGATCTGGAATATTGGTGGTTTATTGGGGTGTGGGAAGGATTTGGAAAATTCTATTCCTGAAAAACTATTGATGGTCTACAATTGTTGTTTTATACGTTTTTTTCGTACCTCAAATATTAAGCGAATTATTCGAACTAGTTTTCAGCCTTATAGCATGTTCTAGTTTCGAGCCTTATTCTATGTTATACCAGCACTTAAGAAATCTGTTAGTACACCCTGCACCTTCATACATTTTATATATTGTTAAAACTGTTTAATATATTTCTTAAAATTAATAAAGAAAATCGTTTTTGTTGGAAAGATTAATCTCTTCTATGTCATAATATTTGGGAATTAATGTAATTCCCCTGAAAAGCTTCTTTCAAAACACTAAGATGTATTGAGGCAGCGATCATTAATTATTCATTGAATTGGAAAAGTTCTGTACTTCCATGGTTCCGAGAAACGAACGTCCTTAATGAAATTGGTTGTACTTGGTCATTTATCTATACTGAGAAAAGTACTTTGAAACTATATTCATACTTAATTCATCAAGCTAATGGGTTCCGAGGTAAGCTGAGTCTTAGAACTGAGAGCTCCTTTTGAATTCCCATTCAGGTATTTATAAGTATACTTATATTTTATAGATGTTTTCATGTAGTTAAGAAATAATTTTCTTGCTCAAGAACTTGAAAAGATGTTGTATAAAATACACAACGTATACTCGCTTTGAATAAAGCTAAATAACCAGCTTTGAATAAAGGTTTTTATTTTATTAATATGCGATGTATACAAAAATGAGTAGAGCACTAGTTCTTGAATTTTTTTTAATCTATCCAATACTAACAATAACACAAAAGAATAAATGAATTGGACACATCCAGGACTAACACCTGCCATTATAATTATTACTGAAAATACAAATCACTCATACCAGTATATAATTTACACAGACGATAGCAAGGATGAACAGGACACAGACGCTGCTTTTATCATTTTTGTAGGAAATAAAACAAAAATGCTATAAAATGTAAAAAATTAAAATTAGGCAACCATTGTTCTAATAACCAGGCAGACATTATTGCCGTCTTACAAGCTCTAAAGTATGTAAATGAAATGGTCTTGCTACCAAACACTTACATTCTACTACACACAGACAGTCAAATGCTTTTACACAAACTAGACAACATGAAAAACCACGACGAACATATACGCCATAATATAACACAATTAAAAAACAGACTGACTTTCATTCATTTCAAATGGGCCAAGGCACACGTAGGAATTATGGGCAATGAAATAGTCGATGTCCACGCCAAAAGTGCCTCTAAAAGTAGCGAAGAGGTAATTTACAATAAAATTAGTCCATCTGTGTTAAAATCTTTACTGAGAGAAAAAAGTATGACTTTGTGGCAACAGAGTTGGAATCAAACAGATAAAGGATTACAAATAAAATTATATATGCCAATTTTAAAAACCAATATCCCACTATCCCAACATACATTTTATCTGACACAAATACTAACTGGACACGGAAATTCAAACTCTTACTTATACGGATTCAAACTTCAACTTCTGACTCAAATACTTGTAAACGCGACAGTTACACTGAACAGACATTCACCCACCTTATTTATGAATGTAGACTGACTCAAGACATACGAAGACAGTAAGAGATTCATATTCCCAGATGGCCTATCAGTCCCGATATTTTATTTTAAAACACATCAATTTATTAAAAGAAATAGCCTACAATATCCTTAAGCTGAGAGAGGAAAAGATAATATAAAATTAATATTATGTCATTTTTATTGGTTATTTAATTGTACTATTTAATGTTTATTGTTTTATTTTATCAAGTTTAACTTTATAATTTTATTTACATTTTAATATGTATATATACACTCAACCGCAAAAAAAAACCGGACACTTAGATTTAGTCTTATAATTTTGTTAAATACTTAATATATATGTGTATTAATCTTTTTAATTAAAATAATTGGTTAATCTATAGGTTATTTAAACAAAATCTGCCAAAAGTGAATAATTTTTATTGATTATTTACACAAAAATACAAAATAAAAAAAAAATAAAAAGATAAATTAACACATTTAAACAAAAAAAAATATTCTTCATTTTTATTACAGTGAATGGTAGACTTCGCTACCCCAAGCGTTTTGGCAATGTAACGTAAGCTCCGGCCTTCCATCTAAGTTTGAAAGACCCATTATTCTGGACCGAAATAAAAATAAAACATTAATTAAAGAAAATGCCTGGTTAATAATTAAAGATGTTTAAATGTGCGAAAAACTACTTACAGTTTAGAATAGATCAACTTCACGACAAATAAATCTGAGTTTTATCTAGTTGTTTACTAATCCTGAAGGGATTAGTTCAATGGACTTAGACTCTAAATTCTCTGTAATAACTAGAATACCCACATAAAGAAAATTGCTGAAAATTAGCTTTTAATACGACAAAAATGAAGTGTCCGGTTTTTTTTTTTGCGGTTGAGTGTATTATTATATAAAAAATTGTTAACATTTTTGACAAAATGCACATACAATGAAAATATGCATGGGATGTGCAGAACACAAACATCGGGTTACTATGTAGAGGAAATGAATAAAACAAAACTCAGAAGAAGAAAACCATTTAACGCTCTAGTGGTCGTAATTTGTGTTTTATCGGTACCAAACTCCATATTTAAACGTTTTATTCAAAAACAAAGGCCATGTTCGTTAATGGCTGAAATCGGATTAATTAGGGGAGGGGGGTTCAGGGGAATTTCGAAAATTCGAAATATCTCTGTTATTATACGTCGGAACGAAACATTAAATATAACCAATCTTATTGCAAATTCAATAATTCATAAATATTTTATCCATGCATTTTCTTTATCATGAATAGTAACCTAGATATTTGGGTTTTGTTAGTTTTTAGCCTTTAGTAAATCCCCACCACCTACTCATGCCATATTAACAATAAGCTGTCATATCATGAACCACATTAATATAAGCTCAAATATCGTTTTCAAGAGACATTCATTATGTGATATACATACAAATTCATTGTGATGACGTCATCAATTAAGAATTTACTTTTTTTTGGGGGGGATGTTAATTTGATATATACCGTACTCGATATTTAACTGTTTCAGTCAACCCTAAAGATCACTTAGTAAAATGCTGAAATCGGACACAAGAATAGGTTGGGTTTAGAGACGGGGGAATTTTAAAATTCTTAGTTACTATTCCCCATTACTATTCATCGAATTTTGACTTGGAAGTAAAGAATATTTAGTGAGATGACATTATTAGTGCGTCATACTTTTTTAGCAGATTTCCCTTAAGGGAAATTAAGTTTTGTGGTCCTACTCATGACGCGATTTTTGAAATATTTCCTCAAATGTCCATCGATTCATTCCAGAAGATGACGAAAACGAGGTACGTTTAAAACTGTGTGTGTGTGTGTGTGTGTGTATGTATATATATATATATATATATATATATATATATACATATATATACATATATAACGCTCTAGCAGTGGCAAATTTTATTTAATCGTTACCAAACTCGATATTTAAATGTTTTAAGTAAAATTAAAGTTCAAGTTCAATGACGGCTGAAATCCGACCAGGGGCTTAAAGGGGAGGAATTTTGAAAAATTTTAATATCTCCGTTATTATGCGTCGGATCGCAATATTGTATATAATCAATCTGATTGAAAATTTAATGTTCTAAAAATTTTGTTGGTTATTAATGGAGATATTCGCATTTTTCAGTTTTCGGCATTCAAGAACTTCACTCCTACTCATGTCATAGTATCGATAAGCTGTTATTATGGAGCACTTAATTCGTAGCCTAAATACTAAATATTATTCTCATTAATATTTAATTTTTGAGATGAATGCATATATGTGACGCAAGTGGGGAAATCTGTTTAGTTAACGCAGCCCCTGCGTGACGGACCCTCTACAGTGTATTGAGCAGAAAAGGTGGACATCTTTACAAAATTAGTCTAGCTTCAATTTAAACTTTATTTAACTTTTACATATGTTATTGATTCTTACGTTTAAAAATTATTTTAGGCCTCTAATAATTAATATAATTAAAACCTATCATTATATATAAGTCGAATTTAAATACAAAAACAGTTGAACAAAGACATGTAAATAATGATATTAGAAGAAGCTTCTTAGAAAAAAAAAAATTAATAGTGTTTGTGAATGGCTCGAAACATCTTCACGCATGTAAACTCAGACAAGTATAAAAACCGGAATTTCTGTAAATATTTGCAAGAGAACATGAGGTTATTTTGTAGGCAATTTTCCATAAAATATTGGAATGATAATGAAAGTAGGTCCCTGGGAAATTCAATTAAGTCGAGGTGGTTTTTGCTTGTATTCTCTTCTTCAGACCAAATGAAAGTAAATTGCTTATCTCAACTTTAGTAATAATAATAAAGTACATTTATAATTAAAATAAAGGGAGGAAAAAAAGAAGACGGAAATATCTAAGGGATAAATTCAATCTGTAGCCCGTTAGAAGAAAATGTTTTTTTTAAATAACATTAGAAATCTTTCATTGAATTATTACTTAAATACATTATTTACCCAAACTTATGTTTGTGTATATATATATATATATATATATATATATATATATATATATATATAAATATAAGAGAGGAGGAGTAAATTTGAATAAAAATATGTCGTGGAAAATTATATATATTTTTATAAAAAGGGTGATGCCTAATTTTCCTTCCAAACTAATGAAAAATGGGACATAGAGGATAAAGGAATTTTGACAGAAAGATTAGATTTATAATATATTATTTTTCATGAAAACGATTTAAACCTTTTGAAGACTTTTAGACGTAAAAGTGGTGTATTCAATTTGCACAGACCATTCAATTTTCCGAAGACCATTTATGACTATGTGGGATTGCTCGAATTAAAAAAGGCAGTACGCAATTCAATTGTTCTACAAAGTGAGTGGACTAGGGCATTTGAATAAATTGAACGAAACAATCAATGAGAAACCTTTCTATTTCCGTGATTGAAACTGAAGTAGCAAATATGTGGAACTGAATAGAGAATTGTGCGGATGTCGGTTTCGATACAACTTTGATTTTTCGGAGAATAAGATTTTTTTTATCATTAGCCTTTGAAACTAGTAATCATGTATATGTCGGTTAAATAAATAAATTATGTAAATATAAAGAGAGATATAATAAATGAATGCTTAAGAAATAGCCTCTGGTGAGCTCAGAAAACAAAATAAATGAGAGAGCCAACACATTAAAACAAAAGGGAATATTATAACAAAACCGGCTTACCTCTGCACCAATTGCACCGAGAAAAAAAATATATTTTCTCCAATCCATGCATTTGGTAATGTGGCACTGTACAATCGTCCTCCAACACTCTCGACAGTAGCTACACCACTTCACCACAATGAGAGGAGCAGCCTCTCCCTGCCTGGCAAGGAAGTCAAGAGCTAAGGCGGAATGGCACTTGATAAGAAAATAGCCACTGCTATCACTTCACTTTACACTTCTATAGGAGATCTCTGGGCCATTGTCTCTTGAGGCGCCGTGGAGAGGAATATGGGTGAGAGGTATTAAAAAGGGATAAAGGGGAAATCTGCTAAAAGGAACATATCAAGGCCAATTTTCAAGATAGAGGAAAAATTGATGTCATTATTTATAGGAAATTATATTTGAAATAAGATTGCTTATATAAAATTTTTCGATCCGACGTATAATAACAGAGGTATTTCGAAATTCCGACTCCTCTAAATTCCCCTCCCTCCCACTGACCCGATTTCAGCCATTAACGGACTTAATCTTTAGCTTTACATAAAACGTCTCAAATTTGAAACGTTTTATGTAAACCTAAAGATTACTGATTCTTTAGTAATGGTGTGACTATCCATGACCAGCTATAGAATACTAGCAACTAAATAGAGTTTTTTCTACTTATTTATTACAGTTGGTATTTTTGTAGATCTGATGATGGCAATGTAAATTTCTGAAAGTGGAGGGTTTATGGCGTAGACATTTTTATTTATTTATTATTTCATATGGTAATTACTAGTAATTCAAATGTGTTTTATTAATTTATATACTAGATAAGGGAGGTTAAAATGAAAATATTTTATAGAAAATCCTGGGATTAGGTTCATATTTTTGTACTGAATAAATACTATACTGAGTTTTGTCTTTGTTTTCTAAATTTCGAGATAATAGCTGATTTCTTAGACTAAAACACATTTTCTTTAAATCTCTTTAGTAATAACGGGCCCTGATTCAACAACAGATCTTCAAAAGTTAAATATATAAACAAGTGCTTTAATTTTGGGAATCATTCATGTGGAAAATAAATGGTAAAACTTTATTCAACTTGAAATTCTACACTTTCTTTACGACGAAAATGATACTGATTCTTTAGTAAAGTTGTGAGAATCCTTTACCAGCTATAAAATACTAGGCACACAATATAGTTATTTTTCCTTATTTAGAATCTACAGTTGGTATTGTTTGTAGATCACACATATATGTGTGTGTGTGTGTGTGTGTGTGAATTTTTGTTTTTTTTAAATTTATTTATTTTGGCATAAATACATGGGCGTTGCCAGGGGTCTAGCCATTTTACATTTTATGTTAGTATCGTAAGGTATTCTAATTAAATAATCTACAATACGACAATTTCGAATACCCTTATAATATATAACAATACATAAGTAATATATAATAGTTCCGGAAAATCAACAAAAACATAACAACAATTAATGGTAAATAAATTGACAATAATATACTCTTTATATAGTAATATACGTTATTTAGTTTTTCAATATTGTTAATATTTAGCATAAATTCCAATGAATATTCGTCCCTGTTTTTAACTATATATGATTGTAAATATTGTTTTCTGTGATTTACAAGTGCAGAGCAATGTAGCAATACATGCTTCAGGCTACTATAAATTTATTTTTTACACCACTTACATATTTCGTCTCGTTTTATGATATGGGCTTTACCTGTATGGGATATTTTAATGTATTCGATATTACAGTCTTCCTGTTGGCTTATGGTTCTTAAAATTTCTATGCTGTATATATATGTATTTGAACGGACCTCATTTTCGTCATCTCCTGGGTAGGTTCGATTGACGTTTTAAGTAATGTTTCGTAAATCGCTTCAACAATCTCAATAGCTGAGGTCCCTTAAGGTAAATATTCTCCCTCCCCCTAATGGTTACTGCTCGAAACCAAGTGGCACTCGGGAAAGAAGATAAATGGCGCTAGGTGATGGAGGGAGCGTTGAGGAGGAGTGCATAATGGGAAAGGAAATAAGAAGATGTAGAAATACAGTTAGTATGATTAAATACAGGAGCGGATTGGTGAGTGGGGTAAGCCACCCCTAACTGACGTCACCCTCCATGTCCACGTCAGGCCTCCCTAATTCCCTCCAATCATTTACTGTTCCCCGCCTACCTAAAATATCTCACTTACCATAACCCACCTCGTTAGGCTCATCTCATCATATTTTTGTTTATTTCGTAACACATATTTTTACATTTTATTTTGACTTACGTTTTACAACAGGAAAACATGCTATGTTTCTCAATATAACAAATTGTATAAAAGTTTTTTAAGTACACAATATTTAGTGGCTTCTCACTGTACATTTATATAAGCCCTTAGCTGGTAATTACTGGTAATTACCATCTGAAATTGACACAAAATAACATTGTCTACGCCATAAACCCATAAAAATGTACACTGCCATCATCATATCTACAAAAAGTCCGTCCCGCAGAGGCTGTATAAACTAAGCAAATTTCCCAAGTGATGTTTTACAATAGAGAAATTTCACAAGAGCCGAAGAGTTATGAAAACGGCCGAACTAGCTTTTGGCCGAAACTCAAGACTAGAACCGAAATGAGCCCATTTAATTTCGTCCGTTATCAGTACACGCTTAATAAAAATGCAAATATCTCGGTTAATATTCAAGAAAGAGAATAAATGTATTGTCAATATTTATAGTAAATTTAATTTGTAATAAGATTGATTCTATACAATTTTTCAAACCGACGTATAGTAACGGAAATATTTCGAATTTTCGAAAATCCCCCCCCTAAACCCCCTCCCACTGGTCCGATTTCAGGCATTAACGAACATGATCTTTATATTTACATAAAACGTTTAAATATCGAGGTTGGTAACGATCAAGCAAAAATGGCGACCGCTAGAGCGTTAACAGACAAATCTCTCTCTCTCTCTCTCTCTCTCTATATATATATATATATATATATATATATATATATATATATATATATATATATAGTATTCTATATAAAAGTATGCAGCTAATCCCAGGATTTTCTCAAAAATATTTTCATTTAAATCTCCCTTATCCAGTTTATAAATTAATAAAACAAATTTGAATTACGAGTAATTACCATATGAAATTATAACTAAATGTCTACGCCTTGAACTCACCACTTTAAAAAATGTACACTGTCATCATCAGATCTACAAAAATACCTACTGTCATAAATAATTAGAAGCTAGTATTCTATCGCTGATCATGGATAGTCACACCCTTACGAAAGAATCAGTAATCTTTAGGTTTACATAAAATGTTTCAAGTTTGAGACGTTTTATGTAAAGCTGAAGATCAAGTCCGTTAACGACTGAAATCGGGCCAGTGGGAGGGAGATTTAGAGGAGTCGGAATTTCGAAATCTCCAAATATTTCTGCTATTATACATCGGATGGAAAAGTTATATATCAGCGATCTTATTTCAAATATAATTTCATATAAATAATAAAATTTCTATAAACAATTTTTCCTCTATCTTGAAAATCAGCATTTTAGCAGATTTCCCTTAAGGGAAATCAGCTATTGAGGTCGTACTCATGACGCGAGTTTCGAAAAATTTCTTCAAATGTCCATCGATCCTACCCAGGAGATAACGAAAATGAGGTCCGTTCAAAATTTTATATATATATATATATATATATATATATATATATATATATATATATATATATATATATTTGTCTGTTAACGCTCTAGCGGTCGCAATTTTTGTTTGGTCATTACCAAACTCGGAATTTAATCGTTTTATGTAAAAAGGAAGATCAAGTTCGTTAATGGCTGAAATCGGACCAGTGGGAGGGGGGTTTAGAGGGGGGATTTTCGGAAAATTCGAAATATCTCCGTTATTATGCGTCGGATCGAAAAATTGTATAGAATCAATCTTATTGCAAATTATATTTACTATAAATATTATTCTATACATTTATTCTGTATCTTGAATATTAACCGAGATATTTGCATTTGTATTCTTCATTGGTCGGCAGGAGTGAGCTGTTTGGTACTTTCCGAAGAGAGCTCTGGCGGCCGTTTTCGTAACTATTCGTCCCTCGTGTATAAGTTTAGTGATCCCTTACTACTTACTACACTTGTTATTGGGCCGATTTCTCTATTGTAAAACTTCACGTGGGAAATCTGCTTAGTTTACGCAGCCCCTGCGTGACGGACTTTTGATATTAGCCTTTCAGCAGATTCCCCTTTAGCCCTTTCTAATACCACTCATCCACTTTCTGAAATTTACACTGCCATCATCAGATATACAAACGATGCCAACTGTCATAAATAAGGAGAAATAACTATATTGAGTGGCTAGTATTTTAAACCTGGTAATGGATCCTCACACCTTTACTAAAGAATTAATATCATTTTCGTCCTAAAGAAGGTGTTGAATTTCAAGTTTAATAAAGTTATTAATTTCGCATATGAATGATTCCCTTTGATTTCCCAACTAAATTAATTTTTTTTTTAATACTTTTCCCTCTTAAATATATGAAATGTAAGAAGCGTCTGCGTTCACTTGATTCTCTTTATATCCTGATCAAAAGTCAATTGGATGAGGATGTTGAGAGAGAGAGAGAGAGTGAGAGAGAGGGGAGAGAGTGTGTGAGAGAGGCTTGAGTGAGTGCTGCCTCTCAGCGGTCGGTCAGTTCCCATACATAACACAGCACGTGCTTTTACTTCAAAGGGCCCTTCATCTCATCAGTAATTTATCATATGCTATTTTCTCCCTCGCCTCTTCAAAAGAGAGGTGGGGAATAAAGAAGCCACAGGGCGTGGGAGCAGATTCAGAGCGGCATCCTCAAAGCAAGAAATATTCTTTCGAGAAAAGGAAAACGTGGAATATTGGACACGTTTATTGGAAAATATAGGGGTTCTTTTTATTTTTATTTTACAAGCACATGTAGAATACAAAAGAGGTATTACACGTCTATTGAAATCAGTAAAACGGTATGTTTCATTAATAACCATTATTGACCATCACGCAGGGGCACCGTAAGCTAAGCAGATTTCCCACGTGCAGGTATAACAAACTAATAACATGGGGCGGGGGTGACCTACATTTCATGAATTATGCTGGACTCGCTTCATGTAAATCTTTATATATACTTGTTATTCGGACAAGGGTTGTTTTTATTGCTATGCACAAACACATGTAGTTCTCTAAGTATATTTATGAAACACAGCTGTCATTCAGCTATGAAAATAACTGGAATTCTGTACATATCTTGAACACTTAAATCGTTTAAAAATTCATTGACAGCTGTATTTGCGGGGTTTAATTTTTCTCTTGCTCATTCACATTTATTTTTCATGTTAAACCCTCTCCGTACAACGACCCCCTTTTTATTTTGAACAACGATACATACTGGGTTTATTAATCAATTTACTATAAAAAATTAATTATGTATGTTTACATACAGTTTTTATTAATTTGGGGTAACAATTGTTTATATTTTATTAGATTTTACAGTTATGAAAGTTTCCGGTATTGCTTTAGTACACGTTTATCAGTAAGTGTTTATGTGCATTTGGTTAAAGTTATATTATACTTTAAGTCGTATTTACATTAAAAATGAAAGTAATGAATATATTAATTACTTTTTTACAATCTTAATGTAAAAGTGCGTGCAATTTAAATGAACATCAGCTAAGCAGATCTGCTTTCGTCATCAATAGCAGATTTTATTTAAGGGAAATCAGTTATTGATGACGAAAATGAGGTCCGTTCAAAATTTTATATATATATATATATATATATATATATATATATATATATATATATATATATACTTGTCTGTTAACGCCCAAGCTTGTTTGATCATTACCAAACTCGTTATTTAAACGTTTTATAAGTTCATTAATGGTTGAAATCCGACCAGTAGGAGGGGGAGGGGTTTACAGGGTGGAACTTTGAAAAGTCTTAATATCTCTGTTACTATACGTCGGATCGAAAAATTGTATAGAAACAATCTCATTGCAAATTAAATTTACTATACACTCGTATATTGTTCTATAAATATTTTCCGCATAATGGTTATTAACCGAGATATTCGGATTTTAAAGTTTTTAGTTTCCAGTAAACCCCCAACTCCTAATCATGTCATATTGACAAAAGCTGTTATATTATGAAGCACTTTATTTGAATCCGAAATACAAAACATTGTTCTCATTTAACTTGTCCGTTTTGAGATAAATACAAATACGTGATGCACGTTGTGGTTAGCGCAGCCCCTGCGTGACGGACGTTTTCTCTAATTCTATGTCAAAGTTCAAGGAGTAGTAGTGGGCGGATCACTGCAAGCTGGAATTAAGAAAGTACTAATAACTCGCTTAGTATTTTATTTAAAAGAAAATATACAGAGCAACAATTATAGAGCATCAGTAGTTTAGCAAGATTGGATCTGTAACATTTTTGGATCCAACTAGTAGTAACTGAGATACTATGAATTTTCAACCACTAACTAATATGATCTTTACAATTGAATGAAATGTTAAATATTGAGCATGGTATAGTATAAATAAATGTTTTCGAGTTAAGATCTATATGTTTTAAATAATGACGTCATAACACAACACATTAGCATCGACTTTACACGGTTCATGTTCAATGAAAACAATATTTGGTATTTAAACTTCTTTAACCTATAACAGCTTATTGTTACTATGTCATGAGTAGGAGTGGGGTTTACTGGAAGCTCAAAACTACAAAAAGGCAAATACTCCATTGCGGACCTAAAAAAAATGCAAATAACAACATTGATAGGCGACGTAATTTTCAATAAGATCGGGTTTATACTATTTTTTGATCCAGTGATATTTCGAAATACCCCTCTAAACTTCCCTCCCCGAGTCCGATTTCAGCCGTTAAAGAAGTTGATCTTTAGTTTTACTTGAAACGTTTATATATCTAGTTCCGTAACAATAAAACAAATATTGTAACCACTAGAGACTCATTTTCATCGTCTCCTACGTAGGATCGATGAACACTTGAAGACATTTTTCGAAAATCAACGACCTCAATTGCTGATTTCCTCTAATAGATATCTGCTAAAATCGGATAATTTGCATTCATTGTAAACGAAAATAAATATCAATATGAAATGAAAATGGACTCGTATCTTATATGAGGACAATGCTATAGGTGTAAGGTTAAATCAAAGGCTTCATATTGAAAACATACTGTAAAATATTCCTGACGCGGGGGCTGCATAAACTAAGCAGATTTCCCACATGCTGAAATGATATGCAGGTGATGTGAGGTTAAAGTCTATTCTCCCGTAGCAAGAAGCCTAATTAAAAAGAAATTGAAATTTAAGCTGTACATGACAGCAAAACCAACCGCCACTATTATTTTAAACTTTTAGACATCGCCTATAAATAAGAATTATAATTTAAATAAACTCAAAACTTAATTCAAACATTAGGTTCAAAATTTTAGTTCATTTTTTTTACTGACAATTCTACTTAAAAAAATCATTTTTTCAAGTTGCAAACGGATATTCTGTCCATGAATAGTAACGGATTCCCCCGAAAATGTTATAAGCGACTCGTAATTCTTGATCATTTGCAATCTGACAATGTCAAATTTAGCTGAGTAACTCAAAAATAAAGCAGTTACATATATATTTCACTTTTGAAGATCTATAGTTGAATAAGGACCCGTTATTACTAAAGGGATTCTTAAAGAACATGCGTTTTAGTCTAAGAGATGAGCTATTATCTCGAGATTTAGAAAACAAAGACAAAACACAGTATAGTACTCTATAAACAAATATGCAGCTAATACTAGGATTTTCTCAAAAATATTTTCATTTAAACCTCCCTTATAAATTAATAACACAAATTTGAATTACTAGCAATTACCATATGGAATTAACACTAGATAACACTGTCTACGCCATAAACCCCAAACTAAAATGCACTCTCTGCAATATGGATGGGCAAGAGGATACATACCAAATATTCGTCGATTGCCCAATTTACTTCAACCAACAAGGATCAAACTCATGAAAAATATTGCTCTAGTAGATTATGATAGTTGGTTCGATGGCGTTATTAACAGTTCAAATCGAGACGATCTAATGTTGCTTGATAACTATATTGCCAGTGTGTTCAAATAAAGGCCATCATTATTAGCTTTGTAAGCATCATTTTTATGATCCATATTGTTTCTGTAAGCTTTGTTTTGTTTCCTTTATTCATTTTCAGTATAAACGTAATTTTTTGTAAAAACAGAAAATGAAAAATATAATTTCTGTCTGTTTTTCTTTATTTATTATTTATCATTGTTTTTTAAGGTTGTATTAAACAATTTTATTTTTATTATGGTCTTTTTTTTTTTAAATTCAGAGTAAGTATTTTTTTATATTCAAAAACGTGTTATTAATTACACATTATCAATAACTGTATCATATAATAATACTAATGTAGATTAACACTATTATATACGCTGAACCCCAATTGCAAATTGCAACCTGTAAGCAATTGTAAATAAAATAAAATAAATAAATAAAAGAACATGACGAACGAAGCGTATGAGACTTATAGTTTTACCTCATAGTTTTGCGTAAAATAACATTATAAGAAAATGTAATTAATAATTTTACTTAACCTATCGATATAAATAAAAATGTAGCCCAAACCATAGTATTTACGTTAACTATATCTATTTTAACTTAATTAATCCTAAAAGTTCCCCAACCCTTGATTAATTAATCTGAATTTCTCCTCACATGCCCTCATTGATGATGACAGATTAATGCCCACTTTGTGCTATTTTGGCTAATCGGGAAGAGTTATCTACAGGTGACCACCCACCCTTTTCTAGCCATGATAGATACAGGATTTTATTTAACGAGTTCGTCTCTAAATTAATTCCTATTGTCCAGGAATCCAAGTCGCCTCTCTAGTTTTACCATGTGAGATTAACGCCAATGCCTTAGCTCACATGCCTAACCTGAACCCTTGATGAGAGATCAAAATTTGCATATGAAGTAGTGGGTTCTTCCATAATATTTATTGTTAATTTAGCTGATCTGATTCAATCCAGTATTTTTGGAGTATCAATGACTAAAGAATTGGCTTCGTTCCTAATTCAAACTTGAGCAATGATGGATGTGCAAAATACCTCTCAGTGAGAACTCATCATTCAATGTGCCTATTGGTCAATTGACAATAAGATTCAAAAAATAAATTATTAGGTGAGCCAGAGGCAATTTGCTGTGTACATTGGCTCGATATAAAAGTCTATTATTTCTCATAAGCGCATAACACATCCGTCAGTCAGTTCAATTTTGATAATGGTAAAAAGAAAATATATTTCGATTTATATACATTTTTTATTTTCTAAGTCAGTAATATGAAACGTCCGTAGTTTATAAATTTATTAAGGACAAATTCTGACTAAATGATCTCACCTTAATTCATTTTTGGAGTTCCTTACTATAGGGAATGCTATCGGAAATTGAGGGAGGAGTGGATCGACAAGATAATATTTTGTGAAATTGCCAAAATTCCAATAACAGCGATGACTGAAAATACCTTCCTTCATTCCATACGCTCCAAAGAGTTTGATTATAGGAATGGAATTTGAAGGAAGGCTAGTATTAATTAACATGTTATAAAATTTGTATAAGCTTTGGTTAAGCAATATATCCGTAAGAATGTGTAAAATTACTGCTTTTGAAAGTGCTAGTGGTATTGGGCTTATTTTTATACTTTTTGCTATAACCAAGTCTTTTTTGCTATCTAATTAAGATCAATTATTCAGAATGAAGAACATTTGAAAGAATTTCAATAAACCATAATAATTTCTTATGCCATTAGGTATTATTATTATTTTTTATTAAAATATTGATATTCCTTTGCTTTATTTAATATCAATAGGTTAAAAGCTAAAACCTTAGAAAAAAATGATTTCTTTTTACATTTAAACTGGAGGTTATTTTCGGGGATTTTATTTTCTTAGCAAAATCATTTTCTACATTTGAAAGCAACAGGTTTTTTCTGCAGTCATAAACATTTGTTTTATTCCTCCTCACAGCAAAATAAATGAAGAAAATAATTATTATTCATATTTTAATCTCACCAACAACTACTTTTTTACCTACGTAGAAAATATTGATCGTTTGCCCTATATGTTAGTGGCATATATACCTCCTCTTGAGTAGGCAATTCTTTTAGTTATGATGTCCCTTCTTACACTTGTTGAGACAGACCCTTCCCCAATGGGGAGGTGTTTTATATTATTTTACTTAACTGCATAAATAACTAATTCTCCTAATTAAACAGCTCAATTAATCAGTAGTTAAGAAGTGATCTCAAAACTTTAGTCGGTAAAACCCTTACGTGGTCTACCTAACTAGTAAGATGGTCTAATTAAAATCACAGGCGACTCAATCGTTTAATAATATAAATAATGATACAATCCTACTTACGTAATTGTGCTTCAGATCCTGGTGCATGTAGTCTACCCCTAAAAAAAAATAAAAAAATCATTACTCAATGCAATCTTAACACAAAACACACACTCACATTACGGACGAAACATGATTTCTAATATTTTTAAATAAAAATTTCGGTTATAACCAAGTGAATTTTGAATATTAGCAGATTTCCCATAAGGGGAATTTTGAAAACTCGACATATCTTCGTTATTATACGTTGGATCGAAAAAGTACACAAAACCAAATTTTTTGCAAATTTAACGTCCTATGAATATTGTTCTATATATTTTCTGTAGTAAGCATATTAGCCGAGATATTTGGATTTATTAGTTTTTGGCCTTCAGTAAACCCAGCACTATCTCATGTCATGTTAACAATAAGCTGATGTATCATGATCCACGTTATTCGAAGATTAAATACGAAGTATTGTTTTCTTTTACCGTTTACTGTGGGAGTTAAGTGTAAATATGTTGTGAGGACGTCCTCATTTAATATTTTACGCCCTGAACTCTTTTTTTTTTACATTTTTAAGTAATAAAACATGTGGTCAGGTGAGACCAATAGTGAATTATACCAACACCATGGAAACCTTAGTTTACGTAGCCCCTGCTTGACGGGCGTCCGTGCTTAGTACTGTAATTTATAATGAATATTTTTTATCTCAATCAATCAAATTTTAGTAGTCCATGAACTTAACCCTAGAATGGTAGTGAACGTAAAAAGTACGTGGGATCTGGTTTGAACTGTTATCAAAGGGCCGTTAACGACCCCACCACCCCCACCCCTCAGCTATGAGCCCTCCAGACAGTTCGGCCTTCACCTCCGCCAAGTGCAGCTAAGTGAACCTTCCCCCTCATCTAAAACTATTTTTTGAAATAAAAACGACACGTAATATTTATGTATCAGTACTATTAACCGCAACTTTTTAGCACGTAAAATTTACGTATCGCTACTAATAACCGGTATTTATGCCATAACTTAGTTAATATTATTCTCAATTTATTTTTATATTCTAATTAATTTTCTCTTAATGATTTTAACTTTTATTATAAAAAAGACAAAAATGTATAGAAAGAATATAAATAATAATAATAATCTGTTTATAGTTTCGGAAAAGTGGAGTCAAAATATTCAACGGATGAAGAAATCAGAAATTTGTTGAAATAACTCTCCGACGAGTCAGATGGGGAAAATGACAATTATGAAATAGATGGATATGGATACGACAGCGATGATGATCCGGAGTATTCACCAAGAAATGAGGAGGTTGAACTTTCGGAAATGATTGCAACACAGAGTGGGCTAGATAGCGATGAGAATGA
This sequence comes from Riptortus pedestris, assembly GCA_019009955.1. Taxonomy (NCBI): domain Eukaryota; kingdom Metazoa; phylum Arthropoda; class Insecta; order Hemiptera; family Alydidae; genus Riptortus; species Riptortus pedestris. Next base: position 108,851,077 of record CM032233.1, read on the forward strand.
GATAATTTTAGAAAAAAATCAAGGCAATTGAAGAAAGAGAAGAAACACAGACGCAAAAAAAAAAAAACCTAAAACCTCTCAACCACACAATATTGACAGATCAGTCAGAATGTAGAAGGTGGGGTTGTCCTTAGTAAGAATGGGTATGAATGGAGCACACAACCTCCGGAACGTGTTTCAAACAAAGCGCCTGAAAGGAATGTCGTGCACATTATTAGATATATACGTTTATATAATTAAAGAAAAGTTTATGTTTTAATTAAATAAAAAAATAGCCACAAACATTAACAAATTTTGAATAATTTCACCAATTACCAGTTGCATACGTTAACTTTACGTATCAGTACCATTAAGTGGGAAATAATATCAATACCGTTCTAGGGTTAAGACGGAGGGAGAGTCACCAGAACATATTTGCATATATCTCGTATATTAAAACTCTCTTAAAAACAATATTTGGTATTTAAGCTTCGAATAATGTGGTTTATTATAAAACAGAGTATTGTTTATGTAACATGAGTAGAAGCGTGGCTTTGCTGAAGGCTGAAAACTGAAAAATATCTCGGTTAATATTCAAGATAAAGAATAAATCTATTTGGCAATATTTATGGTACATTTAATTTGTGATGAGATTGATTCTATACACGTTTTCGATCTGACTTATAGTAACGGAGATATTTCGAATTTTCAAAATTCTCCCCTTCTCAATCCCCGCTCCCCCTGGTCCGCTTTCTCTCGTTAACGAACTTGATCTTTCTTTTTACATAAAGCGACTAAATATCAAGTTTGGTAGCGATCAAAAATAATTGCGACCGTTAGAGTGGCAACAGGCAAATATATATATAGCTGATTTCACTTAATGGAAATATGCTTAAAGAATTGTGAAATTTCGAAAAACAAATCAACGAACTGACGTTTAATATAATCTAATATAAATTCAGATGTACATGGGCCCATGAAGAGGGTCGGCCTGGCTAAGAGGATACTAGGGCAAATATAAATTCCATAAACCTTTCTCTTTAGGAAGCTCCTCATAAATAATGGCCTTCTACGGGAAAATTGAATTCAATCTATTTCAATTTAGTTTGAAGTTTATTCTCCCTCTATCCACTGTTCTGACTTTCAAAGCCAGAATGATGAGTAAGGCATCATGACTCAATTGTAATATTAGCCGTCAGGTTTGGAACTACGGAGTTTGAGTTATGGAATATCCCTGGGGAATAATATAGAGCCAAGTATATCAGAATGTGGAACTCAAGCAATTTGATATATGATTGGCATGTTAGAAGGAAGCGATTCACTGGAAATATCTTTACGTAACGTTCAATAATGACTGGGCTGATCTGTGTGGAGCATGGTGCTTCACTCGATTATATGCCAGAACTTTCAGGGAAAGCTAATGGAGAGATAAGGAAATACAGTATGGACCCGATTAACCGAGGTTCGATTAACCGAGGTCCCGATTAACCGAGGTGCCAAACATTTAAAAAAAAAAAAAAAAAAAAAAAAGTAGGAGCGGTAACCTTTGGAAGTGATTATGAACCTTTTTAAAACCCTCAAAACCCTAGGCCGGATGCAGGTGTTCAGCAAGCGATTTATTGAAAAGGAAGCTCTAAGACAGTCGTTAATTGCCTTCTGAGAAATACATCTCTAGCACCACGTCCAACCCTCCTTCCCCTGTTCCGGGAATACTGTATTTACATCTCTACTTGCCACAACCATCCTAGCTCATTGATTCTCAGTTTATGTCCGGTCACACCATGGATCACATCGCCCAGACACGAAATCTGCGACCAGATTTATTATTAATAGTTTTTCTTTATTAGTAAAGTCCCATAGTCTATGCGCGGACCAAATTTACAATGCTGATGAGACCGGTTTGTGGTATAAAGTGTTGCCCCAAAAAACTCTAGCGACGAATATGGAATAATCTGTTAGTGGTTTCAAGGGTGTTAAAGATAGGGTCACTGTTTTGGTTTGCGCGAATGCAAGTGGAGAGGGTAAACTAAAGTTAGTTTTAATCGGAAAATCAGCCAAACCTAGAGCCCTCAAACACGTCAATTTTAAACTTATAGGTACTAGTTTTTATTCTAAAAACCTTACATTTTCAGCTGGTATTAGTAGGTTCCGATTAACCGAGAATTTCGATTAACCGAGGTAACAGCGGTCCCGATCGACTCGGTTAATCGGGTCCCTACTGTACTACAAAGCTGTGGAAATTGAATTGGCTCTACTCGCATCAAATTGAAAAAGTAATTTCTTCAAAGAAGGGAGTTCTTTATTCACAATTGTTCCCATATTACAAACATATCATATTAGTGCACAGCTTATTTAATGATATTGATCTATACATGTACTGTTACATCCAACTTTATCAAAATTGATATTTAACTAATAGTAAGAATTTGAAATACTTAAATAAATGAGTTAATAAGGACTACAATTAAAACCTATGATAAATAAATAATCAACACAGATCATATAAGATTGAAAGGACTTTTTATATATAAAAAACCCCCCAAATTTCTCAGATTATTTGATGGTCAGGATAAATAAAAATCCAAATGGTTTATTCAATCATTTTTAGTGGATTTCTTTTAATGGAAATTAACTATAGAGGTTGTACTCATGACGCGATTTTTGAAAACTTTCTTCAAATGTCCATCGATCCTACACAGGTGAGGATGAAAATGAGATATGTTCAAAATTGTCTATATATATATATATATATATATATATATATATATATATATATATATAAAACGTTTAAATTTCGAGTTTGGTAATGGAAAAAAAGACAAGTATGTGTGTGTATATATATATATATATATATATATATATATATATATATATATATAAACTTCTATTTTTTTTCCATTACCAAACTCGAAATTTAAACGTTTTATATATATATATATATATATATATAGACAATTTTGATCATATCTCATTTTCATCCTCACCTGTGTAGGATTGATGGAGATTTGAAGAAAGTTTTCAAAAATCGCGTTAAACGTTCTGTGTAAAAAAGATCAAGTTCATTAATGCCTGAAATCCGACCGGATTGAGGGGGGGGGGGCATAAAGGTAGGCATTTAAAAAGAATATTAATATATCCTTTAATATACGTCTGATTTAAAAAAATTGTATAGAATCAATCTTACTAAAAATTTAATTGCCTATAAATGTTTTTAGATACATTTTTTCGTAACTCAAATCAAAAGTTATTCGTACTTTCTTTTTTTCAGCCTTCAGTAAACCCCACTTCTACTCACCAGTAGTTTTACATAGTAAATGAAATTATATGATGAGAAGAGACCAGTAGTGTGACAATTATCCCGTGGGTTAAGCTTAGTTACGCAGCCCTGACGTACTATTTTATTGGCCGACTAGTTCCAGTTGATTCTTATTAGGAGTAAAATTCAACATAAGGTAAAAATTACAACTATATGAAGTTATTTTACTCCGCCATATAATCTGTTACGTGATTTTATTAAAGTCGTTACACAACTATGGCAATGCTATTGCTTACGTAAATAGGGAAATATTTTAGAGATAAATTATATTTTCTCCTGCACATCAATTTACAAAGAGTCGAGGTGAACTATTGCAATTCTAGTACAAAATTGTACAACGCTAGACGATACTGTATTTTTCATGAGTTACAACACATAGTTTGCATCTCTTTAATAGATAAGAACTTGATTGGCCAATAAAGTGAAACAAGGTTAATAACATTTTCTATGTACATATAAAATTATTTAAGGCTATGCTAGAGTTTCCAACTAATATACTAGTGCGTGGTACACCTACTATAACTGGAAATATACCACAGATTTAAATAGGTATTCATGGAAATGATTTCATACAATCCACTTTCTTAATGACTTCTACTGAACATTATACCTTGTTTTGAAAAAAAGTAAGATTCATGTTAAATGAATTACTTATTTGCTAGATATACACTAAAAAATACTTATATTTTGGTGATATATGAAGAATGGATATTTTGTTGGAAAGTTGATACCCATTCACAAACATTAAGGATAAAACTGATATCAAATATATTCTATTTTATGATAACAATGTTTATAATAATCAGGCTGTTCTTCAAAGGATAGTTTTAATATCTCTTTGCTCAAAAAAGTGACTTAATGAATCTTAAATATGTAGGTATACACAATTGATAGGAAATAGGTATTTTTATAAGCTGTAACTTATGCTCATACTGATTGTTACACACAGTCTGATTTTGATCTGAGCCAACTGTTCATAAACTTTGAACAAGCATATTACATTAATGTATTCTGTCTGCTTTCTGCTCCAGCGGATTGCGTGTCGGAGCCTATGCAAATTTCCTGTCATCTTCTTCTTCAGGGAAACGATGAAATTAATTGCCGTTGGAGAGTATTGGTTGGAGAACCAAAGGTATGAATACCTTTTGCTTCCCCAACCAACACTCTCTAAAAACAATTCATTTTCCAGCTGTGCGTTTTAAAACGTAGAGGCATATTTCACTTCAGACTGGATAAAATTGCTTCCGGAAGGGAATTTTCTCTGATGGCCTATAGCTTAAGATAAGACTATTCCCACCTGCTCTTGCTATTCTCATCTTGGACGTGACTACCCAAAAATTAAGGACAAATTCTGGTGTAACCATTTTCCACAGGCGCAAATTGCACACAGCATACGCTGACGATGTGATAATAACAAGTAGAAAAATCTCAGCTTTGACTAATGTGATAACGTATATATCAGCAACATAAAATCGATTGGTTAAAATGATTGTAGGATAAGGAAGACCATGTACATTGGATACAAAGTTGATCCTGTCATATTGAGAGTTAACGTTTCTACTTTCTGCACATTGTTCATATACGAGTACATAGGATGGAAAGTTATGGATATCAATGGCGTATAAGAAATTATCGATGCCAAACCAAAAGCTTCTTTCCGTTACAAAGGGTTTTCTCATTTATTACCACTGAAATTACCAAAAAGACTGTCTCGGACATTTTTCAAATTGAAGCTAAATTATAACCACTTTTCTTATATAAGTACATTGAATTAGGAGTATATGATCAAAATAATGTGTATACCACGAATTCGCCTATCAAGGATACATGCAGAAATAATTTCATATTTTCCATTGCTTTCAGTCTATATTCCCTTTTGTGGAGAGTCCAAATTTCGCTCCCGTAAAGCAGAACATTCATACGAAAGACTTAGATAACATTTTTTTTTTTTTTGGTATACATGCGCATATACTTCTTAATTAAATAGCAATAATACTCCTTTTGTTTTGGAAGGCTTGTTTAGCATGTACTATTATTCTATCCACTTCAGCACTACTATCATTGTCTTCAGTGGTGATGATGATCCGTAGGTAACAAAACTCCTTCACTTTTTCAAGTATAATCTTTCCAATTGTAATATTTATAATTCTTCAGCATTCTTACTTCTCTACAAACAAAACTTTTGTTTAGTCTAAACTAATCTAGGGCATCCTTTTTAGGGCTTTCAGCAATCTATTCATCTCTACTTCGGACTTACCCACTAGTGCAGTGGTATCACAACGAAATAAAAAAAAAAAAACGGCCAAATATTGAGTGCAAAATAACGAAGGCGGAGGAGCAAGTGGCATTTCAAAACAGACGTGACTTTCATTTGAATTTCAATTCAATAAATGTGCAATAAAATACAAGACACAAACATAATGTTTGCCACACCAGCTTTCTCTTCTTCAATTTGTTTATTTTATCAGATTTCTCTTAAAGGAAATCAGCTATTGAGGTCGTACTCATAACGCAATTTTCGAAGTATTTCTTCAGATGTCCATCGATCCTTCCTAGTAGATGACGAAAATTATGTCCGTTCAAAACTGTATATGTGTATATATATATATATATATATATATATATATATATATATATATGTGTGTGTGTGTGTGTGTCTGTTACCGCTTCGGCGGTCGCAATTTTTGTTTGATCGTTACCAAACTCGATATTTAGTCGTTTTATGTAAAAACAAAGATCAAGTTCGTTAACTGCTTAAATCGGACAAGGGGGGGGGATTTAGAGGGGTAGAATTTTGAAAATTCGTAATATCTCCGTTACTATAAGTTGGATGGAAAACGTCTATAGAATAAATCTTATTGCAAATTAAGTGTATTATAAATCTTGTTATATACATGTATTCGCTATCTTGAATATTTCAGCATTCAGCAAACCCCCACTTCTTCTCTTGTTACATAAACAATACTCTGATATATAATAAATCACATTAATCGAAGCTTTATTATACTGGATACATGCAAATATATTCTTGTGACCCTCCCCCCTCGTCTTAAATTCTTGGACTGCTAAAATTTGATTGATTGAGATAACAATAATTATGATTCATAATAAATTACAGTACAAGATATAGTAATAGTTTTCAGTAAAATTAGTATGTTATATTCTGATATATTCCATTAATTGTTTTTCTTTCAGGTGAGAGAGTGGTAGACCTGTTAGTTTACATTTCAGACGCTTCCGTCGGGAGGTTTCTTATTATCCTTTGTATTTATTCACGGTGGTGTTGTGTTAGCATTATGCAGGTTTATCTATTATTAAAGTTCACGAGGGAAATCCGCTTAGTTTATGCAGCCCCTGCGTGACGGACGTTTATGTTATTTGTTGTGTTATTAGAATATTGAACTATTAAAAGATAAATAATAATTCAGGATTGTTTAATGAGAGATGTCACAAGAAATGGTAGGCAGGAGGAGAAGAGACCGGCCTTCCCCCTTGGTAATCATTAAGGTAGAGCACGTGGCGTTCCCTCCTCAGCTAATACATTCTTTAAAAATACATCTCCCAATAACATGGCAAAATACCTTTCCGCCTTAAAGGTTTCCCACAAATTCTCAATAGCATAACAAAAACCAGAACCCATCCTGTTTTTAATGCAATAAATAGAATATGTTAAATTCAAACAACATTTAAAAATGGGGTACGAATTTTAACGAGGGATTTTCAAGAAAATTCTAAATTAGTTTAGCGATATAACGTTGCCACCTCCCTACATTTTCCGCCCTAACGTAATAGGCGTTAGGAATTTCGCTTAAATATTTACAGTTAATCCTAAATATAATTCAAACACATACTTAACTTAAACTTTAATTTAAACTAAGTCTTAGTAAATATACAAGAAAGTCCGTCACGCAGGAGTTCCGTAAACTATGCAGGTTTTCCACAGGAAGGTTTACAACAGACAAATCTACAAACTGGTAACACCACCATGAATGTTAAGGGAATAAATAAGAAATCATTCAGTTCTCAGACATTAGTTATCGGAGAATTAAAGAAGGGAGGGGGGTCAACAGAACGTATTTGTTTGTATATCGTATAATAAAGCTTTGTTGAAAACTATATTTGGTATTTAACCTTGTAATGAAGTGGTTCAAGATATAACAGCTTATTATTAATATGACACTAGTAGGAGTGGGGGTTTACTGAAAGCGAAAAACTTTAAAATCCGAATATCTCGGTTAATAACCATTATGCGGAAAATATTTATAGAACAATATACGAGTGTATAGTAAATTTAATTTGCAATGAGGTTGTTTCTATACAATTTTTCGATCCGACGTATAGTAACAGAGATATTTCGAATTTTCAAAATTCCCCTGGTCCGATTTAAGCGGTTAACGAACTTGATCTTTCTTTTTACATAAATCGACTAAATGTCGTGTTTGGTAACGATTAAATAATAATTGCGACCGCTAGAGCATATAGACAAATATAAATATATATACACGTAGATATATGTATACAGTTTTGAACGGACCTCATTTTCGTTATCTCCTAGGTAGGATCGATTGACATTTGAAGAAAAATTTCGAATATCGCTTTATGAGTACGACCTCAATAGTTAATTTCCCTTAAGGGCAATTTGTTAAAATTATGTCACGCAGTGCATAACTAAAATAGATTAAGTGCATTTCCTACGTGGTGACACACTATTGCTCTCTTCTCACTATATATTTTCAATGTATTAGTAAAAATTCGAATAGTAGAAGTGGGGTTTTTCCGAAGTCTAAAAACAAGAAATTATGAATAAATCACCTAATAATTGCGTTACGAGACCCTCCCTCCCCCAAATTCTTGACCGATGTCAGTCATTAAGGTCTATGAACCTCAGTGAAGAATGAAACCGTTAAATAACGGTTATGGCAGATGAAACAGTTAAATATCGGTTATGGCAGATGAAACAGTTAAATATCGGTTATGGCAGATGAAACAGTTAAATATCGGTTATGGCAGATGAAACAGTTAAATATTGGTTATGGCAGATGAAACAGTTAAATATCGGTTATGGCAGATGAAACAGTTAAATATCGGTTATGGCAGATGAAACAGTTAAATATCGGTTATGGCAGATGAAACAGTTAAATATCGGTTATGGCAGATGAAACACTTAAATATCGGTTATGGCAGATGAAACAGTTAAATATCGGTTATGACACATGAAACAGTTAAATATCGGTTATGGCAGATGAAACACTTAAATATCGGTTATGGCAGATGAAACAGTTAAATATCGGTTATGGCAGATGAAACAGTTAAATATCGGTTATGACACATGAAACAGTTAAATATCGGTTATGGCAGATGAAACAGTTACATATCGGTTATGGGAGAACTTAAATAAACATTTTCGAGTTATAACGGAAACTCTTAATTGATGAGTCATGACACTACGTATTTGCATGTACCACACACAGTAATAGTTCAATAGAAAAAAAAATGGTATATTAGCTTCAATAAATTGTATCTTGATATAACACCTTATAATAAATATGTCATTAGCAAGATCTGGGGTCTATTGAAAGCTGAAAACTAAAAATGGCAAATTTCTTGATTAGTATTAGAAATATTGAAA
>CM032233.1:108870000-109042500 GCA_019009955.1 Riptortus pedestris
CTCAACAGACGGACTTATGAGTCCATGCTTATGTATGTTATATATAGTATAAGGAAAGATATTATTATGATAACTTAATTGTATATTTAACATGTAAATTATTTCAAATGTCAAAATAAACATACTTTATTATTATTATTACTAATTCAAATGGATGATCTACTGTTTAAGACCTGTAAACACAAGCTCGCCCATCATGTAAGTTTTTGGTGATCATGTTTTAATGGCTGTTCATGACACTATAAAATAATAAATATATTTTTTATTAGTTTTTTTCAAACGTCCCTTAGTATAGACACAATAATAAATACATTTATCTTCTCCATCTACGCATCTCTCGCATTATTTATGAAAGGAACAAGAAAGCTTGTTTGAAGAAGTAAAGATCGTGGAGGATTTGTTAGTGTGAGCTATTGGTAGAACTCTCTTTGGGAACTGGAGCGTTGTAATTGAAGGAGTTGGAAGTGCGCCCTTGGACCATTTCTTGCCTCATTTCTATTTGATTTCTTTTTCCTACTTCTTTTTTCTTCTGTTTTACTTGAGTCCTTTTCTCTTATTCCGTGCGTTCCAATATGCCCCTCCAGATCAAAGCTAGCGTACTGGTGGATACATTTAAAAAAATTGCTAAAAGTAATTATTAATTACCTCATTTTTAGAAACATTAGAATCTCAGGGCGAAAGATTTTATAAATGTAATATCACCAAATTCAAACTATTCATAACACATCGTTCTGGTGAGATATGATAGAAAAGGAAAATAGGACAAAGGATGAACAAGATTATATACACTTCATTTATTTGACGACCATACATTTAGATTGCTTGAGAGTTTATGTTTTAGCAGATTTCACGTTAGGGAAATCAGCTGTTAATGTGGTACTCATGACGCGATTTTCAAAACATTTCCTCAAATTCACATCGATCCTACCCAGGAAATGACAAAAATGAGTCCGTTCAAAATTGTTATACACACACACACACACACACACACACACACACAAACACTCATATACATATGTGAGTGTGTATATATATATATATATATATATATATATATGTGTGTGTCTTGATCGTTACAAAACTCGTTTTATGTAAAAAGAAAGGTCAAGTTCGTTAATGGTAGAAATCGAACAATTGGAAGATGGGGTTAAGAGGGGAGGAATTTCGAAAATATTATAATAGGTCAGATCGAAAAATTGTATACTACTATCGTAAATAGTAACCCCAATATTTGGATTTTTGCAGATTTTCCTTAAGGGAAATCAGCTATTGAGGTCATACTCATGATGGAATTTTCGACATTTTTCTTCAAATGTCCATCGATCCTACCTAGTAGATGACGAAAAGAGGTCCGTTCAAAACTATATATATATATATATATATATATATATATATATATATATATATATATATATTTGTTACCGCTCTAGCAGTCACAATTTTGGATTGATCGTTACCAAACTCTATATTTAGTCGTTTTATGTAAAAAGAAAGATCAGGTTCGTTAACGGCTAAAATCGGACTAGTGGGAGGGGGGGTTTAGTGGGGAGGATTTTCGAAAATTCGAAATACTTCCGTTACTATACGTCGGATCGAAAAATTGTATAGAATCAATCTTATTGCAAATTAAATTTACTACTAATATTTATATATACATTTATTCTTTATCTTGAATATTAACCGAGATATTTGCATTTTTATTAAATCTGGGCGGATAACGGATGAGAGTTTCCCGCCAAAAGCTAGGTTGACCGTTTCCTTAACTGTTCGGCTCTCGTAAAATTTCTCTATTATAAAACTTCACGTGGGAAATCTGCTTAGTTTACGCTGCCCCTGCGTGACGGACTCATTAGTTTTCATCCGAAAGTAAACCAACACTTCTACTTATACCATATTAACAATAAGCTGTTATATTACGAACCAATTGAGCTTATATACCAAATCTTGTTTTCAAGAGGCCCTTATTATGTGAGATACATGCAAGTTCGTAGTGTGAAGATAGTGTTAAGATTTTAAGTTCCAACTTGAAAATCTTTATTTGATCTATATCATACTCAATATTTAACCTTTTCTGTCAACACTAAAGATCATACAGGATAGAGCAGAGGAATAATGAAATACATAGTGAAAAAGTCCGTCACGCAGTGGCTGCGTAAACTAAGCAGATTTCCCACGTGAAGTTTTAGAATAGAGAAATTTCAGAATAGAGTCAAACAATTACAGGAACGACCCGAACTAGCTCTTGACGGAAACTCACGACTAGACCCGAAGTTAGCCGATCTCATCTCAGAAGCTGAAAACAGAAAAATGCAAATATCTCGGTTAATATTCAAGATACAGAATAAATGTATATAACATTATTTATAGTAAATTAAATTTGTAATAAGATTGGTTTTATATAATTTTTCGATCCGACGTACAGTAACGGAGATATTTCGAATTTTCGAAAATCCTCCCTTCTAAACCCCCCCTCCCACTGGTCCGATTTCAGCCATTAACGAACTTGATCTTTATTTTTGCATAAAATGTTTAAATATCGAGTTTGGTGACGATCAAACGAAAATTGCGACCGCTAGAGCGTTAACAGACAAATATATATATATATATATATATATATATATATATATATATATATATATATATATATAATTTTGAACGGACCTCCTTGTCGCCATCTCCTGGGTCGGATCGATGGACATTTGAAGAAATTTTTCGAACCTCGCGTCATAGCTCGCCTCAATAGCTGATTTCCCTTAAGGGAAATCTGCTAAAACACCAGTTTCCTCTGCTCCACCCTATATTTGTTAGTAGCTGAAATCGGACCTGGAATAGTAGGGGTTTAGTGTGGGAGATTCGAAAATTCAAAAATTTTCTGCTATTATGAGTCGGATCGTAAAATATAGAACCAATCTTGTTAAACTATTGATGCTCTAGAATTGTTGATCTATGTTTTTTTTTTCCATAACTCATATACTAATCGAGTTATTCGTACTTCTATGTTTTCCGCCCACTGTATCCCCCCCCACTACTAATCGAATTTCGCCTTAGAAAGAGAGGATATATGGTGAGATGACATTCCTAGTGTGTCATTCCAACACTTGGGAAATCTGCTCAGTATGCACAGCCCCTGGGTGACGGACTTTTTTTAATATTAATTATCTTTGGTGAGATAGTATAGACTTATTTATGTTATGTTTATGAACATTTAGCTACTTGTCAAACAAAAGTTCAAATACGTGAATGTATTACCATGCTTTTATCCTAGATGATATGATATTTATATATCCTCCTGGAACTTGGATATAGAATTCATGAAGATCATGCAAATCACCAAAAAGAAAGGAGATTGCAGTAAGTTGAATTGGAATAAACTCTCTGTCGGAGGTAAAAGAAGATTAACTTTTTTTTATGAAGGGAATCTATAACAGGAAAATATCTTCACCAATACCTACCATGAATATTAAAACCTCAAACAGAAAAAAAACAACAAATAAATATTGATGGCTCGTTTTTCCCTTCCAATACATTCGTATCAAGTTTAAAAAGAGAGAAGATTTAATCCCCAAAGATTTGGATTGAGCAGATACGGATTATATGTACACACGTGCCTATTAGAAAAAATAAATATGAAACGATTCCGGGAAGCTCTATTCCGTTATTGAGAACATTAATAAAAGGAATTAGCAAGGCAATATATTGAGTCTGACGAAAAGAGACGAATTTTCAGACCAATCACAACGTTGTTTTTAATCAAATGAGACTGTACCGCATCCATTAAATAAAATATATAAGACCTATTCGTATCAATTATATACACCGCTGATTTTTCATTACACTCACCATATTCAATACATATCAAAGTTAAAATCATCAAAGTTTATTTTTTAATAGAAAAAGTAAGTATTTAGTATTCAATGCAAGTGACTGGGAAAATTCATTTTCGAATTCACCGGCAATTTAATAAATTAGATCGCTCACACATACCTGACACCGACACTTACCTGACAAGGACTGATAACCCTATATGCAAATACTGCAACAAACACCTTACGATAAAACACATACTGACAGACTGCATCCAACGAGAAAACCTTCACATACCCCACGATATGACAGAACTATTAACTGACAGCAGCCAATATATTCCACAAATACTAACATATCTAAAACACATCAACATTTACAAAAAATCTGCTTAGTTTACGCAGCCCCTGTGTGACAGAGTTTTTTGGTTAGGGGTGGTTTTTGGTTTCCTGCCTAAGAATAACCACATTTTTACAACAAACAGGACAATAGGTAAACATTCATAATTTAGAAATGAACTACTCAAAATATACCCATAATGTATTGCTTCAATAGGCGGTCAATCAAATATTTTATGCTTCAGCTTTTGAGGTTCATTCATAAATGAAGCATAAACTATGATGAGTGTTGGGGTTTTGATCAAGAGATTTTGTAAAACTGATGGAACAGTTAAGACTATTATATGACGGATGAAAATTTGAATAAAAGAAGAGATCATATAATAATAACAATATTGAGTTTTGTAGAAAATTAAAGGTTCTTATGAAGTTTTACACAGGAGCAATCTATATTTGTAGAATATATACTATAAAGAGAGTATTATGAGCATTTCTTGCTCCTTTGAAAGACAGTTAATGTGGTCTTGAAGAAATAATTATGTTAAATATTATATTTGTGCCCCAGAGAAAAGATTCTAAAAGTTTCTATTACATTTCCTAGTTTTTTCTGTTACTTTAAGTCTATATTATTTCATTTAAAATAAAATTTGTTTTATTCATTTTTGTTTGTAACACTGCTTTAACCACCATGGCCATCGGTGGTTCATTTGATGTTTTCAAGAAATGGCTCTAAGTAAATTTTTTCAATTAGCCCTGGGGAGATGAAACTCTTTCATCACGGCCTCTTGAACAAGCATTCCAGGTGGAGAGAAGCAGATCCCCCCTCCTCATTCCTGCTCTTGCTATTAGCTATTCCTTCTTTTAGTTCCTAAAGGTATTTTAATCCACGATGTAATAATGGTTCCCCAGGATCAACTCTGTCTTTTCAGCATTCCAGGCTTGTAAAAGGAACAATATTTATTTATTTATTCTAGTAATGCCTCGGGTTATGAGCATTAGACATTCTTATATCAATGTTTTTTATCATTATTATTTTACTAGACGTTTCGAATGTAGTTATAGTTATAAAAAGTTAATAAAAATTACATTGGGCTCTGGAGAGAACAAATGAACTAAATGAACAAATTTGAGATAATCTGAAAATGTATAATAAATACAGCTTACCTCTGAAGAGAAGGAGACATAACGGGTGAGACACAGAGATACAAGGAAATAGGAAACAATATCGGAAATTAGGCAATCTCGCCGTTCTGGCCCATCCGAACTGATACCGAAGTAAGCTCTTGATAATTCTAACTGCTAAAATTAAGGAGACGGAATTCCACTGAGTCGGAACACGGTCATCCACACACCTCTTAATCAAAAAGAGCTCAAACTGATTTCACCGAGTACTGTACAGGAAATGATAATTTCAACCTTGATTTCGACAAGGCACTGATTCGCAAAATGCAGGAGAGAGGTTACGTGCGATATGACCAAATACGAAGTATCGGGGCGCATGTACTTTGAAACAATGGCACCATTCAACAGCTTACAGCGGAACGGGTTAATCGCGAGATCGATGGGCAGAGAGAGTATTTCACAAAATCATAAAAACCGCTCTTATTTTAAACCATAGGCACGCTAATTTGATTAAATCTAAATCATAAGAATGCACAGAATACGGTGCATAAATAGATTTCCTCTTACAGTAATTAACCTATGTAACAATAGATAAAAATAAAGTATTTTAATTAGTAAAAATAACGACCAAATATTCTAATTTTCTCAAAACATTAAAGGACGAAATACATCGTCAGTATAAATTACGTTGTTCATTATGTCTATTTTTAAAGAAACACATTTATGATTGGCTTGGATTGAACTAAGAAACTTTAAGTCCCTAAGTAGGTGCTTCACTTCGCTAACAAAGTTAACCAACTCTCTCACCTGCCAAATGATTCATGAATTAGGAGAAATTAGTCCTTAATTGTTATGGCTTACAGATGGTTGCTGATATTGAATGTAAATATTAATTTATTTCATTGCACTTATTTCACCTTATTTTTTATGATTAGCAGGCTTCCCTTAAGGGAAATCAGCTATTGAGGTCGTACCCATGACGTGATTCTTCAAATGTCCATCGATCCTACCTAGGAGATGACGAAAATGAGGTCTGTTCAAAACTATATATATATATATATATATATATATATATATATATATATGTGTGTGTCTGTTACTGCTCTAGCGGTTGCAATTTTTGTTTGATCGTTATCAAACTGGATATTTAAACGTTTTATGTAAAACAAAATATCAAGTTCGTTAATAGGTGAAATTGGGGAAGTGGGAGGGGAGGTTTAGAGGTTGGAATTTCGAAATTTCCAAATATCATCGTTATTATACGTCGGATTGAAAAACGATATAGAACCAATCTTATTGCAAAGTAAATGTACTATAAATAATGTTTTTATACATTTGTATATTGAATATTAACCCAGATGCATATTTGCATTTTTAGTTTTCAGCCGTGAGCAAACCCCTACTCCCACGCATGCCACATAAACAATGCTCTGTTATTTAATGAACCACTTTACTCGAAGCTTGAATACCAAATATTGTTTTCAAGAGACCTTTATTATACGAGACAAATGCAAATAAGTTGCGTTGTTCTCCCCCCCCGTCTTTAGTTCATGGACTACTAAAATTTGAGTGATAGTGATTAAAATTAATCTGATTCATTATAAAGTACAGTACTAGATATAGTAAATAGTTTTCAAAAAAATCAATATGTTATATTCAGATATATTTCAGTAATTGTTTTTTTCCCTGTTGAAGGATATTTCTATCTGTTTAAGTCTGAAAGGTTTACAGATTAGACGCTTTCAGTTGGGCGGTTATTACAATTAGCTTGGAAATTTCTCATTACCGTTTTTATTTATTCACTTAATATTCACGGTAGTAGATTTATCTAGACTTAGTAGCAGTATGTAGATTTATTTAGACTTAGGAAATACAGACACGTAGGAAAACTGCTTAGTTTACGCAGCCCCTACGTGACGGACTTTTTTCTCAGGCCTTGATAAGTCTTCCATTGGACCTTTCTTGAGTCCAACTTGTTGTAGTGATTCTGCACCAAATCCACATTTCCATTGCTTGTAATCTATTGTATGCCTATTTGTGGAGAGTCCAACTTTGCCTCCCGTAAAACAGTCAGTCAACTACATATGCTAAACTTAGCCTCCACGTGTACTCATGCTATATTCACTTAAAGCAACTGTTTCATTGAACATATCATAACCTACTTAGATCGGCTATTTAGATTGCCCTCTTATCAGGGGTGAAATATTGTATAGAAGAAGAGGTGACGTCATCGGCGAGCCATTACAGCAACACCTGCATAGTAATGTGCATTATTCAGCACCTGCGTGACTGACTTCTTTTTTTATTTTTATCGAGCCTTATTCAATTAATCTCATGAAAACGTATGTTGCTATGAAGATTGAATTACTAGTCGGTAATGAAAATTCATCAAATACACTTGTCCATTCTTGATATACATTTATTTTCCAATGGTTCAAATGCATGCTGGAAGGAGGAACAATTTGGAGGATCCCACTACTATTACCTTTCCCCAAAGATAAATAGCCCCTACAGAAAAGCAGGGTTTATCAGTAAATCATTTCTACGTTGTTTCTCATTCCAATCGCGTTGTTATCAGTACAACAAGCATTAGTTTCCATTGTTGAAGACAGAATTAATCCAATAGCCGGGCAAGTGGAAAGCCATTTATCAGGGACAGGAGCGGCCTGAATTGACAGAACCACTAACCCAATAGTAACCCCATCTGAAAGCTAATAACCAAGATAGACGGCAACGTTTCCTTAGAAAATAAATACTGAATTCGATTAATAGATTTTCGGTATAATAAAATTTGATTTGCATGTTTAATATGTGTAATTAACCCGAAGTTTACGCTTAAAATTCTTCAAAATACAAAACCTAATGGATTTTTAATACAAATTCATGGCAATATTTTTGCTCCTTACTCTTCTTCCTTTTCTTTCATTGTCTCATTTTCTCCAGAAGTAAGTTTGCATGAGAGTTAATCCATTGGTGTTTTAGCAGATTTCCCTTAATCGAAATCAGCTATTGAGGTTGTACTCATGATGAGATTTTCCAAAATATTTTTTCAAATGTCCTTCGATACCACCTAGTAGATGACGAAAATGAGGTCCGTTCAAAATTATATAGTACAAATCTTATTGAAAATTTAATTGCCTATCAGTGTTGTTTTACACGTTTTATCTTTATCAAGAATATTAACCGAGATATTTGGATTTTTTTAGTTTTCAGCCTTCAGTAAATGCCCAATCATACTCATGTAACAGTAACAATAAGCTGTTATATCTAGTACAACTTTATAGGAAACTTAAATACTAAATATTGTTTTCACTAACTTTTATAGTGTGAGACACATTATTACATACATACTACGTTGTGTGATAAAATTATTTAAGACAGAGAGGATAGAATTCGATACTTCAAGATATCTCCGTTATTATGAGTCGAATCGAAAAACCTTCTTGAATCAATCTTGTTAATCCGTTGATGCTCTACAATTCTTGTTCTATATGTTTTCTACTAACTGAAATACTATTAGCACTTTCTTTTTATTTTCAGCCTTCAGTATACTACTGAACCACTACTCATTGAATTGTGACTTAGAAATGGAGAACTTATGGTGAGATGACACTACTATACTACTGATATTGTTCATGTAGATAATGAAAGCTGGTTCCATGATGTTATTAACAATTAATCCCGAGATGATCGAATGCTACTATATAAATTAATGGTTGAATTAATGTGATAATTATTAGCATTGTAATATAAATATCATTTTTATGATCCATATTTTTTCTGTAAGTTAAGTTTTCTTTATTCATTTTCAGTATATGTGACATTCGTTTTAAAAATTATTTATTAACTTTAAAAAAAGAAGTTCTGCGGATTTTTTTTTCTTCATTTATTATTTTTAATATTTTTCTTTGCTATATACTGGTAGACTTTCACGGTCCTCGTCATTGATACTATTAAGGTCTTCGGGTATTGACCGTGTCTTCATTTTTGTTGCCAAACAAACATGTAGGCAACAAAAATGAAGACACGGTCAATACCCGAAAACCTTAATAGTATTAATTTTTTTTCGGTTTTTTATGGTTGCTTTCAACAATTTTATTTTTATTATCGTATAGCCAAATTCAAAAACTTTTTATTAATTACATATAATCAATAATTGTATCATAAAACAGCTAATATAGATTAACCCAATTATTTAAGCTGAACCCTGAAAATGCATGGTAATAATCCTGTAAGCAATTGTAAATAAAGAAATCATACTATACAACTGTGTCATAGCAGCACGAGGGAAATCTGTTAAGTTTACGCAACCCTTGCGAGAAAGGCTTATTTCCTTACTGGCGGTACAGCAATTGGAATAACTTAGTTAATGTGTCCATTTCAGCCAAAGTAGGAAATATTTTAGGGTGGTTTTATTAATGGTAACTGAGTTCGTTCTTATGATGTGATCTTACAAACCATTCTTCAAATAACAATGCTGCCTATCAGATGGCTAATACACACACACTCACACACACACACACACACACACACACACACACACACATATATATATATATATATATATATATATATATATATATATATATATATATATATATATATATATAGTTAAAAATGTTATCAAGTGTCTCTATAACTGCTGGTATTTGATCGAATAGAATCCCAAAATATCATCTAGCATTAAAATTCATTCTATTCTTCAACAAAATTGTCATCCGCCATAAAATTTTTAACTCGATGATAGAAATATACGTCAGTGATCCAAGGCCAAGCACAATGAAAATATAGTTCTAAACTATAAAACTGTTAAATGAATATTTTCATGTCTAAAGCTAGAAAATTTTAAATATCTTTATTAATTGTAAATTTAAAAAAAATAACAAATAAAAGGATAAAGTTAAATAAAACCGTTTAAAAAAATTATTAAAATATCTGCATTATTATTGATAATTGTTATATACTTATGTTTTCAATTAATAGTACATTTCTTGTATAATATTAAATATTTCCTTATACCAATAACTTTTTTGGCAGAATTTTTTTAAATACATGGGCCCCGCTAAAAGTTAAATGCCGATAATTTAAAAACAACTTTTTATTTATTTATTAATACTAAATAAACGCCCTAGAAGCAATAAATGAAAATAAACCCACAAAATGAAATAGTCACTCCGGGCGAGATTCGATCTTGAGATTTCCGGTTAAAAAAAGAAAGCACTATCAACTGAGCCACGGCGGCTACTTGAATTGACACATGTATGGTAATTAAGTTAGTCCTGAGGAAAAAATTATAAACCGGGCCTCATAGTCAGTAAAGAGATTTCAATAATTCTCTGTTCTTCTTTTCACAAAGAACTTGACGTTCAAAGAAATACCTTTATCCATTGTTAAGCCTGCCTGCTTAAAGCTTTTGCAGCATTAGAAGAAAGGAGATAATTACCTGAAAATATGAAATTTCCGTTATGGATTTTAGATTTCGTAATAATTTTTCTGGAGCTAAAAATAAAAACCCTACACTATTTGCAATTCAGAACTTCTTTATACATTATTTGTAGAATATACCTTTTACGCACCTGGCAGGAGGGAGGAATCAATAATTTAAAACTTTTTTTTTTTTAATGATACCAAGAATAACTAAGATTGTCTTATTTTAGCACATTTCCCTGAAGGCAAATCAGCTATTGTCGTTGTACTCAAGGCTCAATTTTCGAAACATTTCTCAACATGCCCATCGAGCCCTATGGAGTTATCCATTTGGCCAACTCCAAAAATCATGTTCTAATATTTAAATTGCAAAAGAGAGCTATAAATTTTATAAGCAACAGAAATTCGAGAGATTCCCTGTAGTCCTCTTTTAAACTAATCAAAAATAATCTACTCCCATCAATATATATGTACCTAACAATATTATATGTGAAACAAAACATGAACTTGTTTAACAAACAAAGAATATCACATAATCATAAGACAAGATATAAGAATATTCTTTAAACCACAACCACAAACATAAATATTTCAAGAAATGCCTATCATTTTCAGGAGCTTTAACGCCAGGCGCGAATGTATCAAATCTATTAAAAAATACTCTCTGTTTTAAAATAAATTAATGAACTACATGTACGACAGATGTTTTTTATAGACAATATGATAACTTTCAAAAATGTTCAATAATTGAATAAAACTACTAACTATTTTTCATAAACATCGGTCTAAAATATTTGTGATCAAGGAACATTGTCTCTTTAAGGTGGGACAAATTTCTCATCATTTATAAAGCTTGTTATCCTTTAATACATTTTCATGTTAATAAATAAAAAAATGTATGTTAGATATTTAGAGTTGTATTAAGATTGTTAATGAAACTAATTAAATTACTTAAATTGATGAGTTGCATACTTATGTTATAGTAACGGAAATATTTGGAATTATCGATTCCCCCGAATTTGAAGTTTCGAAATTTCCGTCACAAGTATAGCCTTAATTACTGTATTGCCTTAAAATGCTAAAAATTATTAAATAATTCATATTATATATATATATATATATATATATATATATATATATATATATATACATATTCATATAAATATTTCATTTCCTTCAAGTACGCAAAGCCACTAAGGGAGAATATTTCTATTAACATATTTCATTCTTCCAAATTTTACTATCTTACAATATTTGAAACCGCAAAGTGGCGTTTCAAAAGAAATGAGAGATCACAAAGTCCTGCAAAATAACCCCCTCCCCCAAAAAAAAATTATCTACATTAAAAATATATGATGATCAAAGCATAAATAAAAAAGGGAGAAAAACTCGATAAAAGATAAAAAGCAGGAAGAAGATACACACATTGTCCACATTATACGTGAAATGTTTTTTTATAGAAGATTGAGTGTAAAACGGGAAGTTTATGTGCCTTTTTATGGGGCTTTGGTAAATAAGAGATCATAGAGGTTTTCTGAAGGGTGTAAAATATCTTTATAAGAATAAAATAGAGGCAATATTTGAGAGGGCCGTTAAAACTTTCAAGCAATAAAACTTTACAGCTTGTAAAGGTTATAAATTTTAATAACATAATAATGACATATTTATGGGGGGGGAGGCGTCGACTACGAACTTATGCTATGTATTCCCACAAATTTCATTTTCTAGTTAAAGAAATGTGTTTTACACCAGATTCGCTTTTTAGACAACCGTCGGTTCTCTTTCGCGTTTAGTTCTGCTAAATATTTTTGTTTCAGTGACCTTTTAACCTTTTCTCTTGCTCGCCAAAGATGTATCCTTGGCTAAATACTACTGCTATTTACACAAAAATCGTATAGAGGAATTAATAAAACGCCCTTCATGCAGGGCTGTGTAAACTAAGCAGATTTTCCACGTGTGCCACGTATCTCAAAAAGTAAAAGGTCAATAAGAACAATATTTGGTATTTATGCTTCAAATAATGTGTTTCATAATATAACAGCTTATTGGTAGTGTGAAATGAGTTGGATGGGGGTTCACTGAAGGCCGAAAAATATGAAACGCAAGTATCTTCGTTAATAATCAATATAGTGAAAAAATGCACGTAACATTATTTATAGAACATTATAATTTGCAATAGTATTGGATCTTTTTTATTATAGCAATTTTTTTATTAGACGCATAATAACGGATATATTAAGAATTTTTGAAAATTTTCTTCTCTAAACCCCTCTCTCCCACTGGTTGGATTTCAGCCATTAACGAACTTGGTCTTTCTTTTTACCAAAACGCTTATATATCAAGTGTGGTAACGATAAAACAAAAATTGCGACCGCTAGAGCAGTAACAGACAGACACACACACACACACACACACACACACACACACACATATATATATATATATATATATATATATATATATATATATATATAGTTTTGAACGGACGTCATTTTCTTCATCTCCTGGGTAAGATAGATGAACATTTGAAGAAATGTTTCGAAAATCGCGTCACGAGTACGACCTCAATAGCTGATTTCCCCTAAGGGAAATCTGCTAAAAACTCACCCTAGCATGTTTATAGATGATGTCACTTTTCGCATTTATCTATTTAAGCGTGGTATAAGATATTTCGTTACTATTGGGCTACTCATAGTTGAGAGAACAGTTGGAATGAAGGTTAATGTTTCAATCACGATGCAGACAAGTATTACAAAAATAATTGTACTAAAAAAGCACAAAAATTATTTGACAGATTTTTTTTATCGGTACAGATTTTCTTGATAAAGGCTAGGAAAGTTGAACATAATTATGAAAACAGAATAGAATAGCTTGCTACGAACGTTATTCAGAATAATATTATATAAACCAAAGATGTAAAGAATATTCTTTAGTTATCATAAAATAATATAAAATTGATTCCTAATACATGTTGCTCCTATGCTCGAAAATAGATATAGTTTTAGTCCCCTCCGTCCGTTCAAAAGCACTTAGAAAATATTGAATAATTTTACTACCCTTAATAAAGTTCAAATATCCAGATTCATTTAACAAAACAGGTCTCGCCATTAATTTTATGCATTACATTGCTATAAGCGAATTTCTTATTAAATATTGAGCTGCTGTAGACTTTAGAAGAGGTTTTTTTTCTTCTTGAAAAGAAACAATGATGACTCAAAATAAAAGTCCGTTAAGCTGCGTTAACTAAGCAGATTCCCACGTGTGCCACATATTTGCATTTGCCTCAAAACGTAAAAGTTAAATGAGAACAATATTTGGTATTTCTGCTTCTAATAATGTGCTTCTTAATATAAAACCTTACTGTCAATATGACATGGGTAGGAGTGGGGCGAAAATTAAAAAATACCTGTATTTCAGTTAATAATCAAGATAGAGAAAAAACGTACTTAACAACATTTATAGAACATTACATTTGCAATAAGATTGACTCTATACAATATTTCGATCCTACGAATCGTCTAATCCTCTTACATAAAACGATTAAATACCTAGTTTGGTAACGTTTAAACAAAAATTTCGACCGGTAGAGCGTTAACAGACATATATATATTTTTTTCATTGTGAGGACTTCGGCTATCTGTTCCAGCGAATTTTTGTTGGTTTGCAAATTTTCGAAGGAAATGCGTCCATCTTCGTCAGGCAATGTTTAATTTGAATAGATACTTTCTTTAATCATATGTTTTATTCATAAATAAAGTATCTTTTGAAATTAAACATGTCCACACAATGGAAATACTTCCCAGCGATGCAGCCTCAAAAATAGAAATATGTATATAAATATATATATATATATATATATATATATATATATATATATATTGAATGGACCTCATTTTAGTCATCTCCTGGGTAGGATCGATGGTCATTTGAAGAAAATTTTCGAAAATCGTGTCGACCTCAATAGCTGATTTCCTTTAAGGGAAATCTGCTAACATGACTGTGACAATGAAAAAGTTCAAATTGTGTTGTAAAATTTTACTAAAAAACCTTTGGCACTCCAAGTATTCAATGAATGTGAATGTATTAAAGTGACGGAACAGACTTTGTTATAATAATAATTAATTTGTCAGCTGATTGAAATTGATCCACATAAACTAATGCATTTCAAAGGGAATGTCATTATCTTAGCTTTATCACACTGAAGGTTATAATTGTAGATTATAAGGAACAGCTGTGCCATATCAGGGCTTTCCAGATTTGAGAGAAGCAGGAGTATTAGAGATGATTGAATATGACAGGGCTTTCGTTCGTACATGTACAGAGATTTATAGAGTTGGAACATCGTATTTTCCTAATTTCCTCTCGTCATAATATACTACCGCAGCAACGAATATTTCCAGGTCATTACATAGGTTTATGTAGTACTATGTATTAGTTTTAACGCAATAAATCCATAAGTAATTAAATACAGGTCACTTTTTACTGAAATAATTACAAATCATCAATTGTTTAAATTATTTGAAATATGCCTATTAGCAGATTTCCCTTAAGGGAAATCAGCTATTGAGGTCGTACTCATGACGGAATTTTCAAAAAATTTCTTCAAATGTCCATCGATCCTACCCAGGAGATGACGAAAATGAGGTCCGTTCAAAACTATATATATATATATATATATATATATAGATATATATATATATATATATATATATATATATATATATATATTTGTCTGTTAACACTCTAGCGGTCACAATTTTTGTTTAATCGTCACCAAACTCGGTATTTAATCGTTTTATGTAAAAAGGAAGATCAAGTTCGTTAACGGCTGAAATCGAACCAGTGGGAGGGGGGGGTTTAGAGGGGGGGATTTTCAAAAATTCGAAATATCTCCGTTATTATGCATCGGATCGAAAAATTGTATAGAACCAATCTTATTGGAAATTAAATTTACTATAAATATTGTTATATGCATTTATTCTCTATCTTGAATAGTAACCGAGATATTTGCATTTGTAATCTTCATGTTCGGACTTTCCGCCGAGAGCTCTGGTGGCCATTTCCATAACTATTCGTCCCTCGTGAATAGGTTTAGAGGTTAGGTTAACTGTTTTTTGGGGCTAGAAACTTCTGGGTTATTACGCCCTAAATAATGTTTTAGGTTTAGAGGTTTCTTACTACTACAGTTGTTATTAGGCAGATTTCTCTATTGTAAAACTTCACGTGGGAAATCTGCTTAGTTTACACAGCCCCTGCGTGACGGACTTTTTTTAACTGACATTGCCAACTAATAAAAGAGTTCATCATAATACAGGTCTCTTACCATGAACATTCACAGACTGTTTTGAGTGATTAAATACAGTTTTTTTCGTGCTACAATTGGGAAAACTACACTATTTCTACCGCCTCGGTTCTCGTGCAAAACTTGTTTTACGTCATTCAGTGTAGCAGTTTTGGATATAAACCACATTCGGCGAGTTACTAATTATACCATTTATCCATTCCTTTTTCCATAGAGAGAAACAATGGGCGGAGAGAAAAAAGTCCGTCATGAAGGGCCGTCAGCAGATTTCCCACCTGAAGTTTTACAATAGAGAAATTTGCATACTAGTAACAGTAGTAGTGAATGAATGAATGAATGTATTTAGCCTTTATTATAAAGAGAAATGTGAAAAGTAATAGTTAACAAAATTAATATATACATGATAATAAGGTACAAAATACAAATACACTAATAAACAATATTACTTATAAACTTTAAAATTTTATAAAACTACTTATGTTTTACTCTTTATAGGCCTTCCCCGAAGGGAGTATGGTCTAACTTCCCGGAGTGACCAACTCTATTGGGAAGTGGAGTTGGGCATTAGAGAGTGTCATTTTTCTTTATCTTGGGCTAACCTCGCCCAGTTGGGGCCGACGGTATAATTTACGTTCAGTGTAGCAGTTTTAGATATAAACCACATTCGGCGAGTTACTAATTATACCATTTATCCATTCCTTTTTCCATAGAGAGAAACAATGGGTGGAGAGAAAAAAGTCTGTCATGAAGGGCCGTCAGCAGATTTCCCACCTGAAGTTTTACAATAGAGAAATCTGCATACTAGTAACAGTAGTAGTAACGAATCTCTAAACCAATTGCACGATAGCCGAACAGTTACGGCTAGACATAGATATGACATGAATAGGAGTGGGGATTTACTGAAGTCCGAAAACTAAAAAAAATCCAATTATCTCAGTTAATAATCAAGATAAACAAAAACGTACATAACAACATTTGTCGAGCATTACATTTTCAATAAGATTGGCTTATAACATTTTTCGATCCGATGAATAGTAACGGAGATATTTCGAATTTTTGAAATTCCCCCCTAAACCCCCTATCACTTGTCCGATTTCAGCCATTAACGAACTAGATCTTTCTTTTTACATCAAACGATTAAATTCCGAGTTTGGTAGCGATTAAACAAAAATTGCGACCGCTAGGGTGTCAACACTAGTTAATATATATATATATATATATATATATATATATATATATACATATATTATTTTTATTTTAACGGACCTCATTTTCGTCATCACCATCTCCTAGGTAGGATCGATGGACATTTGAAGAAAAATTTCGAAAATCCCGTCATGAATACGGCCTCAATAGCTTATTTCCTAAAAGAAAAAATGCATTAGTATATTTGAAGTAGAAGATGATAGGAAAAAGGAAGGAGGTGGGCTTATACGGCCAGGCACAAAAATGTAAAAAGTAGTAGAACATTATCGTATTGTTCGGGAAGGGCATAATGTTTAATGACTCGAACCCTACATTTATCTGTCTTTATTTTTGGTTTTATTATTATGGACTCATTTTAGGTTCATGATGAACCCTGTAGTTAAATGTCAAACCCGTAATAGTAAATCGAAGCATGCTAACGAATTAAAAATGCATGTTATATATTTAGAGTGTTTTTAAAGTTAATAAAATATATTTAGGTTGAAGGAGAAATGACCAAAGGTCAACAGATGAACAAAAAATGAAATATATCCACTGATTTAGTTTCATCTATATATTTCGCACCCTTTATGTCACCTGTTCAGGAGTAAATCACGATTATAAAAAGATTGGACCTAACTATCTCGGCTGTCACGCCAAGACTAACAAAAATAGAGATGAAATACTCCACATAGCAGGTAATATCGATATATTAAAATGATGGGTTGTGTAAAAGTCGACTACCTAAAAAGTTTTGAGTTTTGAAAAAAAAAAAAACAATTCCAGAAGAAGCAAAGCTACATCTACATCTAACATTAATAACGTAACGATAAAAGAAAATATCCACAACATTAATGACGAACAATATACTGTGAACAAGAAAACTGAGATAAGGAATTTACATGACATATTTATCAAATATTTGAATAAACAGCAAGTCGATTAGATGTAGATGTAGCTATGCTTCTCCTCGAATCTATTTTTCAAAACTCTAAACTTTTTAGGTAGTCGATTTTTACTCAACCCATCATTTTAATAATCGATATTACCTGCTGTGTGATGTGCTACAACTCTATTTTTGATAGTCTTTACGTGACCGCAGAGGTGGTTAGGTCGAATCTTTTTATAATAGCGTATTACTCCTGAAGGGTTGACTTAGAGGGCGCGAAATATATAGAGGAAATTGAAACAGTGGACATATTTCACTAGTTTAATGTAGGTAAATGAAAAAAATGGCCACTGTAACATTTCAATAGTTGTTCATCTATTGACCTTCGAGTATTTCTCCATTAACGAAGACTGATTTGAGGGAACATTTCGACGATAAAAATATATTTATTTAATGTAAATTGAACAGACAGATGTTAAGAAATGTGTTCTTTGAGATATGTTGCATTCAATGAGTTCTTTAGTTTTTCTTCCGCTATGTATGAATGAGAAAGAAAATTAATGACTTATTATGTTTTTCTTTAGCCCTTTATATTCAAACCTGATTTTATCGGTTTGGTAATGTGTTGCAGAATATCATTATCTAATGATTTGGCTACTAAGTAGCTGTCCCGCATCTACGGCTGTGTACGATTAAAAGCAAAAGCAGGTGCTCATGTAAAGTAAAAGGAGCAGTGCAAGCAAATTTTAATGGAAGGGAATACGTTGAAAAGATCAGAAGTTAAAGAATCTTAGAAGGGATTTGGTTTTACAACAGAGAAAACTACTGATACAAGATAGAGACATCAAGCTTCATAAGAATTTTCCTTACGCTACTTGACTTTTAGTGAAGTTGATAATGACTTAACTCTTCTGTACAACAAAAACTCAGCGTATCAATCATATTTTCTCTCGATCAAGAAAAGATGCAATGAAATGTAGGAGGGATATTTTTTTCCGTTAGATAGAATACTCTATGAAACATTTGCAGATTCAGTAATAAAATACATCTTTGTGCCTAATTTAACGAAAAAACTATTTCATGGTTTATTATTGGTTTTATTTAACTAATGCAACTGCGCTGTCTCCACCTGATTAATGTCTAACTCTGAAATAAAATTTTCTGAGAGGAAACATTATTCTGTATCTAGTTTATGAAGTTGACATTTCAAGGAATCAGAATGAGTTCACAATATTATTATAAAAATGATTTAATTTATTTTAAATACCCAAACTTTATCAGTTTCATAGTACAAAATAGTTGTTTGTCATTGGATCCAAAAAAAAGCTACTAATAAAATGATGAATGTTTCATTAAGAGAAAATTTGTTTCGTAGAATTTAGAAGTTAAACAGAGACCATTGTGTCTGGACATTTTAGACAAGTTTTCCTGATAACAAAGCTTATCTTACAAAATGAAGAGCCGCTTTTCACATGAACTTCAGGGCTAAGATGGCGTAAGACTTTGTCCAAATCCACGGCTATTGAGCTTGTCTAAGTTACATAAGTTTGGCTGGGACAAAACTGAGGGCTACATTTAATATTTGTTTAACCTCCTAGAAATGGACCTCCATTTTCCATTCTGAGTAATTGAGAGATGGTGGACGACCTTTTCACCCGCCCTTCATATATTAATGGAACTTTCATGCTGTGCCCTATTTTCAATGACGGTTGACAGTTCAGAATGTGGACACTAAGCTCTAGGGTTTTAATGGAATGTGGGCACAAAAAAATTCTAAATGACAAGTTTCATTCCTGGAAATCACTTAATTGTCATTTAGACTTGAAATGTCAAGTTGAGTAAAAATAGAATAAAAAATTAGATAAATATTCGCTTTTGAAACACCAACAAACTATTTCGTAGGTGACATATTTGTATGAAATAAATGACAGTATTTAATAATTCTTTGTATTTAATAATTTCAAGTCTGCTGTCATTCTTTAATTATTGCTCGATATGACATGACCCCGTATTGTTATTATGTTATTTTGAAGGAACATACAAAAGAGTGTATTTAGTAATAGTTTTTATGTATGTTTTTTTTTGTAAAAAGAAAAAGTAATTCTAATAATATTCTAATAATAAGATGTTATGTTTTAGTTTTAACGGGTTTTAAATATTATTTCATTACTTATTTCTGTTACTCATTTCTAATGCCACATTAACATTTAAAGTATGATATCGATGCACTGGTCTAATTTAGATTGAGTTGATATTTGTAAAGGTACCATTCGATTTAAATAAAAACGTGCTTATCTGATACGTGTTTCTAGTCATCTTCTATCATCCCTCTTCACGATGCTCTTATACACCCTGGCTTGATTTATCTTATTCATCAAAATATGGTACCTTTTATTTTTTAACAAAAAAATTATTAACTAATTAAAATTTCAATTTTAGTGATACGATGAGTTCTTAGTTTTTCATCACAACTCAGTTAATTGCGACAGAGATTTTTCTTTCGAGAACTTCAAAACTTTTTCCTTCAGCGATAAACAAATTAAACGCTATCGTCGTCGAATGAAAGACATTTCTGCATTGGGTGTTTGATTGAATACCGTGTAATTATTTTGTGCATGGAACATGTGTTGGTAACTTTATTCAAGTTCACAATTTTTGAAATACTCTACCTAGGAGATGACGAAAATGAGGTCCGTTCAAAACTCTAGGTCCGTTCTATGTCTGTTGCCGGTCCAGCGGTCGCAGTTTTTGTTTGATTACTACCAAAATTGATATATAATCGTTTTATGTAAAAAGAAAGATCAAGTTCCTTAATGGCTGAAATCGGAGCAGTGGGAGAGGATTTTTTATCTTTTATATAATGAACCACTATATTCGAAGCTTAAATGACGTCATCACACACCGTATTTGCATGCTCGGCACACAGTAAAAGTTCACTGAAAACAATATTTGGTATATAGGCTTGGAATGAAGTGGTTAATGCTAACAGCATTATTTCTAATATGGCAATTAAATATGCAATAAGATTGGTTCTATATTATTTTTCGATCCGGCACATAGTAACGAAGAAATTTCAAATTTTCGAAATTCTCTCCCTTTAAAAGTCCTTTCCTCCATCTGCTCTGATTTCGACCGTTAACAAACGTGATCATTAGTTTTACATGAAATGCTCATTTATCAAATTTGGTAACGATCAATCAAAAATTGCGACCGATAGAACGGTGACAGACAATTATATATTTATAATTTTGATCAGGCCTGTTTTTTTTTTGTCTACTAGGTAGGATTGATGGAACATTTGAATGAATGTTTTTCAAAATCGAGAAATGAGTACAACCTCAAAAGCTGATTCCCCTTAAGTAGAATCCTCTGAAACGACTAGATTTATTTTTTCAGAAAACGTTTAGCAAAAGATGTTAGCTAGGTAATTCGTTTGATAACAGTTGATTATATAACTGCAGTTCATACTTTCATGCAAATATCACGAAGATGCTTGACTATCACTTTTTTATTACTATTCAAATCTCCCTAAAAAGACTGCGTGTACTGTTTTTTTAGTCCACTCAAAATACCACATCCTACTTTTTTATACATATTTCACTGAAAGATTTAAAAGGGATTGCTTTTATTATATTCATTTAGACAAAGTACGGATATGAGCAACACTCAGATATTTAAGGAATATTTTCCATAATATATAAAT
Source organism: Riptortus pedestris (assembly GCA_019009955.1). Classification (NCBI taxonomy): domain Eukaryota; kingdom Metazoa; phylum Arthropoda; class Insecta; order Hemiptera; family Alydidae; genus Riptortus; species Riptortus pedestris. The sequence goes on from CM032233.1 coordinate 108,891,771, forward strand.
AAAGAACAACCAAGGTGTACATGAAGGAATAAATATATTATTCTAACTACCACCTAAACAGAAATCTTGCCGATCACCATCGATATGGGGCATAAACCAAATAAATAAAATAAAAATATTTCACTAAGATTAGATGAAAATAAATTTTACCTGCAAGAGCATAGAAAAATTTAAATTGTAATCAAAGACAATAATTAAACATAAAAAGCTAAGCTCTTTCCTAAAGGCAAACAGTTTCACAGTACTTTCATAAAAAAAAAACTTAGTTTTGGTCATGAGTTATAAAAAATTATAAAACATGCAATAAACATACAAAAATTGAGTAACCCCAATTTTAAGGGTTCTATAGTTTGTATATTTTAATTGGGAGTATACCTCTAGCGATCAATCTAAGTATACAAGGTTGAGAGGTCAAACTACTTCCATAAACCTCCCCATATTAATGGAATTTCCATGTTGAGCCCTTTTTTCTAATGACTCTTAATTAAGTAAAAAATATGTATTCGTATGGTTTATAGAAGGGACTAAAAATAAATTAATAATAGAATAATGGCCCGTGAAGCATTTATATCAATTATAATACTGCCTCTAGATCTGTTGCCGTTTTAAATTGAACTAGATCACTAAAACTGTAGGCTCAATAAATAATAGTTATATGAGAGATTGTATGTCCTAACAAATATAGCCATATGACACTAATATCACCAGCATGCTTCAAACGAACAAATTTAACACAGAATGCGTGTATTTCTCTCTGTTTTACTGGTTACTTATTAATAATAAATCATTTATAATCCATGTAACCCCTGAATGATGATTCAGGTAAAAGATGGGAACATATGCACGCAGTGGAATTGAATGTACAAGGTGGTCCACGGGAAACGGATGGTTTTGAATCGGGCAGTACTTGGCGGCTAGTGGAGAGGGAAACGCGCCGTCAAGGTCACTCGACTCCCCACCGCCTGCCATTCAGTCGCCATTATGCCGCTGTGGACGGAAGATCATCGCGTGTGTGCATACGACACATTTATAAAAAGTGGAGAATCAGTAGTTGAAACTCAACGATATTTCAGGCGTTATTTTCATATCGGACGCCATGGTGAAATACCGACTTGCTTGGCCTCCACGTTCGCCTGATCTATCCATGTACGATTACATTCTTTGGGGTCACCTTAAGGCTCATGTCTAAAAAGAAAAGCCACGCACTCTGGAAGGACTGAAGACATCAATACGAAACCAAATCGCTCTAATCAATGACCAGCTATTTAGAAGAGTGGACGTCAATTTTCAAGAAAGAATTAAAATGTGAGTTCGTGAAAATGGCCGCCATTAAAGTGATGTTATTTTTTAAAAATAATGTAATGTATCTTTTAAAAATGGCATAAATTCAGCTTTATTTTTCTGTTAATAAAATGTGTCTGTCTTCAAAACTAACAGAGTAATTACTATTTTAAAACCGTCCGTTTCCCGTGGATCACCCTGAAAATAATACAAGAGGATCATGGGACCTAAATAAAATTCTTTGACAATATAAGGGAAAGAAAAAAAAACCTTAATTTTAAATAAATAATAAACCATGCATTCAGAATATAATTTCATAGAAATAATAATTTTTATTCTGTTCGACCAGTTTTAAATTAAATGATTGCAGTTAACAAATATTTTTTTATTGAATTATGAATTCTCTTGTTCAAAACTTCTAGAGTAGCTATTAAATCCGTTATGAGAAATATGCAAATGAATTTTTCATTATCTTGATTATTAACCGAAATATTTGCATTTTTTTAGTTTATAGCCTTTAGTAACCCCGTGACATATTAATAATTAGCCGTTATATCATGAAACATTGAAAGATTCTCACTTTAAAAAAAGGGAATATACCATGAAACCTTTTATTCCAAGCATAAATACCAAAAATTGTTTTCAATGGTCATTTATTATATCAGATTCATGCAAATAGTTACTGTGATGACGTCATCGATTATAGATTTTATTGATCACCCACTTCTACTAATCGGATTTTGTTTTTTTTAGAAAAAGAGAATATATGCTGAGATGAGATCAGTAATTTAAAAATTCCAAGAAGTAGGAAATGTGCTTAGTTTACGCAGCCCCTGCGAGACGGACGTTTCATTACACGTATGCCGAAAGTAGATATTGTTCTTCTAGTGTTAACATTGAGCCAAAGCTACGATCCTCTAGCATACTCCATACAAACCAAATACCACAGGAACCAGCATCCATTCTCAGGTTGTCCGAGAAAAGGTCATTAAGGTAGTTAGTGTCACTCCCAAAGGTAAATATTATATAAGAATGCCGTGAGCTCTGTTTTCCTGCGTAATGTTGAATCTAAACTAATATTGTAAATGTTAGATTAATTGCCCTAGCTGTTGTAAATGGAGAACATATGAATGGTTTTTTATTATTATTTACGTCGACGTTTTAGCAACTCAGGCTAATTGGGACGGGTTATCTACGGGTTACCACCCTTTTCTAGCAAGGGTGGTACTAAGGATGTTATTTAATGAATTTCGTCACTAAATAATTTCCTTTGCCTAGGCGAGAATCGAACTCGCCACTCTAGGTTTACCACGTGAAATTAAAGTCAACGCTTTAAATCACATGGCTAACCTGAGTCCCATTTTTGTTTTGAGAAAAAGTTTACAATTAATATAATTTTATCAAGATTCTCGAAAATAAAATTTTCAGCTGAAAAAGTCTGTTTTAATGAATGCTTTGCTAGGAAATTAGGACTTGCTTTTTGGTTCCAAACAACGTTATACAATGGTTGATAAGGTCATCTTCAGTTAAGGCTCGTTAAGTAGAAACAGAATTATAAACGCAAACATGTAGAAGGCTAAGTAATCTGGTTATGTTAGCTTTTCAAATGAACATAATTTTACGGTACTTATGCTTATTCCTATCATCGTAGTGATTGTGACTATAATTCTTCTAATTTAAATATTATTTTTACCTTTAAATTATATAATTTTCTTGAGCTCGGTGGCAAAAATTATCTATTGTATTTAAAAATAATCTATCCATCAGAATAAATATGCTTGATGAACTATAAAACCGCGTGGCCGAATTCTAAACTAATTGAAACCGACATACACAGAACACATACGCACATTCAGTCTAAACAAACGAGACTCTAACTTCACTAATCACTTGAAGGATCGCCTCTATGACCCTACAAATATATCCTACAATATGAAACTCCTACACAGGCAAACAAATGGACGTAGATTGAACATACTAGAGAGCATAGATATTTACAAATAACGGACGTTCAATGGGACACTGACAACGAACAGCATAACACTAGCTCAGACACTTCATTCAGACCATTGCAACAGCTTAAATGTAATAACAAACGAAAAACGCCAATAGACTATATATATATATATATATATATATATATATATATATATATATATATATATATATATACGTATGCTAATATGTTAAACTGAATGAAAAACGTTTCAAATAACAACTTACTCGATATGACATGACCCGGTATTGTTATTTTGAAGGAACATACAGAGTGTATAAGAGTGTATTTAGTAATAGGTTTTATTTATGTGATTTGTAAAAAGAAAAGGTATTTCTCAAAATATTGTGCATAGTGATGATTTACTTACCAAATAGTTTTATTATTACGATATCCCGATCAACGCCGGGCACCTTAGCTAGTATACTTATATACATTTTAAGAAAATATAAAATATTTAGCCGTTATTTCTTGATAATTAAAATATTTTTATCTGTTTATAATTACTAAGGTTAATAATTGTATGTGGCAATCGTCTATAGTTTTAAATTGCGGTGGTTCTTGCGATTTAGCTATCCCTGAAACGCTCTTCCTGTCAGTGGGTCTCGCTACTAATCCAGTCCCGAGCAAGATTCCATTGTTAGAGATCATTAGATCGAGTTTCAAAGTTTGGTTGTAGCTCACGTGTCGTATCGACTGCTTTGTGCGAATCGGTTTCCCTTACGATAGAAGGTAGAGCTATATGAGTTGTAATTCCATTCCATTTGCAGTGCTCAGTGAAATCACGTTAAGCTCTGTTTTATTTTGCTAGATGCCAATAGATGATTATCTTCCTACACAGTTTAACTCCGTCTCCTTAACGTTAGAAGGTAGAATTATCAGGAGCTTACTTCTCTTGAACGTCGAGATCACCCAATTTCCTTTATTCTTTCCTATTTCCTTTTATCCCTGTGTATCGCCCGTTATGTCGCTTCACGTCTTAATGCTTCAGAGTTGTGCTGCATTTTTTATAAACTTTCAGTTCATTCGTCCCTTATTGAGCTCACGATAGCACTTTACTCAACAATAACTGAAATGATTATGGTTAGGTGTTTTGCTGTGTAGTAGAGCCATGGGTGCCATTATCAAATTAAACAGCTGTGGGGTACATGCACAAGGAATGTGTATGTCATTTATATATAACTATATAATAACACAATAACTATCTCCTAGGTGATTACTTTCACAAATATAATTTCCCCATTAAGAAAGGGCGATGTTAAATGAAGAATTAACCATTTCGCACTACTTAAATCCCTACTTTCTAATTACAGAAATGGAAAACAAATTAGCAATGCCTACGCACGCCACTTACTCAAAAACAGAAACACTTATTAATTCACGCCTAATACGTGTGAAGCGTTGCTGAATAAAGAAGCCACTGCCAGATCCATTAGATAATTACACAATCAACACCATGCAACATTTAGTCTTACAATGCAGCCTATTATAACTTACTCTATGTGGAGTGAATTCGATACAAATTCCAAGTTTGGACAAAAAGAAGACGGGGCCCTATAAACTTATCTAATTAGCAATAAATATCAGAGAATAAAATATTAACTGTGACTACTAGATAGCAAATGAAAACTCTATATAACAATCAAATTAACTGCACTACCATCCCCGACGCAGCCGTAAATAAAGGACTCCCTTTTAAAAGATTTCCCTTAACCGAAATCAGCTATTGAGGGATCAGGCATGGCGGGTTTTTGAAACGAATTCCATCAATCCTACAAAATCTCATAAAAAATATGGCATTCCATTGGAAATTCCAAAGAGAAGTTGAATCGTTGGCGTGGTGAGTTTCATTCATGCTGAAAGGGGAGATTTCAAAAATTCAAAATATGTCGTTGAATTAAATAATTGTATAGAACCAATCTGACGTCACAATAATCTCCTACACTTGTTATTATACTGACATACACATTTTCTCTATCTGGAATATTAATGGAGATTTTCCATTTTTAGTATGATTCCCTGTGCCTGGTTGTGTCCTGAATTATTATTGAGTATCATTATTATTCTGCTTTAAGTTTAGAATGTTGTAATTCATGATACAACAGCTTATTGATCATGTGACATGAGTAGGGGTGGACGTTTACTGAAACCCAAAAATCCATATATCTCGGTAAATATTGATGATTGGGAACCTATGAATGAAAAACATTCGGACAATTCAATTTTCAAGAAGATTGGTTCTGTACCAATTTTTGGTTTCGACGTATAATGACGGAGACATTTCGAATTTTGCCAAATCTTCCCCTCTAACCCGATTCGATTTTTCTCGTTAACGAAATTTATCTTTAATTTTACATAAAATGGCTATAAACCACGTTTGGTAACGAATAAAGAAAAATTGTGACCCCTGGAGCGTTATCATATATATATATATATATATATATATATATATATATATATATATATATATATATACTTGCTAAGTTACCCGGCTTCGCCAGGGAATACATTTGAGGCTGAATGATGATGGTATTTTTTTGGCAAAGTATTTTGACATTTCCCCGTCACAGTGTTTCGGGTTTATACCAGTCGTTGCTGTAGATTTGTACCTCCCCCCCCCCTTCTATCCTCTCAAACACTAACTCATGAGAAACGCCAGTTTTCCCAGTTGTATTTAATTAAAACGTGAAAATTATTTGAGCAAACATTTAACAGATTTACCTTAAGGGAAATCAGCTATTTTAGTATTGTGAAGATAATGTAATAAGATTTGTTAATATAATTTAATGCATTACAGGATTGATATCCTATATGTGTGTTAGGTTGGTGTCACTAAGCCTAGGGAGGTATGGGGATACTTCCTTTGTCCTATCAGTCCTGTCGCTTCCCTACCAACTTCATATTCGTCTATGTTTACATTTTCATTTATGCTTATACTTTTAGCAATGTAGTGTTATTATCAGGAAAGTGATTGGAGAAGTTCTGGAGAAGGTTGGAGGTTGAATATGGACTGAAAATATTCTTCAGGGGTCACAATTATTACACACCAAGTCTCAGCCTTTCATTAATAAAATTGGCGATTTTAAAGGGGGTGGCTCGGGAAGTTGGTACACCCTGCATAGTTGTATTATGTTTTCAAACTCCTCATTTAAACGTTTCATGTAGAACTAAAATTCAAATTCGTTAATGACTAAAATCGGCCCTAGACGTGTTGGGGGGGGGGCATTTAGAAGGGGTAAAATAAAAAAATCGAAATTTTTCAATTATTATGAGTTGAATAATGTTATATAACTAGGCTTCTTCCAGATTTAACTTTCAAAAATAGTTCTGCAATACTTTTTTTTGCTAACTCGAATATTATACAGGATATTTCATTTTTTTTTGTTTCCTGCCTTTTATAAAAAAAACCCCACATAACCTCACCTCATTTCAGAAATAAATCTATATTTCACGAGGAGTTTATTTAAGGTTAAATTGCTACGTTTAATTTTTATCCGACTAAGCGGAGGTAGGTTCAGCGAAGAGGTAAAATAAAAAAACTGGAATCTCCAATATTTTGAGCCATATTGAAAAATGCTTTATAACCAATCTCGTTGAAACTGTGAAATTCTAAAATGTATTCTACACATTTTTTTCCTCTAACTGGAATTTTAACCGGGTTATTAGCATTTTTTTAGTCTTCAGCCTTCATTCTACTTCCACGTAAAAGCATTGGAATTTCACTATATCAATAAATATCTAATGCTAAATGCTTTTTTTACTTTACATAAGCTGCATTTTTTCAAAAGAAATGGTAAATAGAATGTGGGATGACGTCATCAGCCTGTCGTTGGAGCTGGTGACAAACCTGCTTAGCTTAAGCAGCACCTGCTATACTGACATTTATCTCTTTTAGCAGATTTCCTTTAAGGGAAATCAGCTATTGAGGTCGTACTCATGACGCGATTTTCGAAACATTTCTTCAAATGTCCATCGATCCTACCAAGGAGATGACGAAAATGAGGTCCGTTCAAAATTATATATATATATATATATATATATTTCTAGTTCCCCTAGTGTGTCATATAGCATCTCCTTGGCCAGCTGAGGATTTCCATTGATTAAGCATGTCCAACCTCCAGTCTGACCTTTTAGAAGATTTACTCTTAAGGGAAATCAGCGCAAGTTTCGAAATTTTTAGTCAAATGTCCATCGATCCTAACTAGTACATGATGAAAATGAAGTCCGGAACTTTATATATATATATATATATATATATATATATATATATGTGTGTGTGTGCGTGTGTGTATGTGTGTGTGTGTGTGTGTCTGTTCCCGCTGTAACGGTCGCAATTTTTGTTTGATCGTTACCAAACTCGATATTTAGTCGTTTTATATAAAAAGAAAAATCAAGTTCGTTAACGGCTGAAATCAAACCAGGGGGAGGGGGGGGGGGTTTAAAAGGGTATAATTTTGAAAATTCGAAATATCTCCGTTAATATAAGTCGGATCGAAAATTTGTATAAAATGAATTTTATTGCAAATTAAATGTAGTATACATATTATTGTAAACGTTTATTCTCTATCTTGAATATTAACAGAGATATTTACATTTTTCAGTTTTCAGCCTTCAGTTAACACCCACTTACCCTACCCGTGTAACATAAACAATATTCTGTTATATAATAAACCACTTTTTTCGAAGCTTAAATACAAAATATTATTTTTCAGAGATCTCTATTAAACGAGATACATGGAAATATGTTCTTGTGACCCCCCCCCTTCTTAAATTCTTGGACTACTAAAATTTAATTGATTGATATAAAAAATATTCTTATTCATTATAAAATATAGTACTGGATATAGTACATAGTTTTCAAGAAAATTAATATGTATATTCTGATATGTTTAAGTTATTGTTTTTCTTACCTGTGAGCCGTTGTCAGACCTGTTACGAGAGTGAGAGAGAGAGAGAGAGAGAGAGAGAGAGAGAGAGAGAGAGAGAGAGAGAGAGAGAGAGAGAGAGAGAGAGAGAGAGAGAGTGAGAGAGAGAGAGAGAGGGAGAGAGAGAGAGAGAGAGAGAGAGAGAGAGCGAGAGAGAGAGAGAGAGAGAGAGAGAGAGAGAGAGAGAGAGAGAGAGAGGGGGGAGAGAGAGAGAGAGAGAGAGAGAGAGAGAGAGAGAGAGAGAGAGAGAGAGAGAGAGAGAGAGAGAGAGAGAGAGAGAGAGAGGAGAGAAAGAGGGGGAGAGAGAGAGGGGGAGAGAGAGAGAGAGAGATCACATATTAATAAAATTAACTAACTTTTCTTTTGCTATGACGCCAATTTGTAGTGTGGTACGATATATTTCAAATGTTTAATACGTCTGAACTTTACTGTATAATATTAGAAATTTAAATATATAATATAGTTCACAGAAACTTTAAGAAGTATTGTTCTGAAACTAGATTACTCTGACCCAGTACCTCGGCTAAGTGCAGCCAAAGTATACCGAAGCACGAACGTATAAAACTACTCAAATTACTCCAGTGTTACCCCTATGAAGCCGTCTTTACAGTAGAAAGTTTACGTTGAGGAATGAATTCCAACTTACGTTATCTATTAAAATAAAACTATATAAAAAGAGAGGGTCTATTTCAACAAATAAAAATTTTGTAAAATGTACTAATTTTGTTTCTTAATATAGAAAAATTGGCCATAGTGATAATGCAGAATAAATGGCGAACAGTTTTCCTATAAAAGAAATATTTCTATTACCAAATAGGGCCAGGGCTTACCACTAAGGTCTCTTTCATTAACTACTTCTATTTTCCGGACCATTTGTTAAGCTTGCAATTAATTGAAAAATTATCGGAATCCATCGAAAAGCTCTCTCGCCTCAAATAATGCCGCAGTCCTTCAAGAATCTTTGATTTCACTTTGCTACTGATATAGCTATAAATTGAAGCCAATTCCAATTGCTATACCCAGAAACCAATTGGAAAAAAAATTGAATCTGGGCCGCGTAGACTAAACTGAATCCCCACTTGAAGTTTTACAATAGATAAATCTACATACCGGTGACACTTAACACCACCGAGAATATTAAGTCAATAAGTACAAACGATAAATGTTTCAGTCAATTTTAATAACCTCCCAACTAAAAGCCACTGAATTGTAAACAAACAGGGTAGCCAAGCTCTCCTATTAGATAGATAGAAATATTCTTCGCCGGAAGGAAAAACAATTACTGAAATATATCTGAATATAACATTTTAATTTTATAGATAACTATTTACTAAATCTAGTACTGTAATTTATAATGAATTAGAATAATTTTTATCTCAATCACTCAAATTTTAGTAGTCCAAGAACTTAAGACGGGGAGGGAGATCAACAAAAAATATTTCTATATATCTCTAAACCTATATTTCTAAACCATTTTCACGAGAGCCCAACAGTTACGGAAACAGCCGAACTTAATATTGGCCGAATTTTGCAAACAATGCCGACAATAGCCAATCTCATAATCCTACACAATTAATAAAAATGCAAATATCTCGGTTAATATTCAAGATAGAGAATAAATGTATAGGACAACATTTATAGTAAATATAATTTGCAATAAGATTCGTTTTGCAACGAACATTTTTGCACATATCTTGTATAATGAAGTTCTATTGAAAACAATATATGGTATTTAAGCTTCTAATAGTGTGGTTTATTACATCACCGAGTATTGTTTATTTATACAAGATAGAGAATAAATGTATATAACAATATTTTTAGTACATTTAATTTGCAATAAGATTGATTTTATATCTTTTTTAGATCGGATGTATAGAAATGGAGATATTCCGAATTTTCAAAATTCTCCCCCTTTAACCCCCCCCCTCCCTCTAGTCCGATTCCAGCCGTTAACGGCCTTGATCTCTCTTTTCACATAAAACGACTAAATATAGAGTTTGGTTAGTATTAAACAATAATTGCGACCGCTAGAGCGGTAACAGACAAATATATATATATATATATATATATATATATATATATATATATATATAATTTTGAACGAACCTCATTTTCGTCATCCCCTATGTAGGATCGCTGAACATTTGAAGAAAAATTTCGAAAATTACGTCATTAGTACGACCACAATACCTGTTTTCCCTTAAGACGGGGGAGGGGGGGAGGTGTATCAACAGAACATATTTGCATGTATCTCGTATAATAAAGGTCTCTTAAAAGCAATATTTGTTATTTAAGCATCGAGTAAAGAGGTTTATTATATAACAGAGTATTTTTTAAGTGACATGAGTAACACAGAAAAATCTTGGTTAATATACAAGATAAAGAACAAATTTATATGACAATATTTACAGTACATATAATTTGCATCAAGATTGGTTCTGTATAATTTATAGTTAACCTATTGATGATCTACAATTGCTGTTCTGTGCATTTTTTTTTCGTAACTGAAGTATTAAGCGAGTTATTCGTACATTCTTGCTTTCAGTCTTCAGTAACACCCCCCCCCCCTCCCGATCTTCTCCTCATCAGTTTCTTTATACGAGAAAACCTACACATACCCCGCGATATGGCAGAACTATTAACTGACAGTAGCCAATAAATTCCACAAATACTAACAACACATCAAAATGTACAAAAACATATAACACACCATAGAATAGATCTACAGCATACCTAAAAAGATTTAAAAGGGTTAACTTTTATTATATTCTTTAGACAAAGCAGGGACATGAGAAAGAATCAGATATTAAAGAAATATTTTCCATAATATAAAAGTACAAAAAAAGGTAAGCAGATGAAGGAGTAAATATATCATCCGTATAATGCCATTCACCATCGCTATGGGCTACAAAACTAAATAAATAATATATATATATATATATATATATATATATATATATCTATATATATGTATATAAATGTTCTATTATATAGGAATAACATAATTTTTTTATTAAAACCATTTTAAATTGTTGTCTTTATTACTAGTCTAATGTTTATTTATGTTTGTTTATATAATGTTTATTTATGTTTGTTTATGTCTTATGTTTATTAAAATTGTCATTATTACTAGTATTTAATGATTATTTGTTGTATTTAGTTTTTTATTTTCTGTTTCAGTTTTTATTTTTCTATAATTTTGTTTTCATTAGTGAAAATTTGAACCAATTCGCCAAGATGCGGGTGCTCCTGTATAAATAAATAAAAAAAAATGAAAATATTTATATAGAAATAAGGAATATGTGATGATATAAGATCACAAGTGTGTTACACAAGCACGTGGGAAATTTGTTTGTATAACGCAGCCCCTGCGTGACGGCCTTTTTTAGTTATGTTAAACGAAAACTGAGTAATTTCATCCAGACTAAAAGCATCAGCTCCATTTCTCCGCAATTCGTTTGAACATTAGCTCTGTGATTCTTTATAAATAAATAATATATATATATATATATATATATATATATATATATATATATATATATGTATATATATAAATGTACTAGTATATAGGAATAACATAATTTTTTTATTAAAACCATTTTAAATTGTTGTCTTTATTACTAGTCTAATGTTTATTTATCTAATGTTTATTTATGTTTGTTTATCTAATGTTTATTTATGTTTGTTTATGTCTTATGTTTATTAAAATTGTCATTATTACTAGTATTTAATGATTATTTGTTGTATTTAATTTTTTATTTTCTGTTTCAGTTTTTATTTTTCTATAATTTTGTTTTCATTTGTGAAACTTTGAACCAATTCGCCAAGATGCGGGTGCTCCTGTATAAATAAATAAAAAAAAATGAAAATATTTATATAGAAATAAGGAATATGTGATGATATAAGATCACAAGTGAGTTATACAAGAACGTGGGAAATTTGTTTGTATAACGCAGCCCCTGCGTGACGGCCTTTTTTAGTTATGTTAAACTAAAACTGAGTAATTTTATCCTGACAAAAAGCATCAGCTCCATTTCTCCGCAATTCGTTTGAACATTAGCTCTTTGATTCTTTTCCGACTTATTTTATTTTTAAATGATTAAAATGCCCACAATAAATAAATAATAACCGTTAGTAAAGAAGTGGATTTATGAAAAGTTAACTCATAAAGGCAGAAATAAATCAAATGCAGTATACCTTTTTTTATTAAGCAATTCACTTCGGAAAGACAAATCTCCGCTATTAAACCGTTGTCATAACTCTGAAGACATTTTATTTATATTTTAGTGCTCCGCTCCCGAAAATTATGAGACATAAAAGATACATTAAAATGTATAACAATCTCAGAAAGGGCCAGAGAAGGGTCTGAAGATATTAAGAAGCTGTTATTGACATCGTTATACTTCCAAATAGCGAGAAAAGCTGGAAAGGGTAGTGTCGGGAGAACGAATTTAGAATTATTACTCAGTTTTATTCATCCAATCCCTTGACTGTCCTTTAGCTAGATTATATTCTGAAAATAAGTAATAAAAGAAGATACGATGGTAAAAATTTATGATATGACAATGAAACTTCAAAGACTATTTTTTTATTTATTTATGGGCATCACATCAAAGTGATTTGACCTTTATAAATTCATAAGTTATACAATGTAAAAAAAAAAATGAAAGTTATGAATAAAAATTTTATAAATGAGTACTCATTTTTAAAAAAAAGAAAAAATATGGGTTGTGAATGACTAATAGGAATTGAATGACTGAAAATGGAACTTTTGTTAATGATTGCCGTAGTGTCTTCCTTGAGAATAGCTGTTGATATTGATATATATATATGTATATACACACACATGTCCATACGCACACACTTGTCAGTGTCAACTAATGCATATAATTTGAAATCTAGTTATTAAACACCGACTTAATTTGTATATCATATTAATATTTGTCTTATATTTGAGTTTTGTGTCGGCATGAGAATATGTTTTAGCAGATTTCCCTTGAGGGAAATCAGCTATTGAGGTTTTCAAAACTTTTCTTCAAATGTCCATCGATCCTACCCAGGAGATGACGAAAATGAGGTCCGTTCAAAATTTTATATATATATATATATATATTATATATATATATATATATATATATATCTATAAATATTATATATATATATATATATATATATATATATATATATATATATATATATATATATTACTGTTAACGCTCTAGCAATCGCAATTTTTACTTGATCGTTACCAAACTCGATATTTAAACGTTTCATGTAATAAAATAAAGATCAAGATCGTTAATGGCTGAAATCAGATCCGTGTAAGGGGGGTTTAGAGGGGAGGATTTTTGAAAATGCAAATATCTCCGTTACTTTAAGTCGTATCAATATTATTGCAAATAAAATTTACTATAGATATTGTTATATACATGTATTCTCTATCTTGAATATTAACCGAGATATTTGCATTTTTATTAAGTGTGAGCGGCTAACGGACGAGATGAGATCGGCTAACTTCGGTTCTAGTCGTGAGTTTCCGCCAAAAGCTAGTTCGGTCGTTTCCGTAGCTGTTCGGCTCTCGTGAAATTTCTCTATTGTAAAACTTCACGTGGGAAATCTGCTTAGTTTACGCAGCCCCTGCGTGACGGACTTTTTTTATGTATAGGTCGCCTTTCGTCAATAGCTCTTGTAAGTCGTAGGGAAGTCCTGGTGTCGTTTACGGCAATCTGTAAGTAAATGTCTTACCGTCAAGTGAGTGTTACAAGTTGAGCAAGTTTTTATCATTATGTATGAGTGTGTTAATTGATGTATCCGATTCTAAGTCTCTAGAGAACTACTTCTTCTCTCCTAGAGTTTCTGAAAATTGACGACTACATGCAAATAGTGTTCTTAATAGTTGGTAGTTTCTTGTCAGCACTTGTGTTAGTCCAGTCGGTTTGCATGCATCTATGATGAGGTGTTTTGTTTGTCTTGAAATGTTTTCATGTAGTACATCAACTTGTTCATACTCAAGTTTTTCAGCTGTTTTTTTTTTTTTGCCTCTGTCTGGAGTTTCACTCATTTTTCGCATCCTGGCGATCAATAGAATGTAGTGTGTGTTATCTAAACATTTAGCTCTTGTAACATTTTTTGGGATAGTGAGTGATTTGTGTATATGGGAAACAGGTCTCAATACCAATTTGGTGGGAAGACTTCGTGTTATTGAGACCTGTTTCCCAGATCTGCACTCCCACATCCAGCAACATACAAATTATTTGTGTATATATGTTATAGTCATTGTAGAGAAACTAATGAATTTGTGTAATTGATAATGTGACTTTTTTGTGATGTGTGGGTATCCTTGAGGATGAATAGGATACCTTGGAGTTTGGCTCTTAGAATGCTGTAATGAAACTTCAAAGACAATACATATATAAAGTCATTGGATAGATAAATTTCATAATGAACATTTTCAACAATGAAGTATAAAACTGAGGTATTACGATTATACTAAAATTGATTATTATTATTTAAGTGAAGTGTTGCATTTTGTTGTATTGGGAGAAACGTTCTTGAACTGAAGAGTGAAAAAAGTTCCCTGATATGATCTGGCTAAATGTGTAGAGAGATTAATTAAATCACATATCTTAAATAAGTTCGGTTAATACTCCAAGATGTTACAGATCATTAAAAATTCCGTCAGGCAGGAGCTACGTAAACTAAACAGATTTCCCTCGTGCTGATATGACACGCTACTAATCTCACCATATATTCTCTATTTCTAAAGATACCCTAGATTTTCTGAATTTCGAACCCCCCGCCCTCTAAGCCACTCTATTTACGGTCCGATTTCAGATATTGACTGGTATGAACATTAGAGTTAAAGTTAAATCTAGAGTAAAGTATAGATTAAACGTTGCATTTTAAACTTTTGTTTTTCATTTTATGGTCACTTGTTGGTTATTATTCATTGTTAGCTCTGAAGAAGGGACCCAATGGTGCCCGAAACTATCAGCAAAATAAATGAACTGCTCTATTTGAGGAATTGCGAATTTATAACCGATACCCAACCATCCTCTACTAACATTTCTAATATTTTTAATGGAGTGTTGTAAGTAAGTTAAAAAAAACTAAACGGTAAGTATCTCTATAATATAACTCTATATAACGGCCCTCCGCTCGGGGAACTCTATAACCCTATCTCGGTGAAGAGGTTAATATATTAGTTTCCAAATTTATTAACAAGAGATGTTAGATAATTGGGAGCGTAGATGACGTAATTACAAAATATCGACATTCTGCCTCTGCGGTTCCATGGAGAACGTTTAGCTCCCTAATTCTCGCCTAGGCACATCTGCCTGTTTTAGCTCAGCTCCACTCTTCAATCATCTCACTGATTTTAGCAGATTTCCCTTAAGGAAAATCATCTATTGAGGTCGTACTCATGACGCTTTTCTCGAACTTTTTCTTCAAATTTCCATCGGTCCTACCTTGGAGATGACGAAAATAAGGCCCGTTCAAAACTGTATATATATATATATATATATATATATATATATATATATATATATATATATATATTCGTCTGTTACCGCTCTAGAGGTCGCAATTATTGTTTAATCGTTACCAAACTCAATATTTTGTCGTTTTATGTAAAAAGAAAGATCAAGTTCGTTAACGGCTGAAGTTGGACTAGGGGGAGGGGGGGGGGTTAAGAGGGGAAGAATTTCGAAAATGCGAAATATCTCTGTTACTAAACGTCGGATCGAAAACATGTAAAATAACAATCTTATTGCAAATTAAATTTACCGTACATATTGTTCCATACATATTTTCCGTATAATGAGTATTAACCGAGATATTTGGATTTTTTAGTTTTACGGTTTCAGTAAACCCCACTCCTACTAGTGGCATACTAATTATAAGCTGTTATATCATGAACCACTTCATTACAAGGCTAAATACCAAATATTGTTTTCATTGAACTTTTATTTTGTGAGATATATGCAAATAAGTTCTGTAAACCCCCCACCCTTTTTTTTTGTTCTTGGATTACTAAAATTTAAGTGAATAAGATAAAAATGAATCTGATTCATTACGAATTACAGCACTAGCTTTAGTAAATTGTTTTCAATTAAATTATTATGTTATTTTCAGATAGATTTCGTTAATTGTTTGTCTTTCCGGTCTATCTATCTATTCAGTTTTACAAGGTTGGTTGGCCTGTTTGTTTACATTTCAGCCGCTTTCCCTTGTAGAGATTATTAACTTGTATGGTAAATTGACTGAAAGATTTCTCATTACCGTTTGTATCTATTCCCTTAACATTCAAGGTAGTGTTGCCTGTATGTATTTTTATCTATTGTAAACCTTCGCGTGGGAAATCTGATTAGTTTACACAGCCCCTGCGAGACGGAGTTTTTAGTAGTGTCATTTATTCATTAGTGGACTCATTATTTACTTGCAGTGACCATCTGCAATTTTATTTTGTAAGACCAAAATTCTCCTTCTCGAAACACTCGCCTCTCTACTTTACTTCCTTCAGTTGGCTTTGCCTATCTCAATCAATCATTTGCAGTTCATTCCAAATGTTTTCGCACAATTATACCTTCACATGCAAATATATTGCAAGGGATGATGTGAAAATTATTTAATTCCTCTTTAGAGAGTAACCCACAATGTAAATTCAATATTTATTACATATACACTGTGACAAGTTTTTAAATGATTATAAACTACAATTTTATTGCAAAAATAAGGATATGATAAGAAGTGGACGGATATTAAAGTAAAGGAATTTTTTTTTTTAAAGTTTAAGAATGAAAATTTTCCCATAAGAAAAATAGACAGCTAACTCAAATTGTGTCCGGGAACAATATGTGATTTAATAAACATTGGAAGTAAGGACATTTTATTTCCTGCGTAAGCTAAGGAAGATTTCTCACGTGCTGGTAGTTACATTACCGATGTCATCTCACCATACATTCTGTAAAAGGCTGGGGGGAAAATACTCGTAAAGTATGAATAACTCCCTTAATATAAAATATATATTTTCCAGTGTAGAAGAAAAATCAAGACCAATGACGGCCGGTAAATTAAAGTTCAATGAGAACAATATTTGGTATTTAAGCTTCCAATAAAGTGGTTTCATGATATAACGGCTTATTATTAATATGACATGGGTTTACTGGAGGGTGAAACTAAAAAATTGCAAATATCTCGGTTAATAATGTATTCAACAACACTTATAGACCATTACATTTGCAATTAATACATGCAAGACTGGTTCTATACACTTTTAAATCCGACGAATAATAGCGGATATATTTTCAATTTTCAAAATCCCCCTGTCCCAACCCCCCTCCCCTTCCGCCCGTCCTATTTCAGCTGTTAAAGAGCTTCATCTTTATTCTGACATAAAAAGTTTAAATATCGAGTTTGGTAATGTTCAAACAAACATTGAGACCGCAAGAGTGTTAACACACACACACACACACACACACACACAAAACTATATATATATATATATATACATACATATATATATATATATATATATATATATATATATATATATATATATATATAGAGAGAGAGAGAGAGAGAGAGAGAGAGAGAGAGAGAGAGAGAGAGAGAGAGAGAGAGAGCGCGCAACAGACTTTAGTGTGCGAACTTTAACAGATGATTTTAGGCACAATTTCCAACAAAAAAGTTCATATATGGTCTGGTCCGATTTTCACTTCTTTTGGAGATGATACGTTTCATTGATTTTTAAAATTGGAGCTATGTTTCCCCTATAACAAGCCATAAAACCAGAAGATATTTTAAAATCGAAAATCTGAGTTTACCATTCCAAAGAGCAATACATTCCCCTTAAAATGATGTCTCAAGCATAACAACATGCTATTGTAAAGGAAGACCTAATTGGGTTTAATGAGAATAAGTAACAACATTTTCTTTCTCTGTAAACTTCCTTCTTTTATTGCTCCACAATCTGAAGTAAAGATTTTAACACTCACGACTAACTTCAGAAAAACTTCTACATTTAGTTATCTGCAAATCACTCCTTTTCGTTTTTAAATCCCAATAATATTCTTAATTGCAAAAACGCGTTTTATTTCAGCACTTCAGAAACTGAATGTTTGAATAAAATGTTCGGTTTTCTACCATGATAACCTCTGACACCTGCGATAATAGAGTTACTAAAAAGAAAAAACCTTGTTTACTAATTTTACCTTGTTTATTAAAATTAATTAAATTAATCCACTGAGTTTCTCAATGCAGGCAATTTATTCTTATATAGGATACTAATTTCACTTGGGAGACCTTTAGTAGTTATTAAGACAGTAAATTTTAGCATTATCATTTTAGATTCTTACCTCAAATTCAAAACTACAGTCATTGTTCTTACTTTATACATAAACTGCACTATTATTTCTGAAAGGCGGTTAGTATCGATGGACATTTGAGGGAAATTGTTCGAAAATCGCGTACAACCTCAATAGTTGATTTCCCTTGAGAGAAATCTGCTAATATATCGTCCTTATATGTGTTTATTCAGGTTGCCAAAGTTGAAAGCAATTTAAATATTCCTATTATAAATCTACAGTATTAAGATGGCCTGGGATTATATTTAAATTTTTAGTTATCTCACCGTCATCCATTATAGCTGTCGTCACATTTTTTCCAGTAACACCCTGTGCCCAGGCTGCTTCAACATTTAGATCGAGTTTGGCTTTCCCTCCGTTCTGCCCCGTGTTCTTCAAATACCATTGATACTGGAAGAAGGGGTCTGTTGGATCTCGTTCGGGCCTTATGTCAGGGACTAAGTTTTCTACTCTGAGCGGCTTGTAACCTCGTTTTACTCTTTTGAAGCCTGTCATTTGGACTGCTATATGAACCTGAAAACAAAAAAAAAACATAAAAATAAATTGTTATTATATTTATCGCCATAGTACAGAAAAAATGGAGCTAATACTAGAAAATAGAGCATAATTGTTTTTTCATCACATATTGAAGTTGTCCTTTTTGAGGCTGTTATTTTCTACTCAATACCATAGCTGCCTACAAAGGGCATATTCTACTTACAACATTAAAAGATTTGGTTGCTTATAATAGTAACCTGTGTCTATATGACCAAAAATAAAGCCTGTTCGTTATTTTTAGTAATTAAAATATTTTTATTTGTGCATTAGTACGTAGGTTAAATATTGTAAGAGACGATCAAATCAGAGGCACCTCGTATTGAGTTGAATGATTTAGATTAGAACGGATTTAGCGCGTCTATACTCGTAATTGGTGTGGTTCTTATGATTTAGTAAACCTTGAAACACTATCTCTATTGGCCTTTTCCGCCAACTCGACATTCCGCTGTGAACTATTGAATGAGAAGTTTGATCCGGTATTTGTGCCTTTCATTCAGAATTCCATTGGTTGTATGGCACGTACCTTCTCCACGCATTGTGTGAATCCTTCTCCTTAACATTGGAAGGTATAAGGATATGATGTGTAATTATATTCCCATGAAGGAGCCTAGTGAAGGATGTTAGTTCATCGTGCTAGCTGTGGGATTTCGTCCCCCTGAAGATAAAGGCTGGAACTGTCTATTGTTGGAGAGTGGTGATTCCAAATTCCTATTTGAATCTGTTTCCTTACCATTCTCCCTTACCTGTTTCTTATTATCATTTTCTCGGTGCAATTGGTACGGGAGTAAGACAATTATATTATAATAATTTACTTTCGATTAAATTCGTCCATTTCATTCATTGTCTAAGCTCACCAGAGCCTATTTCTTATGTATTCTTTCATTATTCATTATTTTTTATTATTTTCATTACACCTCCAGGATATATTATTACTTATATTTATATTATGTAGAATTTTATTCATTTATTTAACCGGCAAAGCCCATACAGGTAATTTTCCCATTCTTGCCGTGTTAGTGGATGTTTGTCTTGTGTCAGTGGTATTGAAATGTTGTCTAGCTCACTTCCTCGTAACGATAAAACAAAAATTGCGATCCCTAGAGCGGTGACAGCCATATATATACATATATAATTTTGAACGGACCTCATTTTCGTCATCTTCTAGCTAGGATCCATGGATATTTGAGGATATTTTTCGAAAATCGTGTTTCGAGTACAACCTCAATAGCTGATTTCCCACGTGCTGGTATGCCACACTAATAATGTCATCTCGCACCATATATTCCCTATTTCTTCTTGAAATTGGATGAGGAGGTGTGGGGGCTTAGTCAAGGCAGAGTTGGGAAGTAGTTAACTAATTAGGACACTATTAACTAGTAGTTAGTAGTTGACAACGAACAACTAATTTTTTGTAAATACATTAGAAGTACAGTTACTTTTCTTAACTAC
Organism: Riptortus pedestris; assembly: GCA_019009955.1. NCBI lineage: Eukaryota > Metazoa > Arthropoda > Insecta > Hemiptera > Alydidae > Riptortus > Riptortus pedestris. The sequence continues at coordinate 108,912,326 of CM032233.1, forward strand.
CTACTACTAGTAAATACAAATAGTTAATATTTTCAACCACAAAATAATAGTTGGTTGTTAACTGAGAAAGTAGGTAACTAAAAAGGTCGATTTCTGTTATTTAAAATATAAAATTTTTTTATACAAAATCGACCCCCCCCCCTTTTCAAGTGATTCCAATAGCCCAATAAGGTTGACTCAGTAATATCACGATGTACTTTTACAATTATCGGTGGTTAAAAGTTAAATCATTTCAATTAACAACTACATTTGTAGTTAGTAGTTAAAAAAGTCTTAACTACTTTTTTAAATTGTGGTTGGTTGTTGGAAAAGTGTAACTATTAACTACTAATTACAAAAATGTAGTTGCCCGCTATTAACTATTAACTACAAGTGTATTAGGTAGTTGTATCTGCAGTCGTAGTTATGGTTAGCAGTTAATAGTAATAGCTACATTTCACCCAATTCTGACTCGAAATAAATGTTTTTAAAAAAAATCGACACACCCCTCCCTTTTTCAAGTGCTTGCAACATCCCAATAAGGCTGATCCAGTTACATCATGAAGTCCTATTACAATCATCAGTAGTTAAAAGTTAAATAATCGCGATTACCAACTACATTTGTAGTTGAAAACGTCTTAATTAATTTTTTTAACTTGTAGTTGGTATTTGGAATAATTTAACTAATAAATACTAACTACTAATGACAAAAATGTAGTTGCCCGCTGTTAACTATTAACTACAAGTGTATTTAGTAGTTATATCTGCAGTCGAACCAAAGTAGTTGTAGTTAGCAGTTAATAGTAATAGCTACACTTTACCCAATTCTGACTCGAAATAAATGTTTTTAATAAAAATCGGCACACCCCTCCCCTTTCCAAGTACTTGCAACATCACAATAAGGCTGATCCAGTTACATCACGAAGTCCTATTACAATCATCAGTAGTTAAAAGTTAAAAGTATAATCGCGATTACCAACTACAGTACAGTAGTTGAAAAATGAATTACTTTTTTAACTTGTAGTTGGCATTTGGAATAAATTAACTAATAAATACTAACTACTAATGACAAAAATGTAGTTGCCAGCTGTTAACTATTAATTACTGTAGTTGTAGCAACAATCAAACCAATGTAGTTGAAGTTATCAGTTAGCAGTTATACCTAGCTACATTTTGCCCATATCTGACTCAAGGCTAAAAACTAAAACAAAATGCAAATATCTCCGTTAATATTCATGATAGAGAAAATATGTATATAACAACATTTGAAGGCTATTAAATTTGCAATGAGATTCATTTTGTACAATGTTTTGATTTGACGTATAATAACGAAGGTATTTCGAACTTCGAAATCCCCTCCCCCTGTCCGTTTTCAAATGTTAACGAACTCGATCTGTCATTAGCGATAAGACAAACATTTCCATAAGTAGAGCTGTGACAGATATATATTGTGTTGATGTTTTCGACCAGGTTATATTTCTATATGGTGTTGTTATTCTTTTTGGATTTTTGGTCAATGTTGGTGAAAAAATCTTAGTTTATACCGATATTTCGAGAATCTTTATTTTCTCTTCTTCAGGGCTGTAAAATTACAGGTACTACTTTATAATATTGCACATTGTTATTAAACTAGACAGGGGGTGTATATGCTATTATTACCTACCAAGACTAAAGATAGATAAAAACTAGTGCACATAATTATTGCACTTAGGACTAGGGTTAATATAGCCTCCCTTGGTCTGTTTATACACAGTAGGGTCACAGCCTTATGTTTTGTATATCTATAGTATATTGTATTTTGCCTGTTGAACTATATTATAATTATTATACTGCAGCTGTTATATTATGTTAGAACTATTGTTATGTGTTATTACAATTATTGTTATATTTTGTTAAAGCTATCTTCATGTTGTGTTAAAGCTATTATGTTGTTGCCACTTGTATTATGTTACAACTGTTATTATTCTATTTTTGAGGCTGCAAACTGTTATTGTTGTGTGCTATTACAATTATTGTTATATTTCATTAAAACTATTCTTATGTGTCACCAAAGCTACTATTCCAAAAAGAATATCAACACCATATACATATACATATATATATATATATATAAAATTTTGAATAGACCTGATTTTCGTCATCACCTAGGTAGGATCGATGTACATTTGAAAAAAACTGTAGAAAATGGCGTCTTGAGTACAACGTCAATAGCTGATGATTTCTATCAAGGGAAGTCTGCAAAGTTTAAGTTTTCATTTAAACTACCGAGGATGTTCTTCCCTCGTACTTATTTATCTGGGATTTCCTAATTTTTAATTAGTCATTTATTATTTCTATTTTACCTCTCCCCAGGGTATTTATTATTATTTGCATAAAAACTTTATTTATTTAACCTAAACAGACAAAGAATGCGAAATATGCTTTTCGCTTTATAACTATAATGTCAAAGTAACAAAGAGGCAAACGAAAAATGACTGCCAATAGGAGGAAGAACGACTCCCTCCGGCATTTGGCAATTTGATTACTCGGGCTCAAGTATTTTTAGAGAAGGAGAGCTTTCCTAAAATATATTGAAGTATTTGAGTAATCGAGAAACAGCTTCTGATAGGGAGGCTAAAATGGGAAGGAGGGGGGGGGGATAGAAGGGATTCACGTTTCTCCGATAAATCCCATGCAATATCTCATTGTTGCAAATCGATGGTTGTTTAACAAATCCGGTTCCAAATACAAACCATGAGAGATAAGCATGGAAACAAAAGAGAGAAAAGAAAAGTGGAATATTTACTGTCTGCTTATGAACCCAATAGGATATTGAGAGAGATGGTTTGTACCACAGCTCTAAATTGTAGAGCTAATATTTATTCAGCAGCTGCACCTGGATAATCGTGTCTCTCTCTATTTGGACTAGGAATAATTATTTGTTTTGCTACTTTCAATACAAGCACAATATATAATTCACATAAATATTAATTACACGTACTCTAATTTAATTAATTTTGTCAACCTTGTGTGATCATTTTACGTGAATAAATAGCTTAGCCCATTTCGTGTTTTAAAACATTATTATTAATTCACTTTCTAAGCTAGTTAATGTTTAACTTTTTTGGATAAACTTTAATGTAAAGTGAATTGAGTTAATGCATCAGAATCGCTACCATATATATATGTGTGTGAGTGTGTGTGTACTGTAGATGACCAGCTTCTAAATTGATTGAAAATGCAGCCATACTGCGTCAATGAATGAGCACTCCGTTTTTTCCTAAAAACATATATTTTATTTAATTCGCAACGCGTTTCAGGCCCTATAGCTCATTATTAAGGGGTTCCTAAAATTACAATTTCAAATTTTGTTGGTCAACTTTGAACATTCTATTTACATATATTTCTTATTATTAATTTCATACCTTATTTTTATGTCCACCATCTACTTGCTATACTGCCTCAATGAATAAGCACTCTTTTTTTCCCTACAAAACATCTGTTTTAGCAGATTTCCCTTAAGGGAAATCAGCTATTGAGGTTGTACTCATGACGGAATTTTCGAAATTTTTCTTCAAATGCCCATCAATCCTACCTAGTAGATGACGAAAATGAGGTCCGTTCAAAACTATATATATATATATATATATATATATATATATATATATATATATATATATATATATATCTGTTACCGCTCTAGCGGTCGCAATTTTTGTTTGATCGTTACCAAACTCGATATTTAGTCGTTTTATGTAAAAAGAAAGATCAAGTTCGTTAACGGCTGAAATCGGACCAGTGAGAAGGGGGGTTTAGAGGGGAGGATTTTCGAAAATTCGAAATATCTCCGTTACCGTACGTCTGATCGAAAAATAGCACAAAATCAATCTTATTGCAAATTAAATTTACTATAAATATTGTTTTATACATTTATTCTCTATCTTGAATATTAACCGAGATATTTGCATTTTTATTAAAACTAGGCGGCTAACTGGGCTTCCCCACCAAAAGCTAGTTTGGTCGTTTCCTTAACTCTCGGCTCTCGTGAAATTTCTCTATTGTAAAACTTCACGTTGGAAATCTGCTTAGTTTACGCAGCCCCTGCGTGGCGGACTTTTATATAATTCCCAACACGCTTCAAGCTCTATAGCTCCTTATCTAGGAGTTTATTTTTCTTGTACTGAGAGCGTGTGTGTGTTGTGAATTTTGGTAAGTGAATAAAATTATTTAATGAAAATTATTTATTCATCAAAATGATAATGTAGTTTGCAGCAATATATTAAATAATTTTTAATTAGAATTTTATTCTAAATCAGTTTTAATTTAGATTTACAAAAATATATAGATATCTGTGATTCATTTTCCATATTTTTAATACCATTTTTTTTTTCAAAATAAAAGAAACAGAAATTAATAAAAATTGTCTCGATCGTAACCTCTTCAGAATAAAGATTATAAACATTGGCTAATCAACTCCTCTTAATCAATGACTTCTTATACAACAAAGATATATGTACAGTAATGAAATTTTGTAAGGTGACAAAATTGAAAAAATTGACAATGCTGGTGTAGCAAGTAGATGGTGACATAAAAATAAGGTATGAAAATAATAATAAGAAATATATGTAAATAGAATATTCAAAATTTGAAATTGTAATTTTAGGAACCACGTAATAAGGTGCTATAGGTCCTGAAATGCGTTGTTAATTTAATAAAACAGATGTTTAAAGTAAGAAAAGGAGTGTTTATTCATTTACCATAACATCCTAAATCCCACCCTGGCTAGAAAAGGGTGGTAACCTGTAGATAACCCGTCCCAATTAGCCTGAGATGCAAAAAGTAGACGTTAATAAATATAATAATAATATTCATGTACCAAGTATGGCTACATTTTCATATATATATATATATATATATATATATATATATATATATATATATATATATATATATATATATATTCGAGATTTTTTTCTGATCCATATTTAACACACGCGATATTTAAACATTTTATGTAAAAATAAAGATGAAGTTTGTTAAGGTCTAAAATCGGACCAGTAGGGGGAATTCGAATATTCGCAATATCTCCGTTATTATGCGTCGGATCGAAAATGTGTATAGAATCAGTATTATTACAAATATTATAAATATTGTTATGTACGTATTTTAATTATCTGCATTACTAACCGAGTTATTTGCATTTTTTAGTTTTCGGCCTTCAGTAAACAACCACTTCTACTCATGGCATATTAACAATGAGCTGTTGTATTGTGAAGCCCTTTATTTAAATCCTAAATACGAAATATTTTTCTCATTGAACGTTTCGAGATAAATGCAAATACGTGACTCACGTGGGGAAATATGCTTAGTTTACCTAGCCCTGCGTGCCAGAATTTTAAGTAATTTTTATGGTACACAGTAATTATTGAACTTTTACAACTTTGGTGATAAGAATCAATATTGATCAAAAATTTGGAAAATTATTAATACTTCGTGGTTTTAGAGGCAGTCACGGCAATCAGAGTAATTTTAGAATATATATAAACTGCTCAAAAATGAATAGGGATATTGATAGGTTGGTAGGTTTTGTGGTATTTATGGGGCCTAGCATTTTTTTAAAATTATAAATATCATTAATATTTAATAGAAATTATTGTCTTTTTCCCCCCATAAAAAGTTATTTAATTAAGGTCGATTTAATTAAAATTAATAGGATAAGAAAAAAATAACCAATATCCCTATTCATTTTTGAGCAGTATAGATAGATGTGTGGAATAGAGGGAGATCTCTAAAGGGTGATGTAGTAATTCATACTCGGGAAATTTAATCTAGTTTCATTAGAGGGATTCACTGATTAGCTTGGACGGGGCTCACATTGTCCTTTCAGTTAGTTGCCAGGACAAGCATTATTCACCCACGATCGGGGAAGGGAGATATTCGAAACATGAGCGAAACTCAGTCAGAAGCTACCTTTGCCCTAATACTGCCAGTCCCATTGATATGCATTGTGTAATGGATGAATGAAGGGAGCTGAATGGATTTTTGGTGGGGAGCCCTGAAAGGGAGGACTCCGATTATAGGATTGCCTGAAAGGATAGGAACCACTGGGGGGAGAATAGTGCCGCTTCTACTTCTCCTGGTTAATCTTGACTCGGCTGAGAGGTATAGGGGCGGAAAGGCACTGTTGCCAACCCTACCTTTTGCATAATTTCTCACTCCCTCCCGCCTTCCATCTCAGCTAGTCTGGTCACAGTGTCAACCCAATACGTTCTAGCCATATGAATAAGTAATTATACATATCTCACACGCTGTTGGATAGCTTTTCAAACATTTCCAGCTGGAAAAGAAGAAATTAAAGTCCAGTGGCTGAGTAAACTAAGCAGATTTCCCAAAACTTGGTACAACACACTAGTGATCTCATCTCACCACATATTCGGACTGAAAACCAAAAAGTAAGAATTACTCGCTCAATACTTGAGTTACAAAAAATGCATAGAGCAACAATTGTAGAGCATCATTATTTTAACAACATTGGTTCTATAGCATTTTTCCATCCAACTCATAATAACGCAGACATTTCAAATTTTCGAATCCACCCAACTCTAACCCCCCTCCGCTATTCCTAATTCGATTTCTACCAATAACCTTATGAAAAATATTGAGCATGGTGTAGAAAAAATGAACATTTTCGAGTCAAGAACGTATAACCTTAATTTATCACGTCATCACGTAGCGAATTTGCATATATCTCAGGTAATAAAGGTCTCATGAAAACAATATTTGGTATTTAAGATTAGAATAAAAAGGTTCATGTTATAACAGCTTATTGTTATGATATGAGTAGGAGTGGGGTTCACTGAAGGTTGAAAACTAAAAAATTTAAATGCTTCGGTTAGTATTGATATTACAGAAAATATTTATATAACGACATTAATGGGAAATTAAATATACAATGAGATTGGCTCTATACAATTTTTCGATCCGACGTATAATAAAGAAGGTGTTTCGAATTTTCAAATTTCCCCCTAGTAGTTATAGTTATATTTTGCCCAATTCTATCTCAAGGCTAAAAACTAAAAACAAAATATGCAAATACAAGTATTTCCGTTAATATTCATGATGGAGTGAATATGTATATAACAACGTTGGTAGGCTATTACATTTGCAATAATAAGATTCGGTCCGTACAATGTTCAGATGTGACGTATAATTTTCGAAATTCCCCTATTTGGCCCCTCCCCTTTTTCTATTTCAGCCTTTAGCGAACTCGGTCTTTAGTTTTACATAAAACGCTTATATATTGAGGTTCGTAAAAATAAGGCAAAAAGTGCGACAGGTAGAGGACCTGATTTCCGTCATCTGGATCGATGGACTTTTTAAGAAAATTGTCGAAAATCGCGTCATGAGTACAACTTCAATAGCTGATTTCTCTCAAGGGAAACTGTGAAAATAAACATCTGGCAAAGTATGTACTCCAGATAAGTTCCGTGGGGCGAGTTATACATTGTAGATATTGATCTAGAGTATCAGAAACAGACTGCATACTAAGCCCATTAACCAATTTAATAGTAAAAACTAGTCCTGAAAATTTTAAGAATATAAAAATTAGAAACTGAAGAGAAGCATTTATAGAAATAGGGAATGATAATAAACTCAAGCCGAAAAATTCTTGAATCCGCCAGTGATAAAAGGGCATAAAGCCCATCAAACAAATCGATCTATTCCTTATTTAAAAGGAATGGTGTAAAATGCATTCCTTAGAATCAACAATAATATATAAACTGATAAGAATGTAAAACAGAGAGCAAGAAGTTTAATGTATGACCTACAAGTTGAAAACTTCTCAAGATAGGATAAATCCCATGTTTATGGGGAAAGGAATGAGTGGGAAAACGGGCAGATTAATATGCAAAAACTAATTTGAGTATCTAAAATTCAATGTGAATTTAAAAGTCGGCAGAACGGTACCACAATGTAAGCACTAAATAAAATTTGGAAACCAAATTTTTAGTCAAAGTAACATAGATTATAATCACAAAACGCCTAATTCGTAAATTTTGTCAATATGTTAGAAGGCTATAAACTGAGCAGGCAAATAAAGGACGACTATTATTTCGATGGGATTGATAGATGAGTCTTTAGAAACAAGAGAGAAGTATGTGATTTGATAAAGAAACTAGCTCCAGTTCATGGCTACAGCGAGTCCGATTCTGCAACCAACCAATTGAAATGCATCGAATACGGCAGCAGTTCACGGTTAAGATAACCTCTAGAAGCCAGAATAAAGACTTGTATTGTATGAGCGAAGGAAACGGTCGACCATAAACCTTGAAAATAAACTCTGCTGCTCTTGAACGGCAATAAATATTATGCTTAAGAATCGTTTCTCCAAGCTAGAAAAAATATTATTAACATAGGTCTTTCTTTGCAAATGTTGTATAAATCTCAGTTACACCATTCCCAGAAACTCTTTCGAGGAAAGCTTTGTGCAGGGTAAGGACGAATCTAGTTCTTACAAGCATTCTGCTATTGATATTGACCTTCTTTCTATTCAGGGCGATATCTAGGAATGCTCACACCCCCTTTTCAATATGTATAGTCAACCTTCCTTGACTTATGACCAACATATACCTATCTTAAATGTGGAATAAAAAGTTGACTTTAAACTCTCAAGCTAAAATAAATCATGATAAGACACGTGAATAAGGCTGAAATAATTGAACTATAGATAACATGTGAACTAGGTTTTATTAGACAAAAATGTGCCACATGTTTACTCTACAAAATCACACTGAACACTAAATGAGCTTAGGTTAAACAACATGTGTTAATTAAAACATTTGAATAATAAACAATGAGGTGACTGCTGAGCAACCGGGCTTGGTTCACCTGCCTACGAGGCACTTGGCCCCAGCCGCTACGTACGTATAACGGTGAATGAGCTAGGCAAGACGATACCCAGCTAGACCATATGAACTCTAATTTGAACCAGGACCAGGGCTTGCTAGAAAATGAAGAATCAAGAGGTGAACCTACTTCACCCAGATATCAAGCAGATGAACCAAGCCCGGTGGCTCAGCACAGATCTTGCATGCCGTCGTTACTTTCCTAATGTCTTCCAGCGAGTACGGCAAATTCTTCATTTTTACCCAGTGATTCAATCGAGTGACTCTGGGATGACATAGTTCTTGGTGAAGTTCTTTGAGCTTGTTAAAATTACATCCGATCGCAGGACATATTCTTGACAACGCGTCTGCTGCTTCATTCTGACGTCCCGGTCTGTATACAATTTCATAATCGAAGCAGGATAGTTCAAGTCACCAACGCAAGATTTTCTCGTTCTTGACTTTGCCCGGTAGTTTGCCATCGAGCATAAAAGACACGGACTTTTGATCTGTAATAAGCCTAAAGTGCCTCCCTAGTAGATAGTGACGCCACTTTCTTGCTGCCTCTACTATCGCGTAGGACAACGAAAGAGAAAACTTAACTGGGCATACACGATATGTGTCGATCAGGAATACTATCCCCTTGCCAATAATACCACACTCCTAAAAGTCATGAGGTAACGTCTTGCATGAAACCATGTATAACGTCTTGCATGTCCATGCATTACTCAATGAAAAACGTCCAAGAGATGAAGATTAGTTTCTGCAACTCATTTTTATTCTAACGTCTACCGTGGCCTAGAACTGTTACAAATAACAAGACAATTTAACTAGGTATAATTGGACAATTTCCTGAGGAAGGAGAGGATCTCTGAATCTGTTCTTAATTCTATTGGTGAAGCCCCGCGACGAAACCCCCCAAGACGGTCCAAGATCCTAATGCAATGTCACCCCCGTTCCAGCTTAATTCGTTAAATTACTCCATCTAATTTACTGGGATGAAAGTCTTAACCGCACAAAGGAACGTAGATCCGACTCAATTAGGTCCCAAGTCCTAAATGAGAACACCGCTTACCGAGCTACATTTAAAATTGGCTAGACTTCAGTTAACAGGTTGGAGCTTACATGAAAAAAACAAACTTTTATTGGCATTTCGTTCCAAATAAGTTGGTTCTAGTTTTACTATTTTATTGCCTAATTCAAAAAAGACAAAATCAATTATTTTTCAATTTAGTATTCGCAGATTTCCCTTAAGGGAAATCAGCTATTGAAGTCGTACTCATGACGCAATTTTAGATGACGAAAATGAGGTCCGTTCAAAACTGTATATATATATATATATATATATATATATATATATATATATATATATATATATATATATATATTTGTCTGTTACCACTCTGGCGGTCGCAATTTTTGTTTGATCCTTACCAAACTCGATAGTTACTCGTTTCATGCAAAAAAAAGATCAAGTTCCGTTAATGGCTGAAATCGGACCAGTGAGAGGGGGAGTTAAGAGGGACGATTTTCGAAAATTCGAACTATCTACTTTACTATACGTCGGATCGAAAAAGTGTGTAAAACCAATCGTATTGCAAATTAAATTATCTATAAATATTTTTCTATACGTATTTTCTGTATCATGATTATTAACCGAGATATTTGGATTTTATAGTTTTCCGCATTCAGTAAACCCCATCTCCTACTACTTAAGTTATATTAATAATAAGCTGTTATATTATGAACCACGTTATTACATGGCTATATACGGAATATTGTTTTCATTGAACTTTTACTTTGTGAGTTATATGCAATTACGTTCTGTTGATACCTCCCTCCCCTTCTTTTCTTGGATTACTAAAATTTAAAAAATTGGAATTAAAATTATTCTGATTCCTTACAAATTACAGCATTAGCTATAGTAAATTGTTTTCAATAAAATTAATGTGTTTTATTCAGATATATTTCATTAATGTTTTTTCTTTCCGGTCTAGTATTCATGTTGTCTGGCCTGTTTGTTTACAAATGGCTTTCCGTTGTCGAGTTATTAACTTCTAAGTGAACTATTTCTCATTACCGTTTGTATTTATTCACTTAATATTTGGGGTGGTGTTACCAGTATGTATATTTATCTATTGTAAACCTTCGCTTGGGAAATCTGCTTAGTTTACGCAGCCCTGCGTGACGGACTTTTTTTACACTTTCCTATGTCTTGTACAGAATATTGTTACGTTTTTATTACCAAAACCAGTAATAAACGTTTTTAATAAGAGTTCTTTTGGATTGCAAAATTAAATGCTCGCAAGTTTCACAGTTTTTTTATCACTGCACAATTTATTTCACAATGCACAATACACTTGGTAATTATTCTTAATTACTACTTACAGTATACACTGATAGCGTCACTGTTCTTCAGATTACACAGTCCAACAATTCACTCACGGTCACTGAAATTCACAACAAGACGGCTCTGCACTGTCATTGACTTTGCGGCACTTCACTGTCCTTTACTTCGCGGCACTGCACTGTCCTTTACTTCGAGGCACTGCACTGTCTTAAACACGGCACTAAACTGTTACTTACAGTCACGGCACAACACTGTTCTTCTTCTAAAAACACTTTACCGCACTGCACTAAGTCGCACTGTAGCACTGATGTGACCATCAAGATCGCTGAGCATAAAACTGACTCGCTCGCGGCTAGCCCTTCTTTATATAGGGCGGCGGCATACATCAAAGGGGAATTGTCTGGACTCCTTGACCTCTGGCTGGATGGTACTGGTCGGACCTAGAACATTCTGTCGGTTTCTTTGATCTACGTCACACTTTCCAAATACACGACTCTCTCTCTCTCTCTCTCTGAAGGATTATTCATGTATTTAATTTTCCCAACACCATAATTGTCTCTAATGACATGTTCTTGAAAAACGCGCCCGTAATTTGGGCTTGTTAAGACTTTGCTCAATAGCAATAAATATACACTACGCTAAATTTTGAGAAGACATGTATTCAAAAAGTGAATATTCCGAGTCGTAATGGTTAGAGACCACTGAAGAGCGGCAATTAGAGGATGAATCATATTTAGTTGGATATATGAACAAACAATCTATTATTTCTAGCCGTCTCAAATGGAATTACTTTACTCAATGGAACTCTTAAAGCCAATATTAATATTCTTCAAGTAGGAATTGCGATAATCAAAGTGAAAGGTAACCGAGACAACCCAAAATACATGAGTTATGGCTCGAAGACTCTTGATGCCTAGCGGAATTAAGTGTAGACTATAAGAGATTAGAGCTCTCTCAAATATTAGACTGTTCATCTCAATGAAAGTGACTCTATTTAAAAAGGGGCCAGTGAATAAAAGGATTAGGAAAGTCCTTTTTCTTCTTTTGCCCAAGAATTATTACTCCAGAGAGGCCCAAGAATACATTGGAAAGGAGAGTTCCTTTCAGTATTTGCTCAGTGTATGTAGCATGTTTCATATAGCTTTTTTATTGCTAGGGAGTCGAAAAGAGACTATCATGTTGGAGCTGCGTAAATTAAGCAGATTTCCCTCGTGCCGGAATCACCATCTCATCTAGTGGGCTATTCCCTATTTCCCATGCATAAAGTAAACAATGGATGAAATGCAAACTGGGTATGATATGCTTAGTGACTCAACCACTCTAAACTATGAGTAAAAGTTCGCGTTTACTGAGGCTGAAAAAAACAAAAAAAAAATAGCTCCCCTAGTATTCGTGATACGCAGGGGCTGCGTAAACTAAGCAGATTTCCCACATGAAGTTTTACAATAGATAAATTTCACGAGAGCCGGACAGTTACGGAAACGGCCCAACTAGCTTTTGGCGGAAGCTCACGACTAGAACCGAAATTAGACGATCTCATCTAGTCCGTTATCCGTCCACACTTAATAAAAATGCAAATATCTCGGTTAATATTCCAGATAGAGAATAAATGTATATAACAATATTTATAGCAAATGTAATTTGCAATAAGATTGAGTCTATACGATTTTTCGATCCGACGTATAGTAACGGAGAAATTTTGAATTTTTGAAAATCCTCCCCTCTAAACCCCTCCTCCCACTGGTCCGAGTTTACCCATTAACGAACTTGATCTTTATTTTTACATAAAACGTTTGAATATCGATTTTGGTAACGATCAAGGAAAAATTGTGACCACTAGAGCGTTAACAGAAAAAAATATATATATATAGTTTTGAACGGACCTCATTTTCGTCATCTCCTGGGTAGGATGGATGGACATTTGAAGATAATTTCGAAAATCATTAAATTAAATGTGTATCAATATTGGTTCTACAACATTTTTTATTCTGGCTAATAAGAACTGAGATGTTTGGAATATTCAACCCCCCCCCCATTCCAATTTGATCCCTTAATAACTTCTTATCCCTCGTGTCATGTCGTAAAATTCCTATATTCTTTTTCAAATGAACGAAGACCTATAATCCTTCCGAGAATTAAGCTAGGTAATGTTAAGTGGTTCTTCTTACCACTATATTTTAATTCCATGGCCAATTCTATAAATATGGTTTTATACAGCATATATATCAGTGAGCATAAACATTTCCCAAGAAATGAGAAAATATTCTACTTCTAATGTTAATAGGATAGAGTCAACTATGTACATTATACTAATTAAGACAAAGAAATTGCATGTAATTTGAATATATTAATTACAGCGACAAGCATAGATTAAGAGAAAGGTATGTAATTTCGAGGAAGCGTAATATAAAGCTAGAGGGGAGCGAGTTGTCAAGAATATAAAGGACCCAATTCACGAAGGCCACCAAGCTAATTTTTTATGCCAAAATAAGCTTAAGCGTTCCATTAATCAGGAGGATTAGTTTCAACATGTTTAAAAGAATTTAGTTGCTTCCCTTCATGGAAAGTAATGTTTTATATATATATATATATATATATATATATATATATATATATATATATATATGTTATTATTAATATGGGGGAGGTTTATACTCAGAAAAAATGGATTAAAATCCACATCGGGGGAAATCCAACCTATGTGGAGTTTGTATTTGTGACATATGTTGAGGGGAATTAACAAAAATTTCGTACAATTCTTGCGGTATGTAGAAGTACCCCTTGCTTTGCTTCTTTTATAATTTCTGTTGGCAGAATTAAATTCTTGGTGCATACTATTGTGGTTTTCGGAAAGAGTCCATTTGTACTTACTATAATAGCCGTAACTACGGTAGACTTTAGCTTGTACACTTCTTTAAGCTCTATAGCTAATTCTTGATATTTTCTTAATTTTCTGGAATAGGATTTTTGAATATTCTGATCATTGGGTGCTGCAATGTCAATAATATTAGCAGTCTTATTGATCTTGTCAAAAATGAGAATATCCGGTTTGTTATGATGCACAGTAAGGTCGCTATCATCGGTTTATCCTAATACATCTTTACATTATCTTTTTCCAATAATTTTTGTTGATTATAACGATAATAAGCTACCTTCCTGTCTACCATGCCGAATTTGTTTGCTAGAGCTTGATGGTATACTTTTACCACTTTATTATGCCTTCGTAGGTATTCGGACCCAGCAAGTATTTCACATTCAGCTATTTGATGAATGGACTCATATGATTTGTTGCATAATCTACACTTGTCTGAAACACTACTGTCCTTGACGATATGACGTCTGTATGTACTGGTGGCAATCACTTGGTCTTGGATAGCTGTATTGAAACCTTTCTGAAAACAGGTATCCAGACGTAGGTAACAAACCTCTATAAGCCAAGTCTACCTCCGAGTCATAAAGGCGACTGTAGTAACGACCATGAAGTTCCTTAAATGGAGGTGACTAAATAGAAATACACCATTCCTGTAACTTCTGCTTCAGTACTGCTGGCTGAATATCGAAGCGTAGATTTCAAGGATCATCAGTTTATGCTGTCTATGCGCAATGTGGCTGGCTCCTTAAGAATGCCGCCACGAGTTGTCTCGGTCATGCCCTTATTTTATGATAGTAAGAAGACAAGGGGAAAGCATTGTATGCCATCATGCCCATCTTCCTCGATTTGCTCAAAGTAAAACTAGTTCAAGGGAAGCCCTCTACGGCTTGCTGATGTAACCCCCCCCCCTCCTATGTATTTGTAGATTAAAGAAAGTACGACACGCAGTTGAAACGAATATGAAGTACATTTCTCATCGGTGATCCTAAATTAAACATCCTCGATACATTTACAAAGCGTAAGTAGAACTTTCGTTCTGTCACAGGCATGGAATACAGATGGGGGAATAATGGTCAGTTCCCCAGTGATAAAGTATTGAAATGACAAATCGCATTTGATGCAGTGCATTAATTTCAGTGCCTGAACGTCCTGGATATTGACCTGACGGGCCTTAGGAGTAGACTCACCTTAGAATCAAGTCTGGTCAGGTCAACATTCAAGGCGTTCGGGCACTGACGATGTTGCTTTGCATCGAAAGCACTCTGTCGCTCCAATAAATTGTTACTGTGGAAGTGAGGCCATTTCTCCTCTACCTGCAACAGAATTCACTTCCACCTGCCAGAATACAAACTTAGAATATGGAATACAGATCATTTCAGAATATATTTATCCCTCACCATTAATTTTGTTTTTTCTTACAGTAAATAAGTAAAAAAAAAATTAAAGTCTCCATGTGCGCATGAAAAACCAGAATTAATGCTCGCAGAAATTTAAAGATAAAAACTATTCCTTTAATATACGAATTACCACAACAAATATAGAAGGACAATTAACTAAAGCAAAGGACTTTATCAGTAAAATTACGTACTCAATTACGGAAAAATATCTAGACCAGTAAATTTCACCAGATTTACAATTATGTATCTAATTCATTGCAAAATTAAATGAATTCTGAATCGTTGACTCCAAGAGCCCATGAAGGGCCTGGCTACACGGTTTTCGTTGAGTTTGAAGCGGTCCACTTGGCCATATTTGACATTAGAGGCCAATGATTCCTGCTTATTTATCCATATTAATAACCATTGTCTCACAACGTTGAGCAAGTATTAGGAGAAAACCTAGAAGCCATCTATAGGCTTCAGTTCGCAATTCCCGAATCCCTATCCTGCTTGTCAAGTAGAGGAGACCAGCGGATAACGATCATTCCAGAACGAGATAATATTGGAAAATCCGTTTGGAGTCTCTGAGATCCTAATTTTCCTACTTTGAACAAACGCCAGTTTGAAATTAAATTTATAAGTCCGTCACGGAGGGGCTGCGTAAACTAAGCAGATTTCCCACGTGAAGTTTTACAATAGAGAAATGTGCCTACTACTAATATATATATATAATTTTGAGCGGACCTCATTTTCGTCATCTCCTGGGTAGGATCGATGGACATTTCAAGAAATTTTTCGAAAATCGCGTCATGAGTTCGACCTCAATAGCTGATTTCCCTAACGGAAAATCTGCTAAAATGTTGCTGTTTGTTACATTAGAACAAGTATTGAGCATTCATCCGTAACCCGGCCCGTCAATGGCTCGCTATTTGTAAGTTCTTTAATTAAATCATACGCCCTAGGGTAAAATGTTACAAGGCGCTGGTCTGGTTAAATGCTATACTACTCTTGGAATAGTGTCCATGAGATCTTGTTCTGTCCTATTTCTACTGTGTAAAACATGTTGTGGTATTTCCTGACCAACACATTCAATTCCCCTGCCTCCCTCATTCCCACCAACGCAGTTCTAGTACATTTCAGACATCCTTGGTCTAATTGTTTCCCTTGTAACCCTCTAAATTGAATGCATTTCACTATGAATATATTCATGCTCGTTGTTAAAACATTTAATAAAGGTTGTACTCTACAAAAAGTATTTTCTACTGCAATAATTAAAATAAGTGTAATAATTAGGAACAACATTTTTAAAGAATTTGTATGACACACTAAAGGTGTCACAAACGTGATTTTCCTGTGATCCAATTCGTGAATAAACGAGCTGTAAGATGCTTGTTATTTTCCAGGGTGATTTTATTTTCTCGATAAGGAATAATTTGGTTTCGATTCTTTATAGTGGAAAAGGTCCGTCACGCAGGGGCTGCGTAAACTAAGCAGATTTCCCACGTGAAGTTTTACAATAGAGAAATCTGCCTACTAATAACAGTAGTAGTAACGAATCTCTAAACCTATTCACGAGGGACGAACAGTTACGGAAACGGCCGAACTAGCTCTCGGCGGAAAGCCCATTATTTATAGTAAATTATTTAATTTGCAATAAGATTGATTCTATACACTTTTTCGATCCGACGCATAATAACGGAGATATTTTGAATTTACAAAAATCCCCCCTCTAAACCCCCCGCCCCCACTGGTCCGATTTCAGCCATTAACGAACTTCATCTTCCTTTTTACATAAAACGATTAAATTTCGAGTGTGGTAACGATCAAACAAAAATTGCGACCGCTAGAGCGTTAAAAGACATATATATATATATATATATATATATATATATATATATATATATATATATATATATAAAATTTTGAACGTACCTCATTTTGGTCATCTCCTGGGTAGGATCGATGGACATTTGAAGACATTTTTCGAAAATCGCGTCATGAGTATGACCTCTATAGCTGATTTCCCTTAAGGGAAATTTGCTAAAAGGTGTTTGTGGCATATTCAAACGCTGATGAACGTAAATGTTTGTTAAATAAGTGATCACCATGAACTTGGAGTCATTGCATGGATGAACTTTCATGACCGTTATTATAGAAATATATTCTGATATTTTACTATAGTTGCGATGCTTAATCACTGTTATGTAGTGTAAATTCTTTCTACTTATACAATTCTGTTAAACGTTTTGAGGTAACAGAAAGTGTCTTTGAAGTCAAAGTTGAGAGGTAAGCTACAAGTGTGATTTTCATTGCTTGGGGCTCAGTATATTAACCTCACTAGCTAATAAGAATCTAGCCTATAAAATAGAAACGGCTGCCCGTAAACTCACAGCTACAGGTGGATGTTTTATCTCTGCACAGCCTTTGCAGAAACTGCAAGCTTAGCTGTCATTATACCATCACCCGTTCTCTCAACACCGGATATTAGCTTTTTAGTTCACTATATCATGTTGACTCGGTTAACCAATCTCATCATTTGACCATTTATAACGCTTTTTAAAAAGGATAAAGGCCTCATATAATAGAAAATGGAGTGAAAACGCAGATAAAACAAAAGTCCGTCACGAGGAGCTGCGTTCTCTCAGCAAATTTCCCACTTACGCCACGTATTTGAATTTATCTCAAAAAGTAAAAGTTCAATGAGAACAATATTTGGTATTTAAGCTTCAAATAAAGGGCTTCATTATATAACTGCTTATTATTAATATGACATGAGAAGGAGTGGGGGTTTACTGAAAGCTGAAATCTAAAAAATGACGATAGGATTAAATTTGCAATAATATTGGTTCTATTCAATTTTTCGATCCGACTTACAATAACGGGGAAATTTTGAATTTTCGGAATTCCCTCCTATAACCCCCCACCCCTCACTGGTCCGATTTTAGCTTTTAACGAACTTGGCCTTTAGTTTATCATAAAACGTTTAAATATCGAGTTCCGTAACAATCGATGAAAATTGCGACCTCTAGAACGGTAACAAACAAATACACACACACACACACACGGATATATATATATATATAATTTCGGACCTCATTTTGGTCATCTTCTAGGTAGATAGATAGATGGACATTTGTGGAAATTTTTCAAAAATCGCGTCATGAGTACCTGAAGGGAAATCTGCTAAAAAAACGCGCTGATTAGCCACGGTATTAATTATTATTAATAATAAACTCTTTATATTGACAGGTGGACATAAAATAAACTTATAAATTCATAACTTCCTCTTCTGCTCTTCCTGTAATACGGTGTCCATTCAGTCACTAGTTTAGCCCACTTGCTGTCGTCAAACCTAGCAGCCCTGCCCGTTTCCATTTTAATGCTCTTAAGCCTGCTTTCTCAGATAGAAATTCCCAATGCCATCACTTTTTCTTACTTTGGCCATACATCTCTATATTGTATTAATAATAAGCTTGCCTTAAAAATAAAATACATTTTATTCACTCACTTAATTAAAATCAGTATCTAAATGAGCTGAACATGGAAATGGAAATAACACAAATGTATGCTGCCCGAATTGCTTCATTATCTAGATTCACATTAGCTGCAAGGCTTATGACATTATTCGCTGTAACTTTAATATTTCAATTGATTCTTTCAACAAATGTTCATTCTTGGAGTGCGCACGTCTTTGTTCTTATTAAATCCTTTAATTCGGAGAAGATTTTCAAGGTTCAACTCATTTGTAATGCTTGCCATCCCCTGAACAGTTTTCTCAAAAAATAACTTTGATCCATAGAATGTTTGTCATCATAATCAACGGTGTGTCTAAAAGTTGTCAACAATAGATTTTATCAGATGGAAGGTATTTCATTCTATCTTACTGAATGGAAACCATGAATCATTTGACATGACCCATATATAACTTTACACACATACTAGCTTATCAATAGGTACTACAGTTCTTGTAGGACTTGAGCCTTTGCTACAACCCCCCCCCTCTGGTCCCTCCTTTTTGGGCCCCGTGCCATACATCAATTTCCTGGCTCCACTTACCCTCTTCTGATTACAGCTTTGAGTATTTATATTTTGAATAAACAATTAATAAATAAATGTAGAGAAAGGGCATCGCTTGTTAACGCTAACATTGGGGGGCTAGAAAGTTAATTTGTCTATATGGCAGAACTAACTACCCCTAACCACATACGTTAAGTACTAACTTTCTGAGTTGGTATTCTGGCAGGTGGAAGTGACTTCTAATGTATGTAGGATGAAAAAATTGTTGGCTGCCCTTCCACTAAAATAATTTATTGAAACGGCAAAGCGCTTTCGATGCTGTGCATCATCGTCAGTGCCGTGTAACAGTGTGCCAATGGTTGATGCCAGGTTGAGCTTGCCGGGCTTCCATATTCTGAGTTGGTATTCTGGCAGGTGGAAGTGACTTCTAATGTATGTAGGATGAAAAAATTGTTGGCTACGCTTCCACTATAATAATTTATTGAAACGGCAAAGCGCTTTCGATGCTGTGCATCATCGGGGCAAACCTTCGGGCACTGACGATGATGCACAGCATCGAAAGCGCTTTGCCGTTTCGAAAAATTATTATAGTGGAAGCGTAGCCAACAATTTTTTCATCCTACATACATTACTAACTTTCTATTTCAAAATTTCTCCAGTCCAATGAAACATTTGCACGTCCACCGGTGTAATATATTATTGAAGACTTAAATATTATAGCTTAGTCTGTTTTAAAATTTCCTTCAGTACCTAAATAACAATAAGGAAGTAGATTAAAGATTTCAACTATTTTATGCTGATTAAATGAATATCAGTGAGCAGTTATCTATCTTGATCCTAGCAGAATATACCCCTGCTTAAATACAGACTCAACCTTTCCTTATATACGTAATTTGGTTCCTCTATGCATAAGAATAGTCCTCTATCTTAGTTGGTTAGCGATCTGAGCTCTCTACCAACTCCACATTAAGTTTTCGCTATCGAGGAATATTTCTCAGTTTTGAGAATATCTGTTCCACCTTCCAACAGTTTAAGAAGTACGTGGGCTACAACTTTCTATTCTCCTCATGGTATTAACTAGATTAACCACTTAAATGGAGATTTCTCAGAAACTGCTTAAACTAATCCGTAGGCATAAAAGAAAAAAAAAACGCTTTTTAAATTATAAAATTGAACATAAAAAATTAAGAACACAGGCTAGTCAACTCTACTTAATTATGGACCTATTGTAATATAACCAATATAGAAATTACATTCAATTTGTGTATTTATTAATACTTGTGAAGAAAAATATTTGATTATTCAATTGGCTATGAGGGCCTGAGGTATCAGATAATTTGAGAAAAAGAGTCTCTTGACATAATATTTTGAGAATCCCTACTTTAGAGGAACCCGAACGAATTTTAAGGAATAAAAATATTTATTTTTGACCCAGCACTAAAAGTGTGTATGTGATATATACATCCATATATCCATTATTATCCTTTGGACTTAAAAAGTCTTAAATAACTAGTCATAAAACTATTTTTTATAATTTATGTTCCTTAAATGTTTCTCTGACTCAAATATTCAAGAGGGTTATTGTATTTTTCTGTGTTCGGCCTTGGATGAACCCCTAATTTTGCATCTGCGGGGTTCTAGTCTCGTTTACATAAAGTTCTTAAATAGTCAGAAATAAAAATTAAATTATTTATGAACGTCCATTTTTTTGCTACTAAGGCTAATTGGGACGGGTTATCTACAGGTTTCCAACCTTTTCTATCCAGGATGGGATTAAGGATTTTATTTAATGAATTTCGTCACTAAATAAATTCCTATTGCCCAGGCGGGAATCAAACTCGCTACTCTAGGTTTACAATGCGTGATTAAGGCCAACGCTTTAACTCGCATGGCTAACCTGAGCCCCTAGTCAGAAATAGAGAATAGAATAGTCAGATGGCGTCATCTGCACTTCTGGCACACGTAGGAAATATGCTTAGTTTACGCAGCCCCTCCTTGGGGGAGCTCTCAATAAACCTCACCACTACAAATGGGAAACCTGCTTAGTTTAAGCAGTCCCTGGGTGGCAGAATTACTTTATTTCAGACTTGCTCTGTCCCATCTCATTAAATGAACGCCTGAAATTCAGAGAATCGCTACTATTATTTTGGCAATGTATCTCATTAGAGCCGCTTGTTGTTTTCTCATCTTCCTTCAAGATTTGTTCGCTAAATGTTGAAAGTCTCGATTGTTGGAAGCTGGGAGGAGGCAAACTAAAGGAAGTAGAACCACTCTTAACCCTATTACAGCAGCTACTGCTATTGTCTCTACCTTCCCCGTGTTGGCCTTTCACCGAAAAACACTGAACCTGCTCTTGCCTATTAACTCTCTCTCTTTACTCTGCCACCCTCCACTCCACACATACAATAGAGATTAACACGTTAAATCTTTTTGAGTCTCTTCTTCCTCCCAGTTCAAATTGCATTAGGAGAGGCTCCGGGAGACGAAAGGAACAACCTTAATTATTTTCATGAGTAAGCCCTCTCGCGATTTCTCTTTCAGTAATACTCCGAAATAACACCAATGCCTGAAATCCACTTACCCTTGAAGCAGGCTCTCATCTCAGAGGCGTACTTTGGGAGGACTCGAGAGAAATTTCTGACCTGTGTATTACGGCTCAAAAACAAAGAGAACCTAATTCAATTTTTTTACTGTCGATTCTCAGCCAAGTACTAATGCTCAGAGTGAAACAAATTTCTGTCTGTCATTCAACAGCGCCTGCATTAATGATGGAGTTGAAATTCGAAACTATTTAATGTAGAGTAAGACGTAGTTATATGTAGTGTTTAAATAATGATATATAGTTTGAAAATGTAGCCATACTATGTCAAAGAACAAAAAATTCTTTTCTTCATTAAAAGTTAGTTAAGGGAATAACAATAAGAGATCTATTGTAGATAGAGAGTGTTCAAAATTAACAAAAATTTGAAATTGTATTCTTATAGAGAAAAGAACCCCCTTGATAAGGAGCAAAGGAATAAAAGAAGTATTTGTTCCTTGACACTGTATTGTTACATTTTCAATCAATTTAAGAAGCGGGTCATGTATGGTTAAGAAGATATATACATATATATATATATATATATATATATATATATATATATATATATATATTCTTGCGAGAATCGGATGAGTGGGCAAATACACAAAGAGAGAGAGAGAGAGCCGCGTGAGAGGAGGAACAAAGACTAGTAGAACGAGCGAATCTAATTAGGGACCTTCCAGGAAGAACTGGAACCTTCTATGCCTAGACACTTCTACAAGCATTTAAAAGGGACTCTCACAGTACCCCTCAGTCAGTTTACGGTCAGACGTCTTGATGGTCACATCAGTGCTACAGTGCGACTTAGTGAAGTGCGGTAAAGTGTTTTTATAAGAAGAACAGTGTTGTGCCGTGACTGTAAGTAGCAGTTTAGTGCCGTGTTTAAGACAGTGCAGTGCCGCGAAGTAAAGGACAGTGCAGTGCTGTCTTTTGTGTGTTTCAGTGACCGTGAGTGAATTATTGGACTGTGTAACCTGAAGAACAGTGACACTATCAGTGTAATACTGTGAGTAGTAATAATCAAGAGTATTGTGCATTGTGAAATAAATTGTGCAGTGATAAACTGTGAAACTTGTGTGTGTTTAATTTTGCAATCCAAAAGAACTCTCATTATCAACGTTTATTACTGTTTTGTAATAAAAACGTAACAATATATATATATAAACACAAAAAATAAGAGCTCATAACTTTCTTCTTCATAAATATTTAATGTAATATAAAATAATAAAACTTGAGAAATAAAGGTCCACTATAATTTATATGAAAATAAAAATTAATACTCGGAACGAAACTAAAAAATAGAAAAAAACAAATGATATTAAATAAAGAAATAAAATTAAATGTCTTTCAAATTAATAATAAAGTTGAGTTAGATAAAATTCGCTGAATAACTGCAGGGAACCTCTTTCTTTTTTCATCATTTCCCCATAGTAAATTTAATTCATTGGCCTTTTAATTTCCCTATATAGCTATTGTCCTTGATGAATTAATTAATTCGTTGATTGCTTCGTTAAATTATTTCCGACAATTCATTTGTAATACAGTTCAGGATATATTATAAACCTAAGGCATATAGCGATTTAAAATGTGTATATATGAGCATATATACACATTTAAATATGAATGCGTTTGTATACACAGGCACAGACACAAACACACATGTATAAAACTCATACAAATATCGGCTGCCCTTTTGATATCTTATATATCAATTAAACCTAGTGAGGCGAGTTATTCCCGCCTGGGCAATAGGAATTTATTTAGTGATGGAATTCATTGAGTAAAATCCTTAATCCCAACCTGGCTAGAAAAGGATGGTAAACTGTAGAGAATCCGTTCCAATTAGACTTAGTTGCAAAAAGTGGACGTCAATAAATAATTTAAATTATCTTAAAAATCAAGGAACATACACAAATTACGTTATTTAGTACATTCATAATGTGGTTTGGGTTTAAGATTATTTAATTAACTTTTTACGAACAAATTTAATAATGACAATAAAAATATTGATTTTATGAAGTAAAATAATTAGACAAATAGCCATTGCGCTCATCATTCCCTCCAATAAATCAAGATTTCATTTCTGTGAATGTGACTTTTAATTTTCATACCAATATCAGTAAAAAGTATTCGAAGTTCTTACGTTTTTGAAAAAAAAGAAAAAAAACACAATAAATGGTCTGTTCATAATAGGTAGTATTGATTCGGATAATGATTTTCTTACATAATCCTTGTGGGGATAAGTAGCTCACCAAAAGGACCAAGCTTTGTTTAGATCGTTTAATGATCCACCACTTTTGAATGATTGATTTAATGATTTCCTCCTGACAGTTCTAGAAAGTAAAAGGAACCTCTTGTTAAATCTTACACATCCCACTCTTTTTTCCATTAAATTAAAAATATGAATGATATGTAACCCTGACCAACAAATAAAATGTTTCGGGCTCAAAGTTAGCTGATATTAATGTACTTTTGTCTGCTGAACACGAATATGGCTGTTAGCTCTAGTTTATGAGATAGTCTTCGTGACTGTTATTTTTTGTTGTTGAGAAATTTAGTGGTTGCAGGTTGGCTGCATTGTGTAGGATGATGCAATACAGTGAACCATATCATCAGTTGTGATTCGTATCTTCCAGTAGTTACTATTTAGGAGTTAGTAGTCCTCACGTGTACTTGTATTTTAGTTTCTTTTTTTCATTTTTGCTTTTGTGAAAACAGAATGCCATATAAATGTTTGAATGCATACTACTATTTTTGTTACATATGTGCTGTAATGCCATTTAGTGTCCAGGGATCGATTCTCAACCCATTTGGTAAAAAGTGTTTGTCGCCATTTTTTTTCTGGTGTAATGGTAGTTGATGAGGATAAGCCATGGGCACCTCATGTTTGTTGCAATTCCCGCTCCATGATTCTGAGAGAGTCATTGAAAGGAAAGAAAAGAGCTTCGCCCTTTGCAGTTCCTATTGCTTGGCGAGAGCCAACTGATCATTCAAGTAACTACTATTTCTACATGACTTCCCCTTTCACAAGTGGCTCGTCCATGAACAAGAGAAAAGAACTAGATTAGACCTGTTCCGCATTCCAACTTTACACGAGTATCATCAAAAGTCCGTCACGCAGGGGCTGCAAAAACTAAGCAGATTTCCCATGTGAAGTTTTAAAATAGAGACACACCACCGTAACACAACACCACCGTGATTAAATACAAACGGCAATGAGAAATCTTTCAGTTAATTAAAATAAATTCCCAACTGAAAAGTCTTCTGAATTGTAAGGATAATTTATATTTTAATAACTCAAATTTGAGTAGTCCAAGAACTAAAGAAAGGGGGGGGCGGATGAACAGAACGTATTTGTATAAATCACAAAAGGTAAGGTAAGGTTAGAAGAAGCTTCCACCTGAGCCGAGGAGTTACGGAAACGGCCGACCTAATCCAAACTATACCCGACCACAGACTTCATAAAAATGCAAATATCTCGGTTAATATTCAAGATAGAGAATAAATGTATATAACAATATGTATAGTAAATTTAATTTGCAATAAGATTGGTTTTATAGAATTTTTCTATCCGATGCATAATAACGGATATATTTTGAATTTTCGAATCCCCCCCCTTCCTCTAGTCAGATTTCAACCATTAACGAACTTGATCTGTCTTTTTACATTAAACGGTTAAATATCGAGAATCGTAACGATGAAACAAAAATTGCGACCGCTAGAGCGGTAACAGACAAATATATATATATATATATATATATATATATATATATATATATATATATATAATTTTGAACGGACCTCATTTTCGTCATATCCTGGGTAGGATCGATGGACATTTGAAGAAATGTTTCGAAAATCGCGTCATGAGTACGACCTCAATAGCTGATTTCCCTTAAGGGAAATATTGAGGAAAGTGTTTCTGATATTGAACACGAAGGCTCTGAAGACGAAACCCCTATTAGTTCTGGTTCTTCCGATGGTCCCAATTTTGTTGTATATGACTCACAGACTAAATTAGGGCAAATTGAGCTATCTAATTCGAGATCTTGACTTGCCAAACTTTTGTCATACAGACTTCAGCAATGGCATCTCCTTCAACCAGGTGTCAATGTCACTGAGATCTGGAACCGTCAAAGAGACCTGATTCTTTTTTATGGATATAAGAAACAGCCTAGTTTCTTACACTAATATTAACGGACTGATGGAATACACTCAACCGCAAAAAAAAAAACCGGACACTTCATTTTTGTCGTATTAAAAGCTAATTTTCAGCAATTTTCTTTATGTGGGTATTCTAGTTATTACAGAGAATTTAGAGTCTAAGTCCATTGAACTAATCCCTTCAGGATTAGTAAACAATTAGATAAAACTCAGATTAGATTTATTTGTCGTGAAGTTGATCTATTCTAAACTGTAAGTAGTTTTTCACATATTTAAACAACTTTAATTATTAACCAAGCATTTTCTTTAATTAATGTTTTATTTTTATTTCGGTCCAGAATATTGGGTCTTTCAAACTTAGATGGAAGGCCGGAGCTTACGTTACATTGCCGAAACGCTTGGGGTCGCGAAGTCTACCCTCACTGTAATAAAAATGAAGAATAATTTTTTTTTAAATGTGTTAATTTATCTTTTTCTTTTTTTTTATTTTGTATTTTTTTTGTAAATAATCAATAAAAATTATTCACTTTTGGCAGATCTTGTTTAAATAACCTATAGATTAACCAATTATTTTAATTAAAAAGATTAATATACATATATATTATGACTAAATTATAAGACTAAATCTAAGTGTCCGGTTTTTTTGCGGTTGAGTGTATATGCGTTTGCCTCATGTCCCAGCTGAATGATGGGTGCCTATTTATAGACTTTCAAAACTGAGTTTATAATTATGATCTCACCAAGACATTACTTCAACGGATTGAACCAGTCAACTGCTGGACTGTCTGCAGAGATATTCCCGTCGATGTACAAGCGGTAGGGCAAAATAACGCGCTCCCATCAAGTCACCACTTGATCCAGTGGAAGAAACTCTTATTTCATGAATGAAATTCACAATTAGTTAATAATACAGGCAATATTGAACGTAATAGTATGCAATAACTATAGTGATGACAGTTTCTTTGGTCATCATTTTACCTTGGAAAATTAGAAACAGCCTATTATATATATTAATGTCTATGTATTACGTATCTTGAAAACGTTAGCTAATAAAAAACTTCCATTGACACATTCGTTTTTCTTGGGCCAAAAATATTAAGAAATGGCTCAATCGAGTTCCAACAAATTTTGTGGTCGGATAGTGTAATGGGTATTCTTATTGAACTCCAAATTCATCGGAGTAATATGCGATTAATCTTTTTTGATAAATGTGAAAATTTACTAACTGTTAAATACATTCAACCCTAGAAGGGTTATTAATTATTTCAATACTAACTTTTAAAATTCACGGGAGTAAAATTTAATTAGAAGTAGTAGACAAATCGACAAGTCCTTAAGGAGTGTCCAATTTTTGGGGAAAAATCTGAGACCGCTCATAATGTGGAATGAAAAAGAATGAGGGCATAATATAAAATTTCAGATTTTATAGAAGAAACCTGATTATCATATAAATAAGGATTTATTATAGCCCCATATTAAAGCGTACCTCAACTATAAAGAGGGAAAGATTGATAGGAAATATCTACTAAAGCTGACCTGGATGGGTTTATTTCCCTGGGGGATGGTGGAGGGAGCCTTTAAGTTAAAAATATAAGCGAAATACCTAGGAATCAAAATAATAAGAATTGCTTTTATAATATATTAGATTTTATATCCACTACAAGTTGCTAAAGTTAATCTCAATCGATTATCAAGCCGTAACTAATATTTTTATAGCTTAGGTAAGATTACATATTTATCTACGTAGAAGTTTGAATTTACTTAAGCCGGAAAAAAAAATATGGCAAACCCCTTAATATTCGAGTAAATTCATCTCAATCGTGTAACGATGCGTCGCATAATAAATGTTGCATTTGTCTAAAATTTCGCCCATCTCTAAATTCACGGATCGTCATTACACATCGGGGTTTACGAAAAGGCTGATTAAGCATTTGTTTTTATTTGTAAGGATAAAATATCGAGCATGGTGACAGTCAACTTGTGTAACCCTGAAACGTCCGACACGTGTGTGTGTGTGTGTGTGTGTGTGTGTTGGAATGAACCTTAGATTCATTATCAATTATATTGTAGTTGTTCCATATTCAATGAAAGATTAAAGAAAAAAAATTAAAAACCCCAGTTTTCCAAGCACACCTCTATCCTGTCAAAAGGCCTCCTATGGTGCTGCCACCCCTAGGAACCAACAGCAGCTAAGCCTTTGTGGACTCTAACCAGCAGACCTTGATGCAGCTCAGAAAATGCCTTAGTAGTCAGGCTATAGTTTCAAAAGTGTGCACATATTGACAATTTAACTACTTTTTTTGGTGTTAATATGACCCACCAACAATGCTGAGTAACTAGCCTTCAGGCCAAGGCAGGTGGTAGGTTCATGGAGAATACATGTATAGAGAGAAAATTAACCAGGGGAAGAAAGGAACTAGCAACTCTTCTTTGTGGTAAACGACTTCAAAATTTTAATGCATCAAAAACCAGGTACAACAATCCAGCATTTTCAACATCAGAAGTCATCATACAAGACTGTCATTTCAATTTATACTTTATGCACTGTTTAGTATCATTTCCGTAGGCTGATTTATTTTCCCACTCTGTCGCCATTATGCAGTCCACTAGCATAAAACCAGCATGCACATAACCCCACAGTGAACAGGTAATATTCATTTCCAAATGAAATACCCAACACAATTAACAGTATTGAAAGGAATTTGGAGAAGTCTCGGTATAGGACCCATCTCAGTAGCTGGTTTCCATTAAGGGAACTCTGAAAAGCCAATAATCAATTCAAGAAGAACAGATGTTGAGTGAATTTAAATAAGGACTAAAAAAAGTCTTATAATTGGCTTGAGTCCAGAGTACCCAAAAAAACATCCTTCGTTAGTAGAAAATCTCGTTCTCCTACCTTTTGGCAAACGTAGTTTAAATGAAGCCTCTTTTACTGCGACCTCAAACCTATTACCTTAATTGCTTTAGAAAGGGGATCAATTAAAGAAAGAAAAGTTTAAATTCTTTACTTCGTACAACTAATGCGATGAATGGAGTTACAAATTCAATTGAAAAGCTCCCGGGAGTAAAAACGGGACATGTGTATTTAAAAGAGAGTAGAATTAAATGCGTCAACAAGCTTATTACTGTCATGAAATATAGTGGCATTTATGTCGATGCCAAATATGTTCGAATATCTCGTTCTATTCGTGTAATGAATAGAAGTTTAACTTTTTCAGTACTTCAAACTATTTTAAAGATCATGTCAGTTAATGGCTAATATCTGAATAGGAAGGATTTAGAGAGAGGGGAATTCGAAATATAGTATATCTCTGACATTACGAGTCGGATCGAAAAATTAAATAAAACCGATCTTGTTGTAAATGTAATTTTGTATAATTGTTGTTCTATGCACTTTTCCTCAATTTTGGATATAAACCGATTTTACTTTAATTTTTTTAATTTTCGGCCTTCATTGCACCCCCACCTTTTTGTCAACACACTTTAACAATAAGCGAATATTTCATGAAACGCCTTGTTATAAGCTTAAATCACCAATATTGTTTTCAAGAGATCATTAATAGATGAGATACATGCAAATACGTTGAGTAATAGCGTCATCAATTATGATTTCATGGACCGTTCACTTCTACTCATTGGATTTTTATTAGGAAATAGAGAATATTAGTTAAGGTGAGACCACTGTGTTTCATACCAGCACTCGGGAAATCTGCTTTATTTACGCCACCCCTGCGTGGCGGGTATTTGAATAATTATAGCTACAAGCATTTCACGGTAATAGTCTTAGGGATATATCCCATTATTCATTTTATGATTTACACATGTATATGGCTTATGTAATCGGAACACGGAGGGTTGTAGGAAGAGGAGCAATTAACCATATCTGCCTCAGATCCAGTTTCTGATTCTAATTAATTAACTCAAACTTGGCATTGTCCCCATAGAAATTAATTCCTAAGACGAAAAATAAAAAGTTTTACTATCATGGTATCCTGTTTTAAATAGTTTTTGTAATTTATAGTTAGGCTTATTAATTACTGTTGCTTCACCTGTTAAAACATGACCAACCTTTGAATCATTAGAATTATAATATTAATGTTAATATTTGGCGATATATATACCTTATCAGTTGGCAGGGTTAATAAATAAACTTCATCTTCCTCTTCTAATCTTTTCATTATATTTTGCTCTTCATGTTTTGTGGTCATTACCCCACCTCTTCAGTATCTTAAATCCTCACGCTAGATTAGTACTCATCGACATTTAAACTATTTAAGAGCCACTCCTGCCGTTGGTCTAATAAAAAGTTAAATGTGTGACCGGTCGATAACATGTAGAGCAAATGCAATAAAGAGATTGAGTGTCAATAAGAGTTTTATCAAATGTATCACTCTTTGCCATCGTTTCCAATATATTACTGGTATCACAATGTTTCATAAGTATGACATCCACTTAGCTTAATCGTTATAGAATACTGGTCTAGGAGGTCTTTAGGATATTTTTAAAGAAAAGAAATGTTATATTTAAAGTTTCAAGGAGTTTATTGTAACGAAAAGTTATGGCTTATAACTTATACCGTTAATGAAATAACATCGAGTGCTATCGCTCGTTATGTTTTCATAATTAAAATATTTTTATTTTTTATTTGTACTGTAATTATATCTCCATGCAGAAGTCTAGTGAAGGAATGTCACTTTCCGTGATTCCAGTACATCGTCTTCTTCTGCTATTTGGGAATTCGACCCCCCGAGAATACAGGTTGAAAATGTCTATGGAGGAGAGTGGTGAGATTCAAAGTTCCTATTTGTATCTGTTTCCTTACCTTCATTTTCTTTCTCTCTCACATCTTTCTTTGTCATTTAACAGATTTTCCTTAAGGGAAATCAGCTATTGAGGTCGTACTCATGATTTCCGAAAAATTTCTTCAAATGTCCATCGATCCAGCCCAGGAGATGACGAAAATGAGGTCGGTCCCAACCAATCTTATTGTAAATTAAATGTGCTATATACATTTATTCTCTATCTTGAATATTAACAGAGATATTTGCGTTTTTCTGTTTTCAGCCTTTAGCTAACCCCCACTTCTACTCATGTTACATAGACAATACTCTGTTAAGCAATAAACCACAGTATACGAAGCTTAAATACCAAATTTGTTTTTTCAAGAGACCTTTATTATACGAGATACATGCAAAGATATTCTGAGGCCCCTATTTTAAAGGTTTTAAAGTTCTGGGACTACTAAAATTTCATTTATTGAGATAAAAATTATTCTGATTCATTATAAATTACAGTACTAGATATAGTAAATAGTTGTCAATAAAACTAATATGTTATAGTCTGATATATTTCAGTAATTGTTTTTCTTTACAGGGTGGCAGACCTGTTTGTTTTCATTTCAGACGCTGGAGTTTCCTTATTATTGCTTGTATTTTCTCACTTAATATTCACAGTGGTTTTGTGTTAACAGTATGTAGGTTTATCTACTGTTGTACATGCAAGGGAAATCTGCTTAGTTCACGCAGCCCCTGAGTGACGGACTGTTTTCTAGATGCAATTGGTGCACAGCTAAGACAACTTTGTTTTAATATTATTCTATAGTTTAAATGTGTTACTTGTTCATTTTTTCCTTTATCTAAGCTCACTAGAGCCTAGAATTCATGCATTCTTTCATTATTTTTTCTTTTTCATTTACATTACATTTTTACGACAAATAATTTCTTTTCTTGTAATTGTTTTTCTGAGTTTTAGGTATTTTATGAGTCATTTATTTTCATTTTACCTCCCAGAGTATTTATTATTGTTATTTATACTATTATTCATAAATTGATTCATTTATTTAACCTACAGTAATCATTAAAAAAAACTCATAATGAGTGTTGGGGACAAAATATGAAATTAAATAGTGTGGAAAATTCACCCTCAGTTATAATAAAATATTTTAACGAATATCTGAGTCATTATATCCAGAATTGAATAGCTGTTAAACAAAGGAATGGGCTTGCGAACCTTGGGGAACATCAGATCGCTCGTCAATGAATTGATTTTATAATTATTTCTGTTTCCGGTTGGATGCCCTTCACTGAGTTCATAACCTTTTATAATTAGGAATCTGAACTTATAAATTAAAGGGAAACGCTGCCACTATTAAGTACAGTGTAGCTGACGTATTATAAAGCAAACAGTGGATTAGTTATTAATAATTATACACCAACCGTGTATGAAACTTTTTCAACTCTAC
This sequence comes from Riptortus pedestris, assembly GCA_019009955.1. Lineage (NCBI taxonomy): Eukaryota > Metazoa > Arthropoda > Insecta > Hemiptera > Alydidae > Riptortus > Riptortus pedestris. Next base: position 108,944,773 of record CM032233.1, read on the forward strand.
AAGTTTCAAACTCGTGCTGATATTTAGAGCTGACGTATTAGGAAACTATGGTTTTACTTGTATTCTGATAAGTATAATAAAACCATCAGTATCATGCATACGAGGTAAATCATTCTCAATTTTACATGTTTCAAGTTAATATAAAGGCGAAAGTTTTAATAACAGCATTGGACTTATCATTAAATGTATATACTGGCTGCCTAAAATTATACCTATTTTTTTATTATCATATCTCACTAATCTATTACTCGCTTCACATGGAGAATGAATGAAGACCCTTTGAACAGTGACCATTTTCCTATCTAAATGGTGGTTCAGTCCTAGTCATAAGGTGTTCGTGTGTTCTGAAGTATCTTTTATATTGATAGTATATTTAAGTGTCTGATCATAGGGTAAAAATCAGTGCCGAGTTATTTAGAGCACTTTAAAACGGTTTTGGGTCTTTATACAAACCACTTACCTCCATTTTTAATAGCCCTTTACGACAAAAATATCTTTCCACATAAGAAGCGTATAATACTAATACGGTACAGTTGTCCGTCAACCATGGACTCACCAATTCGGCTGGCCAATGAAAGGTTTTCTGCATTAGTTTTACACACTACTCAGGTGCAAATATTTCAGCCATTGGCCATTTCATAAAGTTTTACAATGAAATCAAAATGGAGACCACATCTGGAATATTTCAACCTCTTAACAGCCCATTTAAGAAAATTTTAATTAATGAAATCGGTTATTGAGTTGCACTGTGTTCAATCGTCATTTGAATTTGAATTTCCTGTGCTCGCTGAGTTCACAAACCCGCCACACACATGCAGATCACCAAGGCTGTGGCCTTCAGCGGAAACTACGTTGCAGCTCAAGAAGGCATCGGCTAGTTACAAAGATACAGTTCAGTTGAGCTTTGACGCTCTCAGGGGTCGTTTTTACGGCCAGTGGGGCTTTGCCACCTCCGGGTTTGTTTCTCCGCTACAGTAAAGTGTGTACACCGCTTCATAGATAACCGCTCAGTTGGCCTCTCCAGGGACGGTACTACCACCGCAATGCATTAGTCCATCTTTAATCTCCCGCAACGCTACCATCATTTACGGATCGCCGCAACCAGCTAGAAGACAGAATCTAATAGGGAACACAGAAAATAACACCGGAAGAAGACTCCACTTCTATGAAAGTATATGTTTCCCGAAGGTACCTACTTCTAATAATGCTAGCATTATCTACGCAAATTATTAAATGAGTACTCACAATAGAGGACCGATCGATCATTCTATGGTATATATATTATTGGCTTGCCGCTAAATTATTTTATAAAGTTAAGTTTCCTTTGTTTCTTTTTCAACCTCTATATCTATAAAGTGTATTATATGTTGCTTAATCAATTCAATATACTTGATTCTTTGGAGAACTCAAATAGTGACTTGTATTATTTCCCCGCATCTTTCCATAAAATAGTAAATATTTCAGTCTAATGCTCTCTTATTCTTGCCTTTAAAAAGCTTCCCGCCTTTACATACTGATTATACGAAAGCTTCCTTCATCCTATTTAGTAGACGTCCGGTTATACTGTTACACATCTATAGATTGTTAGTTAGATACATAGATAGACAAATAGAAAAATAGATAGACAGATAAATATGTCAGCTCACGCTTTAGTGGCCACAATCTTTGTGACTTTTTAACAAATTTGATTTTTAAAATTTTTCGAAAAACAAAAGATCAAGTTCGTCAATGGCTAAAATCTAACCAGGATGGTGTGGAAGGGATGTTATTAGGAGATTTACTTTTTTTCCTCCAGTAAACAACTATTTCCAGTCACTAAACATCAATCTTTAATCACAACTCCCATTCACATAGGTTCCTTAGTTCGGAAGAAATAGAGAATTGATTGTTAAATGAGATCTCCATGCTGTAATTCCAGCGCCGGGAAAGCTGTTTATTTTACACAGCTCCCAAAGGACTGACTTTTTATTTTAATATATATACTTTTCTTTAAAAAAAAAAATGTATACGTTTTGATTTTCATTGGGTTAAAGTTATCTATTATACCGTTATTCGGAATATATGGACTTGAGTGGTGGAGGTGAAGAAAAGAAATTGAAAAAATAGGGTGTGGAAGGTTCCCCGCAAAATGAGCGTAGAAGAGATGCTTTTGACAGCCGGAGATTAAAGAGCTACTCTGGTAAAAGGGTTTTCATATGTAACATATATATTCCCATTATTTTGAAGTCTCGATGGAATATAGAAATTTGAATTTGCCACTCCTATAAGACATTTTTCATACCTGTTAGCAGATTTCCTTTTATCAACAATTGAGGTTGTGCTCATGAAGTAATTTTCGAAAAATGACTTCAAATGTCCATCGATCCTAGCCAGGAGATAACAAAAATTATTTCCGTTCAAAATTATATGTATGTATATTTATATATATATATATATATATATATATATATATATATATATATATATGTGTGTGTGTGTGTGTGTGTTGACGTTCTAGTGGTCGCAATTTTCGTTTAATCGTTACCAAACTAGATATTTAAGTTAAGTTTAAGTTTTATATAAAAACGATGACAAGAAGGAGGGGTGGGGTTAGAGAGGGAGTGTTGAAAATTCGGAATATCTCCGTTACTATACGTCGTATCAAAAAATTCTATTAATACAAAAATTAATAATGATAATGATAATAATGATGTTCTTTCTTATAATTATATTCATGAATTAATATTTCATTAATTGTTCACGAGCTTAGGTATTATTTTATTTTGTGTAATTTAAAGTTGCAAGAATCAATTCATACAATATTACTGACACTATCATTTGATACTTTTGGTCTTTCTAGAATTTAATAATTACATTTTAAAAAGTTAATGAAAAAAAGTAGCAAAATCTAAACTCAATTTAAACTTTTCGAATTGAATGAATGGTGCTCTATTCAGAATTTCCTATCGCCGTCTCAAGTTTTCGTTTTACATGTCACTGGCATTCGTGCTACTTCTATAATAACTTTCTTAACTCTTTTATAGGTCATATACTTGACAAGGTAAATTAAAAAAAAATAGCTTTGTCAATAAGTTCTAACTTTTAAATTTTTCCTACAAGCACTGAATAACTGTGAAGTTTAATTCTGTGTAAGGTTATTTAATTACAGCGTTTAACCAGTGCCTATTTTACTGAATGCAGCATTTTTTAATCGTTTGAATAAATAACTACACGTTTGAGTCCATGTACAGAGAAAGGTTACAAGGATTAATCTCAGCCCTATTAGCCAAAATATTGTATACTTATATGTTTATGTTGCATGTTATATTAAAGTTTCTATGACTCAATCACTACTGAAGGTTGTGCAATAAATAACTAAAAGACATATACATTCCATCCTAAGATATTCTTCCTTTGTAAAACCTATCTTACAATGAGAACCTATTTGTATCTGAATCGCAAAGAGTAAGGGATCCATTTATTTTTATTCAGTGTGTACCAATGAATCATTTTCATATTTGAAAATGATTCAATCGGATCGGAAGTACAAATATAGAAAATATTGTGTAATGTGTCGTATACATTTCTTCTGTTCCGAAAAATGTTTATTACTTATGAGGCACTTTTGTATCGTATATTTAATAGCATGGATGAAAAGGTGAAAATAAATCAGTAACGCCAGCCATAACCTCGGAAATAAAACTCTATTTTGTTTGTCTACGAAATATTAAATTTATAATTTACATGCACAGACCAATGTCACAACAATGTCTTACTGCCCTTTACAGTTTAGTAGTGTAGAAATGTTATTTATATTGATAAATTTGATTCATGACGGTTTATGAAAAAAAAAAAAAAAAAAAAAACAAGAAGCCGAAGATTGTTATTTATCTGGAAAATTCTGGGCTTAATACTTAGCCTTAATCCAATAATATTTCTAGGGTTTCCTTACCTCTTATCACTAACCACATCAGCTCTAATCTAAATATAGACCCAAGGCTCCTATTTGAAAAATCCGTAAGGTTTAATAGCAAAAACAACAGCTCTTCGAAAATAGAAGACTGCGATTTAACGAAAACAGAAAAGACTTTCATTTCAGAATTAGTGTACGAACGAAAGCATGGTTATAAAATGTTGTATTTAGATCCATGAAGATGTACAAAATGAACAAATACAACGTACTATCCCTTCAATTATTTTCACGTGTATGGTGGAAAACCACAAATATACTGTCTCTTTCTCAGGCACATATACTTGCGCGTGCGAAAGAAAGTTCTATACTTGAAACATTTGAGAATAGGATCTCATACCTCGACATTCACTCAGGCTATTGTTCTTTTCTTTTTTTTTCAATTTAGGAGCTCTTAAGATCTACGTGTAAAAGAATTTTTTCTGTAAGATTCTGTGTATTATAAATAGCAAATTATTATTGATGTATCCATCTTTACAAACAGTTTTTTTTTTTGTTTTTGAGGGCTAACAAATCAATCAGAGAATATCTAAGTCTTAAATAATACACACGGAGACGCTATTATCACTGAAAGGTCTTTCAACAAAACGTAGAGTTCGATAAAAATAGAGAAGTAACTTTTAGTTCTCTGCTCCGTTAATTTATGATATGCTTTACTGAACACACTATGTACCAATATGAATATACAGTTTACAATTGAGACTTACAAAAGATTATTTTTAATAGCGGTTATGACGTACCTAAAACGGCTGTCACCGTTGGGCTTTGTGCCGCACCAATGGAAAGGAACTTTTATTCATACATGGTTTGGAAGACAGAATACTTTCTATAATTATGAATTATATGGTCCATTATGTTATAAAAAAAACTACGTACATGCACAGGAGGCGGGAGATATAAAAATATTGAGGACAGTGAAGCCTTAAATAACAAATAATTTTATTATTAACAAACCCACAGCAACGACGGGTATAAATACTAAACACTGGGATGGGCAAATGTCAAAATAGTGTGCAAAGTAAAGGCTTGCTAAAAAAATACCATCTTCATTCAGGCTCAAATGAAATGCCGGGCGAAGCTAGTTTATTATTATTTTCATTTCACCCCAGGGGGAAAATTATTATTTATATCCATATTTTTAACTTTTAATTTATTTAACCGAGACAACCAGAGGAGCCTAAAGTAGTTTTTATTAAATTTATTATTATCATAACTTTATTCAGCCCTCATAACTCACTCCCCTTAAATAAAAGACAATGCTAGTCAGATTTAAGCTAATAGACATAGGAACACCCTATTTTAAATCAAAATTGGACATTGATAAGATAAGATTTTTGAAGGGTAGACTAGACATTTTGAAAAGATTTTAAATGAGATACCACAGTGGAAATCATTGCGATGATACAAGTACGGATCCGCCCGACCTTAAAGAAATCGAAGAAGCACAACACAAAATGAGATATAATAAAGCCCGTCGGGGATGGGAGGCACCGGCGGTATTATATAAGAAGGGAGGCGTGGAGCTTCGCGAAGAACTATTCAGCTTTCTATCTGGATCGAAGAAATAATGAATGCCTCGGGCGTGGAGCAATACCATTATATTTGCCTTGCTTAAGGAGGGACAACTAGTAGAATGCTACACCTCTATAGGAATCTCGTTACTAGCATACGCCACAACATCCTTTCCAATATTCTTATTGAAAGGCTCAGATCTTACGCTGAAGTGTGGGTGATGTATAGACTACTGGAATCATATTTTGGAGACAAACCTAATTATTAGGCTATACTGGTGAGCTGGGAGAGACAGCATATTCCGTTGTAGGTTTTGAGAAGATTTTAGCAGATTTCCCTGAAGGGGTTTTACTCTTGACGGGCTTTTCGAAACATATACTCAAATGTCCCCCGATCCTACCTAGACAATGACGAAAATGGGTTCAAAAAAGCTATAGTGGTCACAATTTTTGTTTCATCACTACCAAACTCAATATATAAGCTTTTCATACAAAATTAAAGACAAATTAAAGTTAAGGGCTGAAATCGGACTGAGAGTGGGGGGGTGGTTTAGAGGGAAGGAATTTTGAAACTTTTTGTTATTATAATTTAGTTCAAAAAATTATATAGAAATACAAATTGTATTACCTATAACTGGTTTTATATACATATTTTCCATTTATTGAATTTTCTTCATATATTCACGGCGAGGGTTACCAATAGAAAACATTTTTTTCAGCGCAAACTTTATTGATACTCCCCTACATGACTCGTGGCTTACATGCCACCTCTTTAGAAGCTATCCCTTTTCGAAAAAAAAATAATAACATTTAAAAAAGTAATAGCATTAATTTAACAAAACCCTATGATCAATCATTGCTAGATATTATATTAATAAGTGCCTACATATATGATATATTTATTAAATCTAATTATAGATTGCTAACTTCATTTCTGAAGTGCTTGTTTCCTTCTTTCCTCCTCAGTGAGGACAGTCGCAACGAACCTTAGAAGAAAACGAGCACTTCAGAAGAGTAAGTAGTAATCTGTAATTAGATTCAATAAATATATCATATATTTATGCATTTGTTAGTACAAAATGTAGCAAAGTCTGATCATAGGGTTTTGTTAAATTAATGTTATTATATTTTTTTTTGAAAAGGGATAGCCCCTGATGAGTTGGCATGTAAGCCACGAAACATGTAAGGCTGTAATATCATGAACCACTTTATTCTAGTCTAATTACCAAATATTGTATTAAAGAGATCTTTATTAAGCATATTACATACATGCGAATTCGTTGTGTGGTGATGTCATCAATTAAGATTTTACGTTCATGTCTCAAAAAAATTTTATTTGATCAATACCATACTAGATATTTATCCCTTTCGGTTGACACTAAAAATCATAACTGTTATTGGCTGAAATCATCTGAAGGGGAATTTAGAGGGTGGAAATTCGAAAATTCAAAATAACTCCACGTTATTATAGTAAAATGTTAAAGAACGATTCTTGTTAATCTTACTTCTCTATAATTGTTGTTCTATGTTTAATTCAAATATTAAGGGAGATATTCGTACTTATTTCAGTCTCCATTAAACCCTGTGAAATATGCATAGCTTATGCAGCCCCTGCGTAAGGGGTTTAAAATAAATGAGGCAAAAACTGAATACATGTTTGTTACTCTTAGAGCCTATAACATCCAGAAAGTGATAGTCTGGTGACATCCACAATTGACATCTCCGTTGAATTTATGAAAAGAATATACTCTGCTTATGGATTATGTATCCTGTGTCTTTCAATACTTATGAGGTGTAAACTCCTTTCTCAGTTGATATTCACCTTGTAAAATAAATATGCCTTATCATATGCCACGTTTGTGTGGAAGTTGTCTAAACACATGAAAGTAATGAATTTTTTGAAGGGTAACCTCCATAGAACTTACGGGAATGTTAGGGAAAAAGGCAGAAGACGAAGGAGTGCAGAGAAATGTTTAACCTGGAGGCATAGGAGAGAGAGAGAGAGAGAGAAAGCGAGCTCAACTGAGGTGGATTGTTTGAGTGACAGCTGATCCCAAAGATATTTTCCAGTCAACAACTGAAGAGCAATTTCACAAGGGGCCTGAGGAGGAAGCTTATTGAGAAAAGCAGGCCCCTCCACGGGAATTGCAGAACCACGGAAGTAATCTATTCCTCATCCAGGAAAGGAAGGTACTTTAAATTTGAGTATTTGTAAGGTTAGAAAGAAATTCTATGTATATTGTTCTGTTTTTGCTTCTATCCTGGTATATTGCTATGCGGTATGCATAAGTGGCTTATGAGCACAACATTCGGTTTCAACCTAATAAGCCCCAGAATTCATTACATCAGTTTACAAAGGAGTGACGCAACCCACGCTCCGTGCATTCAACAATTCATATTAACGTTTAATGGAATTGACTCGTTTATTTGCTCTGTCAACAGTAATCTCCTAATTGACTGTAATATGCACCAAATGCACCACATTTTAACAGGAAAATACATACCATATAGTTTTCTGAACCATTCTAGGTCTGGAAAAATAATTTCTTCTACTCAGTGACTTACATTTGTTTTTAATCCCAACCCCGTTTCGAGTGTCCACACTTCTTATCAAGGGATCAGTTTAAAAAAAAAATAAAATAAAAAAAATTGTAATTAAAAGTGTCTTATACCTTCTATATTATTATTCACCTATTCCATCCTGGGTTTCTATTATAAAATGCTTTATATTATAGTACATAATGATAAGAAATCATAGCAAATCAAGTGAAATGTTGCCAGTACCGATGCGTTCTCAGTGATATTAGTGATACTACTTTCATACTTGAAATATTAAAACGTCTTCGCGAAGAGCAATTTCAACCTAAAGATACGTTATTCAGTTATTAAATAAAACTACTAAATATTTGTCATACATATCGGTCTAAAATAATTTTGTATCATGTACATTGTCTCTATAAGCTGGGACAAGTTTCTCATCATTTATAAAGCTTTTCATCCTTCAATAAATTTGCATGTCAACAAGTAAAAAATGAATGTTTTAGAGTTGCGAAAAAAGTGTACATATTTAGAGTTGTATTAAGATTGTTAATGAAAATAATTTATTGTATATAATTATTTAAATTGATGAATTTTATTCTATGTATTCTTAGAATTTGACATAATTTTTTTAACGAATGTATTATATACGTATAAATGTAATTAAATAATTTGTAAAGAATTTATTTGACATAATATTAGAATATTGTTTATAGAAAAACAAAACAAAACGCATTTGACGCATACTATGTTATGGAAACATTTAATAGAAATAAACACATTTCATTTCATTTCAACCCCATCATATTATATATATTGTGAAATAAAAATGTACTTAAACATAATCATACATGTAATATGTCATGTGGCAATGGAACATGTATTGAAATAAATAATTCCTTTTAGGGTTACTATGAGGAGAAAAAAAAAACCATCGTATATGTAGAAACGTATGCCTATGTTTGTCACGGCATATTAATTCTGATTTTTTGTCATGTAATGAATACTTATTGCTGACCAGTTTTATAGTTTGGTTTGAATAATGCAAGCAGGCCCGGATTTTTCTATAGGCTATCTAGCCTTCAGCCAAGGGCCTCAAGATCAAGAGGGGCCTTCATTAAAATTGTAAGCAAAACTAAAATTACACATTTCTAAAAAAAAAAAGTGAACTCTAAAAGACTGGACAGAAAATAAGGAGAGATTCTAAGCATATGACTAATAAGCACACATAACAATGTTTTGGTTAAGATCAGTGCGTTTGGTTCATTGAGTTCGTATATACTCGATTGCAACTAAGTATAGTTCTTACACCGATCGTAATGGCAAATATTGACGTACCTTATGCTACTAAGCTCTGGTTTTTTCTTAGATTAATAAAGTGCAGATTGGTAAAGATTGGAGTAGACATGCGAACAGACCTATTGATATCCCGATGTTCGGTAACATTCGTGATACTTCGATAATATGGAACCCTTGTTAATTATTATTATGTATTAATGCCCACTTTGTACTACTGTGACTAATGGAAACGGGTTATCTACAGGTTAACACCCTCTAGCCAGAGTTGGACTATGGATTTTATTTGATGAGTTCGTCATTAAATAAGTTACTATTTCCCAGGCGGGAATAGAGCTCGCTTCTCTAGGTTTGCCATGTGAGATGATTAAGGCCACTTACTCACATGGCTAACCTCAGCCCTATAATATTAATACTAAACAGTATAAACTATTTGGGTTTGAACCCAAATTCAGAATTATATTCCTGCATGTGGATTAATAGAAATCCAAACCCACCTATTGGCCTCACATTCAACAAAAAGACCAGTTAGTACAAAGCCATCGCAGCTAACCGGCATATTCCGAAAATTTACTAATGCATTTACCACTTACAATATCTTGAATAAAATTCGCTATTAACAATTACCGCTTGTTGGGAGTTAGCAGGCATAGTAGGGCTGTCCTAAGGAGAGGTTGGAAGGACATGAGCAAACAAAATAAAAAATATCTTCGTTGCTTCGCTTCGGGCAAACAAATATGTTGTAGAGCATAATTTGTAGGGTTTTCAATGTGAAACTACACTTCTTTTCAACACGAATTAATGTCATTAGGAATGATACTTATTTTAGAATTGCGTACACGATTCTCACATTTTCAGTTCAGTAGGTTCAATATTTTCATGAAGTGTTTATAGACTTTTGTCAACTTACCACAGTTCAAATACGTAAAATCTTATTTTTTTGTATTAATAATAAATAATTAACTTTTATTTATGCACAATAATTAATGTTAAACTACTCCAATGTTTTGTTCTTGATTCATATCTAAGAGTGAGTAAAAGATTTGAAAGTGGTGCCTAGAAACGAAAGAGAAAGAAGCAACAAGAGTATGAAGCTAAGAAACTAAGATTACAGTAATATACAAACTTAAAAATGGTTTTCTGTTTTTTGTTTACCATTTATGTTTTTTGTTTTCCATTTTGCTTTTGTGTTCCATTTCTGTTTTTTCGTTTCAGTTCTGATTTTGGTTTCCATCTCTGTTTTATGTTGCATTTTTGTTGTTCGTGTTCAATTTCTGGTATGTTTTTTTTAATTTTTATTAATTTTGTTTCGTTTTTTAATTTTACACAGTTTTTTTAGCAGCATTACCACAGTCGCAAAGCTCCAAATAAATAAATAAAAAAAATAAAAATGGGAGGAGAGAGGGCCTCATACAGGCTATAGCCAAGGGTCTCTTTTCGTCTAAATCCGGCCCTAAATACAAGAATAAATAAATCAATTTTTTGTATCGTTATATAAGTTTTTTTTTTCGGTTAGAGAACAAAAACTGAGTATAGTATTGGAATGGCAGAGAAATACCAGGAAGGAATTAAGATATTAAGGAAGATGAGAGTATTAGATTGAATCCCTTATGAATCATCCTGGATTATTCCATCAATGTTGACGAAGTAATCCGAACGAACAATATGCTGGCTATTTTTCCACCACACTATCTATACAAGGTTACCTAATTTTCTAATCTTATCGGCTCTGATGCCATCTCTCAATGAAATAACCAACAGTTAACTTTTATATTAGCAGATTTGTTTTAGCACGTACCGAGCTGAAGCCACCCTAGGGGTGTTGAAATAAAATGAAATGTGTTTATTTCCATTAAATATTAACATAACATAATAGGATAGGTCTAAAAGTATTGTTTTCTGTAAACATTTTTCTAATATTATGTCAAACATATATAACATTTATACTTATGTATCATTGGTTATAAAATTAGGTCAAATTGTAAATAAAATCCATCAATTTAAATAATTATATACAATACCTTAACTTCGTTAACAATCTTAATACTACTCTAAATATATAACATACATTATTTATTTATTTATTTGCAAATTTATTAAGGGATGACAGGCTTTATAAATTATGAGAAACTTGTTTCACCTTAAAGAGACAATAATTGAATATTTTGATAGTATTCATCTTGTGGATAAATATTTCTTTCGGACATGAAGTTTTTTAATTTATTTTTAAACAAAGAATATTTTTAATAGATTTAATACATTAGGCCATAGCTAATTAAAAAGTTTTACTCCTGAAAATGATTCACTTTTCTCGAAATATTTATGCTTGTGGTTAGGGGTTTGAGGCATATGCTTGTGTCTTGTTTTATGGTAATGTGTTATACTATTTTTGTAAAAGAGGTTCATATTTCGTTTCTCACGCCATATTTTTTGGTGATATTGAGGGAAAAGTCATTATATTCGACATTATTTCAACGCGAACGACGTGAGTCTCGACTTTCGTTTGTATATAAACCTTATTGCTCTCTTTTATTATTTTTGAGTTGCCCCAAAAGAATAACATCATATGTGGTGGGGCCACTAAGGAATTTTTAAAACACAAATAGTAGTAAGAAAAATGAGAGAACTTCGAAAATTGGACGATAATTAAGTATTTATAAACCGTGGTATTCAGCCACGAAGTCAAAGTTTAGCATTAATTTAAGCAAATTAGCATGCAATTCATTAGCACAGGATACCTAGTATAAATTAAGAAAATAACTTATTTATATAATGTTGGTACAATATTTTCATAATATTATTTTTACCCCTCCATATTAAATCAAAACACCATTACGTCTAATAAGAACGGATTCTGTTTTTTTTTCTTGTTAGGTAATATACAAGAGCCTGCAAACCGAATGCCTAAAAGGCGGCATAATGAGGGGTTTGGCAGTATTTCTTTTCCTATAGGCGGAGGAAAAGGTTTCATAAAAAGAGTGGGGGGGGGAGCCTTTGAGTTGCTATATTTTCTTTTCATTTATTTGGCCGTAACTGTTGGGTTGGAAGAGGGCACTGGGTACTACTATGCAGAAAGAAAGATCTCAACTAGGGTTCGTCCTAGCTCAATATTAGAGCTCTTTCAGCCCTTCTCCTAATTAACACTCATCCCACTCACTTTCCTCCCTCTTTTTACTTCCTTTTATTTGCAGTTTTTAATTTTAAAAACAAATATTTTTAAAATATAGTTAGAGGGTTGGAAAAGCTGAGGTTGCTATCTGGTTATCTAGGAATGAGTTTATAACAGATGCCATATTGGAAAGTAATTTTTGGTAGCCTGATAGAAGTATTAAAGCCAGGCGAACAATAGATCTTGGTTAGGCCATTGTGTAGAAACAATTGTTAGTTGTTAAACTTAGTGTCTACCCAAACTAGGGAGACCTTTTAAATTCAAAATAATTACCACTTCAAAATAAGTACTAGTAGTAACACAGGGACCCTTTATGAAGGCTTTCAAATAATTTATTGATTAGATGCGAAAGGAAATCCCAACCAGCGCTAGGTCTTAATTAGTTAAGGGTAAAAATGTTTAGGACTGGAAATGGCAGGTGGAATGTGGAAAGCAAATTGAAGGCAAAAGGAGCTAAATATATGAAGCTCCCCCAATGCAGTGCCAAGCAGACGATCGAGGGAGATTGACCTGTTCTTGCTTAATAAGTTTTTTTTTTTTTTTTTAAACGAATAATATCTCTAATTGGAACCAGAGGGACACCTGCTTTACGTGAAGCACAATCCACTGCTAACGTACATAGTCTGTTCCATATTTTTCGATAATTAAAATATGGTATATTTTGAACCCACAAATAGGGTAATAACTGTAAAAGGCAATCGAATAAGCTCGGCGCACAATAAATGATTCACCCCTTTCACCGTTGTTTTCATCCCTTCGTTTCAAAGCATGCGCCCTAAATGTTTTGTCTTTAGTTGAGTTCCCACGTAACGTTTCTCTTTCTTGGTGTGATTCTTTCTCCCTTAGGTCAAATGGTTGAATTTATATAAGAATTCCCCAATTTCTAGGGAGATGTTACCTTAGAGTCCTTCTTTTGCCCTATGGAATTCCGTTCCCCTGAAGGGACTCTAGCCGGAATTATCTGTCGTAATAAGGTGATGTGATACCAAAATCCCATTTAATCGCTTTTCTTTCCCCCTGGCATCTTCCTAATCACCAGTATCTGTGGTTCTGGGCACGATTCGCACAGAAGGTAAAACTGCTTTATTTTGAATGATTTGCCTTTATTTAAACGTATTTACAATTCCTTGCCCTAATCTGAGCCCGTTTTTTTTTATCACTTTCTTTATTAATTTGTTACCATCAAAACTTCATTTAACATATTGTCGACGGAATTTGCAAAACCAGTTTATGAGGGTGACTCTGAAGGTTATCGATGTTCAAGTTGCAGGTCCAAGAGATTAGTTCAAAAAAAAAAGGACAAACTAAAGTAATGTTAAAGAAGAATCTCTGTTTTAATGGCATATTTGAAGAGGTAATTTAGAAAACCGGTGTCCTTGAAGATGCCCGAAGGAAAAGTATATTCATTTGTAAAATGCACATTCATATGATGTGAGTTGGAGGATAATCGGGGGAAGAACGATGGAAAATAAAACACGACCTTATGAATCTTATCAGACCTTATTTGATAGTACCAACGTAGTACAGTCTTGGAGAAAAAGAGCATCCGAAAAATATTTGGTCAAGGAACAGCAAAGAGTGGCAACAGAAGCCTTCGGTGGTAATGGAATTGCATGGCGAAACTTAACATTATTACTGCCATTAATAAAGCTGAGCTGCGTTGGTTGGGGAAAATGGAAACCTGCTTGCAGTCCAAAATGTCATTGTATATGACACTCCAGGAAAAAGTATAATAGGTGCAGGCACAGGCGAAGGTAACTTCAAGGATAACTGTGGATATTCATAATTGAAAAAGTATTGGAGAGAACTACTAGGAGTGGTCAATAATGACAGTTGCCGAGGCCCCTCATCGACAGCAGTACCTAGCAATTATATTCTTGAGTGTACCTTGTAATTACAGTAATAATCCGTGGTATATTATACTTTCCTTTTTAAAATATTTCATTTGATGGAGGATCAATAGCTGGTCTTCTAAATTCTTAATTTGTTGGGTACCAGAAATCCAAAGTAGCCCACAACATTAACTGATATCAAGAATATCCTTCAGTTTGTCAGTTTGTTTAATTTATTTCTTAACATTGACTTCAAAACTTCTGTTACGGGCTGATTCCATAATAATGATTGTGGCGAAAGGTGGAGATAGACTCCATAGCGCAGGGTAATAATGATTGTTCAAGTACATCTTCCAAATGGATAAATTATTTGATTACTTTGTGACTTAACTGAAAACTGACTTGGAAGTTATCTAGTAAATGTCAGTTGTACTATTGGTTGATTTATGTCGTGTAGATATGATAATACTATATATAATATGATATTGAGGAGGTCGTCAGACAAACTAAGGACAATAAAGCGCGAGTCCTAAGCAGCAAGACAGAAAAAAATATTATGTAGAATGCTCAGTGTCTTCTAAATAACGAAATTACAAAAAGATGGACTGAATCAACTCTTATTTTACTGATCTATATTAAGTGCACAAATAGCGCAGTCTGTACAATATTTTTGTAGTTTCTCAACTAATAAATGAATTCCGGCAAAAACTAGTCAAGAATTCAACATCGATTTCTAAACAAGTCACTTAATTTGGGTTCTAAATCAGTGCTTAAAGTTATCAAAAGTTAATATTCTGTTATGGTTTCACATCTTAGGTTTTGAGTAATCCATCTCGGTAAAGGCAAACATTGAAAATTCCGAAGAAGAAAGCAGTCGGAAGTAAGCATACAATTCTTAAGGCTAATATAACACTTTTTTAGAGTGTTTCTAAGCCAACCAGATCGTAGCTCTGAGGTGGAAAACTTATTTAATATATTACTTTCGGCAGAATTAATATTTGTTAACACTGACTTATTATTCCTAATTGTATTAAAAATCTGCGTAAGCTAAGCAGATTTCCTTCGTACTCGAAAAACACTCTGCTCAACTCATCTCATAATATATTCTGTATTTCTATGTAAAAAAACAACGATTAAAAGCTTGTGTGTGTGTGTGTGTATAGGACTACAATTGTAGAGCATCAATAGCTTAACATGATTGATTCTATACCATTTTGCTATTCGACTCATAATAAAGGAGATATTATTAATTTTCAACCCCCCCCCCCTAATTTCTGCCATTATATAATATGATCTTTATTGTGTAATGATACAGTTAAATATCTATTATGGTATAGAAGAAATAAATATTTTCATTTCACGTTCTCAAAATCTTAATTGATGGCGTCATCACACTATGTTTTTTCATACATCTCACACAGTGAAAATTCAATGAAAACAATATTTGATATTTAAACTTGCAATAAAATGGTTTATGATACAACAGCTTTTTACTCATATGACATGATTCGGATTTGGGGTTTACTGAAGGCTGAAAAGTAAAAAATGCAAATGCCTCTGTTAATATTAAAGATTGAGAATAAATGTATATAGCAATATTTATCGTGCATTTTATTTTCAATAAGATTAGCTCAAAACAATTTTTCGATCTGATGCATAATAACAGAGGTATTAAGAATTTACGAAAATCCCTACTCTAAACCCCCACTCCCACTGATCGGAATCCAGCCGAGTTTAGTAGCGAAAAAACAAAAATTGCGACCGCTAGAGCGTTAACAGAATATATATGTGAACAGATCTAATTTTCGTCATCGATGGACATTTGACGACATTATTCTAAAATCGTGTCATGAGTACGACCTTAATAGCTCATTTCCCTCGAGGGAAATCGACATAGCTGCATTTCTAGCTTTCCACTTTAATAGTTGCAATTTTTTAATGAAGGAATAAACCTTGTCCTTATTGTCACGACTGTGAAGATACGATTTAGCTAATTATATTCAGATAACGAAAAATCACAATATCAATGACTAGTTGAGTTGCATAAGTTTTCAAATGTAAAGAACATTCAATAAAAATATTCATTATTCATAGCATAAACAATGAATGTAAGTTAGAAGAAATGCTATCCAATCATGCATTTCACAGTTCTACACCCTTAAAATTAAATACATAGGCCATTTTCGAGAGGAAATTTCAGCAAATGAGTCTAAAAACCTTGAATGAAGCCACTCCGATTAAATCCGAAGCAGTTATTTCCCGTAGCTGGAGGGGATGATAATTGAATAATCCTGGTGAGAGAGAGTTCCCACTCCCCTCCTAGCCGAGTTCATCATTATCCCCGTTTCCTTCGAGCCAGGAAAGCAATTTTACTCCTACTTCTCAAATCCACTTCACGTTAATAGAGTAAGGAATGATTCACATGAAGTGCTATAATAGCAGGAATATGGAAAACTCGCCAGGCCAATCATCACCGGTAATGGAAATCTTGTAAACTTTTAGTAGATTTCCCTTGGGGAAAATCAGCTATTGGGGTTGTACTCATGACACTATTTTCGAAAAATGTCTTCAAATGTCCATCGATTGTACACAAGAGATGACGAAAATGAGGTCTGTTCAAAACGAATAAATCAATTATATAGATTTATATAATTGTCTATAATGTACATCACAATATAACAGTCTATTCTTAATATGACCTGAGTCGGAGAGGGGGTTTACTGAAGGCCGAAAACTAATAAATCCAAATATCTTGGTTAATAATCAAGATAGTGAAAAAAAGTTATATATATATATATATAAGGTGGTTTGAGGGGGAGAATTTCGAAAATTCTTAATATCTCCGTTATTATGAGTCTGATCGAAAAATTGTATAGAACCAACTTATTGGAAATGTAATGTTCTATAAATGTTATTGTAGTTGTATGTTTTTCACTATCTAGATTATTAACCAAGATATTTGAATTTTTTAGTTCTCGGCTTTCAGTAAATCCCCACTTCTACTCTAGTCATAGTAACAATAAGCTATAATTACACGAAGCACTTTATTTGAAGCCTAAATACCAAATATTGTTCTCATTGAACTCTTAAGTTTTGAAATAATGACAAATGCGTGACGCACGAGGGAAATGAGCTTAGTTAACTCAGCCCCTGCCAGACCGACTTTATATATTTTCTTTTAATTCTTTTTTTTCACTAGCAATATCACGTATCAGTAACAATTAATATAAAAATTAATTACATTAAACAGCTTATATTATTTTTGCCATTTGGTTACTTGATCACGGGTGTAATTTGCTTAAGTGGCGAGTCACTATATAACCAATTATTAAGTAGTAGCAGTAGTAAGAATGTATTTAATAGTACTAATATATTCATCCATCATTGTTCCTGATTTCATGTTAAATTAATCACTGGACGGATTTTCAAATTTCTTAAACATCACTATTACATTTATTATGTTCAAAATTCATTTTAACCATTTTACAACATGCATTACTTATTGCCTGAATAATTTATTCAGGGCCCTATAGATTGGAATATTCCTAAAAGTTTTCAAAACTTTTTGGCTGATTCAGAACGACATTTTACAAATTAGTAACTATTTCCATCAAATTACGATATATTTATTTAACAGTGTATTCGACTTGGAAATTATATATTTATAATAGCTAGAAGGGTTGAGCAATCATAAGCGGCTGAGAATCAATATATTCAGACTACATGGAAAAGCCATTAATCCAATACGTCCAGCTCTCACTGGTGCTTAGCTACCATGGTGCGTGGCAATATTGAAATTTTTTTCCACCGAAGGAATGTTGATCGCTGAGGTTATTAAACACTGAAATTAAAAGAGATTATACACCCACCTGATACGGTTCAGGTATTCCTACATAACCTTTATAAGAATAAAAAAATTGTATATACAATATAATTCAAAATTAAACTTTGTCGGGGGGAAAAACAAATAAAAATGTCTGTCAGTCAAGCGCTGCGTTAACTAGGCAGATTTCCCACGTAAGCAACGTATTTGCATTTGTCTTAAAAATTAATATTTCAATGAGAAAAATATTTGGTATTTAACTTTCAAATAAAGTGTTTCATTATATAACAGAGTATTGTTTATGTGACATGACTAGGATAGGGGGTATACTGAAGGATGAAAAATAAAGAATGCTAATATCTGGGTTAATGTTTAAGATACAGAATAAATGTCTATAACAACATTTATAGTACACTTAATTTGCAATAAGAATGGTTCTATACAATTTTTCGATCCGACTCATAGTAACAGGGATATTTGGAATATTAAAAATTTTCCCCCTTATCCGATTTCAGCCGTTAACGAATTCGACCTTGAGTTTTACATGAAACGCTTATATATCGAGTATGGTTACGATCAAATAAGAATTGCGACCGCTAGAGCCGTAACAGACATATATATATATATATATATATATATATATATATATATATATATATAAAATTTTGGCACGCAAATTTATTAAAGGATAACAAGCTTTATAAATGATGAGAAACATGTCCCATCTTATAGATGTACCTAATCACAAATTATTTTAGACCGAAATCTATTACAAATATTTAGTAATTTTATTTAATAATTGAACATTTTTGAAAATATTCATTTTGTTTTTTAAAACATCCGACATTCCTAAAGTTCTTTAGTTTATTTTTAAACAAAGAGATTTTTTTAATAGATTTTATACATTCGGGCAGAGCGTTAAAGTTTTACTCCGGATAAAATGATACGGTTTTCTCGAAAAATTTATATTTGTGGATGAGGGCTTGGTGCATATGTATCTTGTTTTATGATTATGAGTTATTTTTGTAAAACAAGTTCCTGTTTTGTTTCACAAACTATATAATACAGGTAGGAAATCTGCTAAGTTTAGGCAGTCGTTTACTTTTTTTTTTAAACAAAGCGTTTCATTCCCTTAAGTTTAGGTAATATTTCGCTATTAGAAAATTTTGTTCAAAATATTGAAATAATTATAACAGTAAATGCCGAAGGTCAACTGCCAAGTGCACAGGAATAGGTGGGAGTCTTGCTTCATAAATTTAACGAGCTATAGTCAACATTTTAATTTGTGGAAAATGAAGGGTTATGAATTTTAAATGGAATCCTCCCAGTCCACTCTAATTTTCCTAGTTGGGCAAAAGGAGAAATCTGACTCAATGCTAAATTAAGGTGCATCCTTAAAGCGTCCCACGTCAATGGCTGGCGCCAAAGGGTATGACGTCAGGAAAGAAGCGGCTTAGATACGGAATCACCACCCACTCAATTACAGCAAGAGTAAGCAGATAACTGTGCCCACGATTACACTATCTAGTCCATTTGTCCCCTTGAGATAAGGTAGATATGATCACAGGCAAGGCCTCCCCCTTATATCTGATGAAAAGTATTTCATGCCTCATAGTAGCTCTTCAGTTGACATTCACGACATATACTCGACCGAATTCCGTCCACATCAAAAGTTAAAAATTGTTAATAATCATTAAATATTCCTAGGTCATTTTAAAAACTAATTGAGTTATTGGCTCTATTCATGCTTTTTTATAAAAAGAATTTTGTACGTATAAACCTTTTTTTAGCTATTGCGGTCGTACTCATGACGGAATTTTCAAAAAAAATTTCAAATGGCCATCGATCCTACCAAGGAGATGACGAAAATGAGGTCCGTTCAAAATTATATATATATATATATATATATATATAACTGTTAACTCTCTTGACGTCGCATTTTTTGTTTGATAGTTACCAATCGTTTTATGAAAAAAAATAGATCAAGTTCGTTAATGGCTCAATAATCGGACAACTGAGAGGAGGGGTTTAGAGGGGGGATTTTCAAAAATTCGAAATATCTGTTTTACTATACGTCGGATCGAAAAAGTGTATAAAATCAATTTTATTGCAAATTAAATGGTGTGTAAATACTGCCATTTACATTTATTCTCTATCATGAGTATTAACCGAGATATTTGCATTTATTAGTTCTCAGCCTTCGGCAAACCCCCGCTTCTACTCATCTAATATAAACAATACTCTGTTATGTAATAGACCACATTACTCCAAGCTTAAATGCCTTATATTGTTTTCAAGAGACCTTTTATGACGTTTACATTTAACGTGTTCTGGCGACCCCGTCTTAAGTTCTTGGACTACTAAAATTTGATTTATTGAGGTACAAACTATTGTGATCCATTATGAATTACAGTACTAGATATGGTAAATAGTTTTCAATAAAATTAATATGTTATATTCTGATATATTTCAGTAATTGTTTTGCATTCCAGTGAGAAGTTGGCAAACCTGTTTGTTTTCGTATCAGACGCTTCCCGTAGGGAGGTTTCTTATTATCGTTTCTATTTATTCACTTGATATTGACTGCTATTCTGTTACCATTATATAGATTTATCTATTGTTAAACTTCCCGAGAGAAATCTGCTTAGTTTACGCAGCCCCTACGTGACGGACTTATTTTTTCCTGAAATATATATTTTTAGTTCAATATCCCTGAAATAATGAATTATATTTATATAATACTCTCCACCTGTGCGTCCCATCTTTCGATACTACGTACAGTGAATTGGATCATTTACAATAATTTTTTTTTTCATGAAATACAAATTAGTTGTTCTTTATACAATTGTAATATAATAATAAATTCATTTGACTAATAAGCAAATATAATAAAATAACAGATACAAGATATAATTAAAAGAATATAAGAAAGAGATATATGATATAAAATATTTGCAATAACAGGAAAAGTAATAAATAACAAAACTATAATAAAACAAATTAATAATAAAGTAAAGAAAATATAAAGACATTGTGTTTTATCGAACATAGTAAATTCAAATTACTTGACCTTTATTTATTTTAATATTTTTACAAAATTTACCATCATAATTTTTTTTTCAAAATTTATGTCACCTCTAAATGAAATAAAAACAAAAGAGTCTGTTACGCAGGGGCTGCGTAAACTAAGAGGATTTCCCTCGTGAAGTTTTACAAGAAATAAATATACATACTGGTTAAGTGTTACCAGTATGTTACCACCGTGAATATAATGTGAATAAATACAAACGGTAATGAAAAATTTTTCAGTCAAATTTCAGTCAACCCCTGAAATATATCTGAATACAACATTAATTTATTGAAAACTATTTACTATATCGTACTGTAATTTTTAATGAATCAGAATAATTTTTATCTCAATCATTCAAATTTTGTATTCCAAGAACTTAAGACGGGGGTCGCCAGAACACGTTAAAAGTAAACGTCATAAAAGGTCTCTTGAAAACAATATAAGGTATTTAAGCGTCGAGTAATTTTCGGTTTGCTGAAGGCTGAGAACTAATAAATGCAAATATCTCTGTTAATATTCATGATAGATGTTAATATACATGAGGGGTCAACAGAACATATATGCATGTATTTCGTGAAATAAAGGCCTCATGAAAACAATATTTGGAAATTAAGCTACGAATAAGGTGGTTTATTATACAACAGAGCATAATTTATGTGACATGAGTAGAAGCCGGAATTTGCTGAAGGCTAAAAACTGAATCATGCAAATATCTCGGATAATATTCAAGATAGAGAATAAATGTGCTTAGCAATATTTATAGTAGATTTAATGTGCAATCAGAATGGTGCTATACTATCGGATATTTTTCGATCCGACTTATGGTAAAGGACGTTTTTCGGGTTTTCGAAAATTCTATCTCTAGGATCCCCCCCCCTCCTACTAATCAGATTTCAGTCTTTAACGAACTAGATCTTTATTTTTACATAAAAAGATTTCATATCGAGTTTGGTAACGATAAAGCAAACATTGGGACCGCTAGAGCGTTAACAGACATATATATAGTTTTGAATGGACCTCATTTTCGTCATCTCCTGGGAAGGATGGATGGACGTTTGAAGAATTTTTTTGAAAATCGCGTCATGAGTACGACCCCAATAGCTGATTTTTCACAAGGGAAGTAAAATATATGAAGTATATATGAATGATTTTCTTATAGTCATTTATTTATAATGTTTATATGTTTAAGATCTTAGTCAGTCCCCCCTGGTTAAATTAATTTCAGTCCCCCCTTGGAAAAGTTCAATATTACCTTAGCTGTCATTGATCCAGCCCAATGAGGGTCAAGGGTTGAACATTCACTATGAACTGGACTCGGCTGTTTCCTCGATCATTGAGTTCTAATGCAAATGAAGGGGCTTGACCTTTGACAAAACCATTGTTCTCCATTCCTTGCGATTCCCAGCTAGGATTCTGCAAACGGATCCAGTGCCTCTGCAAGTCCTTCTCTAGCTCATTAGGCCGCTCGCGCTTGTGCCTAATAGTTTTTGAGCAGATTTCCTCTAAGGGAAATCCGCTATTGAGGTTGTACTCAAGACGCCATTTTCTTATAAAATTCTGAATTTTCCATCGATCCTACCAAGGTGATGACGAAAATGAGCTCAGTTCTAAACTATATATTATATATATATATATATATATATATATATATATATATATATATATATATATACTAGCTCAGATACCCGGCATCGCTGGGGAATTCATTTGAGGCTGAATGGTAATGGCATTTTTTTGGCAAGGAATTACTTTGCACAATATTTTGACATTTACCCGTCCCAGTATTTAGTGTAAATATCCGTCTTTTCTGTGGATTTGTTAATTATAAAATTATTTTTATATGTAAGACATTACTGTCTTCCATATTGTCATATTTCCCGTTTCCTGTGCGTTATGCATAGATTTGAATTAATAAGCACTAAATATTAACATACATTTGAATTAATTTTTCCGGTGAGGTACCTGGTAGTTCCAAAGAATTGTTGAGCAAATTTCTCTAAATAACAAAATAAACAACTTTTGTTATGTGCATATTTGCCGAAACCCCAATACAAAACGAAATATCACTATTTTTAATTTCAGGCCTCCCTTATAACCCCCACTACTGTTCATCTCAGAGGATATTAATATAGTCTAAAGTCTAAGTTGGGTTAGTAGTAATATACATACCAAGTTTCATAAAATTTGGTTCAGCCGTAACAAACAAACAAACAAACATACACGAAAGAAACAAAATACAGTTATGGTGTCCATGACATATGAAACGAAAAGTTATCGTGAAATTTCGCGAAAAAAATCAATGTACAGACAGAGGTTACAATTTTATATATATATATATATATATATAGAGAGAGAGAGAGAGAGAGAGAGAGAGAGAGAGAGAGAGAGAGAGAGAGAGAGAGAGAGAGGAGAGAGAGAGGGGAGAGAGAGGGGAGAGAGAGAGGGGAGAGAGAGAGAGAGAGAGAGAGAGAGAGAGAGAGAGAGAGAGTGAGAGAGAGAGAGAGTGAGAGAGAGAGAGAGAGCGAGAGAGAGAGAGAGAGAGAGAGAGAGAGAGAGAGAGAGAGAGAGAGAGAGAGAGAGAGAGAGAGAGAGATTTTGTAAAAATAAAGATAAATTTCGAAAATAGATGAACTCAAACTAGAGGGAGGTGACTTTTTGGGAGAAGGGATTTCGTTTACAAAATCAATCTCATTGAGCATTTAATGTTTTGTAAATTTTGTTATTATGTGTGTTTTTTTTTACACTAGTTTGATTATTAACCAAGATATTTGAATTTTTTTTTTAGATTTCAGAATTCACCAAATCCCACTCCTATTATATTAGCAATAAGTTGCTTTGACCCTCTATTCAAGGCTAAATGCCGGAAATGGTCTCCATTGAACTTCTTCTGTGTGAGATACATGCAAATACGTAGTGTAATGATGTTACCAATTAAGATTTTCTGTTCTTGACTTGAAAATGTTGGAAACGATTTAATTTAACTCTAATATTCATGGCAGTTAATCACAGAAATGGCACCAGAAATAGGGGAGGTTCAAAATTTCAAAATATCCCTTTCGTTATGAGTCGGGTACAAAAACCGTATAACTCCGCCGTATAAACTATTAATGATATTATTATTAATATTCTCGTTCTATAATTTATTCGAAAGTCATATATTAAGAGAGTTATTTGCATTTTCTTGTTTTCAGCCTTCAGGTCACCCCCAATTCTACTCAGTGGATTTTTACTGAAGAATAGAGAATATATGGTGACACGAGATTAGTCGTGTATTATACGTGCAAGTGGGAAATCTGCTTAATTTATGCAGCCCCTGCGTGTCAGGCTTTCTCCATTTTTCCTAGATTTGCAAGTAGGAAACTCCAGAATTCTTGAAGTCCTTTGTCAGGGCTAATATTTGATATTAGACTAGCGCAACTGCATTTAATTGCCGCATTACTTTTGTCTCTGCAAGAAAAAGTTCATTTTCAAATATGCTTCTAAAACTTTGGCCAATATTTCCCGAGAAAACGAATTGACCTCAGAGAGAAAACTATCCATCCAAGAAATTCCCATAACATGCTGAGTTTGCACTGAGAGAGAACTGATTGAAATATCTCATCAATATAGCCTAGATATCTCTGCCGCACCAGTAGTTTCCACTCCACACATGTATCATGTTCGTTTGTAACCCATTGGCCACAAATAATATCTACCTCGTGCTGTCATTTCAATAATACATCAAACTAAAACCCAATCGTATTATATCTATATGGAAATTTGTAGGTTAACCAGTTTGCTTGTTTCGGCATTGTAATATATAACAGTGTCAATTAGAAAACTATATGTATGGATAGAATGTATCGAAAACTAAATGTATGAGTATTTAGAAAAGTCTGTCACGCAGGGGCTGCGTAAACTTAGCAGATTTCCTAAGTGCTGGTATAACACTTGTAATCTCTTATCACCACGCATTCTCTATTTATATGGAAAAAAAACCAGTCACTAGAAGGGGAGGTCTCTGAGGGTAGAAAACAAGAAAGTACGACTAACTCGCTTAATACTTGAGTTACCAAACAATGCATAGAAAAACTATTCTAGAGAATCAAATTTCAACAAGATTAGTTCCATAACATTTTATGATCCAACTCATAATAAAGAAGATATTTTGAATTTTCCAAACCACCACTATTCCACGTACGATTCCAACCAATAAAAGTCCGTCACGCAGGGACTGCGTAAACTAAGCAGATTTCCCACGTGAAGCTATACAATAGAGAAATCTCTATACGAGTGCCGATCTCTTATGGAAACGGCCGAACTAGCTTTCGGCGGGAATCATAGCAAGTCCGTTACACTTATTAAAAATGTAAATATCTCGGTTAATATTCAAGATAGAGAATAAATGTATATTGCAATATTTATAGCAAATTTAATTTGCAATAAGATTCATCCTATACACTTTTTCAAACCGACATATAGTAACAGAGATACTGGGAATTTTCAAAATTCTCCCCATCTAAACCCACCCTTCCCCTTGTCCGATTTCAGCGGTTAACTAGCTCGATCTTTCTTTGTACATAAAACGACTAAATATCGAGTTTGGTAACGATCAAACAAAAATTGCGACCTATAGAGCGGTAACAGACATATATATATATATATATATATATATATATATATATATGTATATATATATATATAGTTAGATATATATATATATATATATATATATATATATATAGTTTTGAATGGACCTCATTTTCTTCATCTCCTAGGTAGGATCGATGGACAAAAAATTCGAAAATTCCATCATGGGTACAACCTCAATAGCTGATTTCCCTTAAGGGAAATCTGCTAAAAATTATGATCTGATGGAACAGCTAAAAATAGTGTATGACATAGATAAAATAAACATTTTCGGGTAAAGAACGAAAAATCTCAATTGATAAAATCATCACATGACGTATTCGTACGTGAATGTTTCTCACAAAGTAATAGTTCAATAAAAACCATATTTGGCATTTAACCTTGTAATGAAGTTCATGATATAACAGCTTATACTTAATATGACAGGAGTTGCAGTGGAGGTTTACTGATGGCCGAAAACTAAAAACAACCGAGCTATTTAAAATATTCAAAATTCTCCCCCTCCCGATGTTTAGATTTTAGCCATTAGCGAACTTGACCTTTATTTTGACATAAAACATTTAAATACCGAGTTAGGAAACCATCACGCAAGAATTGCGACCGCTAGAGCGCCAACAGACTATATATATATATATATATATATATATATATATATATATATACTAGCTAAGGTACCCGGCTTCGCTCGGGAAATCATTTGAGGCTGAATGATGATAGTATTTTTTTTGGGCAAGGCTTCAATGTTTACAACTACACTTCCCGTCTGGGCGCATTGTTTTCCCGTGAGGGTCAGGCAGGCGACTTATAAATGAGAAATTTTACTGTTGAAGAATAAATAAAAATGAGTTCCTAATCTATCCCTTTCCACTTTTTATCTCACCTTTTTGAATACTTCAAACCATAATCATGGATAGCATTTATTACAATTAAATATATAATGAAACTTATTTCCTGTCAAAAACCAATCCGAGCACATATAGTTTAAGCATAGTTTTGTACATTAGATTATATTCGTAATAGCGTAATAGTAGAGCTCAGTGGAAATCACTTCCAGTAATGCCAGCATTTCACAGGAAATAAGATAACTTAATTAACTTTATTAATAAGATAACTTAATTAGATTTTGAACGAATCTAATTTTCGCTAGTTAATACTGGGTAGGATCGATGGACATTTGAAGAAATTTCTCGAAAATCCCAATTTCGATCGAATTAATAAAAAAGTCTGATCGAAAAGTTGTATAGAACCAATATTATTAAAAAATTAATATCCTATAAATGTTATTATGTAAGTATTTTCACTATCCTGAATATTAACCGGAATATATGGAAGTTTTCAGTAAACCCCCTTAGTGCTTCCTTTACAATGGCATTTGGTTATGCTTGGGGCATCATTTTAAGGGGCATTTATTGCTATTTTGAATGGTAAACTCATATTGTTCATATAGAAATAATTTCTTGAGTTGTGGTTTGTTATATGGGAAAAAAGTATTCCAATTTAAAAAAAAAAAAAAAAAAAAAAAAAAAAAAAAAAAAAAAAAAAAAAAAACTATAATATCTCCAAAACAAGTGAGAATGCCATATACGAACTTTTTGTTAGAAATTATGTCTAGAATCATCGCTCAAAGTATTCGCACTAAAGTCTGTTACACCCAGTATTATATGTGGTGAGAGATCACAAGTGTGTTATACCAGGACGTCAAAATCAGCTTAGCGCAGCCCCTGCGTGACGGACTTGTATGCTAAACTAAGATAAATTGTTAAAAAAAATATAAGTGTATATGAACGAAAGGTTAGTTCTACGGTAAAAGGTTCTACAGTTAGTCAGTACTACGGTAAAAACTTATAACACGGAGGGTAAATTCGCAAAAAAACAAATTGGATGTATGACTGAAATATTCCTTTTTGGGATATCCCCTTGTAAGGACGGCCCTGAATGTAGTGGAGATTTAGAAGAGGGATGAAGGCCTTGGGAAGGGACTAGTTGGCTCTAAGCAAGCTCCCCCGTTCCCATCAGCTCTATCTAATCCACTTAACCGGGGCTGATAACACAATTCTCTACAACCCACCCCTTCTATTTAATAGTGCTAGCCTGTCAGCAGCTTAGAACGCTCATTCTCAAATCAAATATGCATCACAAGCCGTCTATTACACTAGGCAACGTCATAGATCAGAGACTTTCGATGGTACATTTAATTCTTACCAAAACTAAGTAAATCAATGTCGGATAAAAAGCTCGATATGTATGAGTCGTCAACTATAGTAACAGCCATTGCAGGATATCATAAAAAAAACTTCTTTATGGTTGAGTTAACTCTTGGGAAATAATGGACAAAAAACATGTTAACATGTTGCTCGAAATCATTTTTAAGTAAAATAAATATACCTCACACCAACAGAAAAACATATTAAAAGAGATACACAAATAAGAGTAGCAATAATATTACAAACAACGCTGAATATTCAAACTGATATTCTTTTCGTTTATTTCTATGTATACGTATTATTTTTATCTTATGAATCATTATACGAAGTTATGAATAAAATAATTTATTTTATTCAGCCATCTTTGTGGTTAAAAATATCCATTATGGTACGAACTGTGATTTTTAAGCTATATGCCCCAAAAACCACTCTTAACATTTTTGCTGCGTATTTACATTTAATAAAACCCACTGTTAATGTTTCATCTATTTTTTTAATTGAATCTTAACCCTCCTCCCCTACCCACTGGGTCGTGGGCGACCCAGAGCTGCTTTGTCGGCGCTTGTACGCACCTGTACAAGGTGGGTAGGGGGAAGGGGGTCAATTACCCTCCCAGTAAGTCCTCTGGAAGCTGTACTAGCGATAAGGTAAGTGTGGTTGCTATTCTAACCTTTATTCTAGTATTTTTCTAGAAAAATCTGCAAGTGTGGGTCGCATACGACCCAGGGGTAGCTTATGTGTCAGGAATATTCTAAACCGTTTTCGTCTGTCTGGTCTAATTATTTTGTTTTGTTCTGCAGTAAAGATGACCGAACGAAGCCTTTTTATTACTGATGATGAAATTCGAGAGGAATTGTCCCGGCAGATGGAGGAAGGAGACGGTTTAGACCCAAGCGGCGAGTCTAGTGAACCTGACGACGTTAAATTATCGCCAATGATGACGATGTAACTGACGATGAAGAATATACTTCCGACCAGGGAGATAATGTTTTACCTTTTTCCTCTGGAGAAGACAGCGATGAAGTAAATTTTGTACTCCAGAATTCCCAAAAAAACATAATTACTCATTTGGCAGGCCCAAAAGGGGAAGCTAAAGAGCTCGTGGACGAGAATAAATTATTTTCTCTCTTCATAAGTAAGAACATGATAGACCTTGTAGCGGCGACTCACTTACTCGTGAGTCATTCGCGAAACAAGGTAACCTGGTGGTATAAAAAATACCAGATGGTTTTATAAAAAAATATGTTCAGTGAGTGAAAATAGTTAACCGGATTGCGAGTGTAAAGTCAAGTGCGAAAAAATTATTATCTAGTGTCTCGTGCTAACTGTGACTGAGTTGTGGCTATTCAAACTGGACCATAGTGAATAGTGAAACTACTAGATTTGTTACCTGTAAATATTTTATGCACAGAAGTTTTTATTGTTTTTAATATACGACTTGAAAAGTGAACAGAACTATTTATTTTACCCCACTCAGTCCACTAAAACCTCATTGTAAAATATTCAAATGAAGAGATTGATACGAAGGCAGCTCAGTTCAACTCTAAACAATCTTTTATTGGACGGACTGACAACAACGAAATCTCAGCTCTCTTGGGCTTGCTGCTTATGGCAGGAGTCCTAAAAAGTGGTGGATTGTCTACGGATGAGTTGTTGTTAACCACTCTAGGCCCTCCAATATTCCGCTGCTCAATGCCTAAGTGCAGGTTTGAATTTCTTTTACACAGCATTCGGTTTGATTCAAAAACCACTCGAGCATCCAGAAGAGAAGAAGATAAGTTCGCTGCATTTAGAGAGGTATGGAACTTATTCAATGATAATTGTAAGATGCACTACACTCCCTCCGAATACCTTACAATCGACGAGACACTTCTGGGCTTTAGAGGCAGATGCCCATTCTGGATGCATATACCTCCGAAGCCTGACAAGTACGGCCTGAAAATTATATCCATGTGCCACGCGAAAACATTTTATTCCTGTGGCGGGATCCCATATATAGGCAAAGAGTTGAGAATTAGGCCTGATTTATTACTACAATTTCAATATGTTCTGAGCCTTATTGAACCAGTTACCAAATACTAACAAATATCGTTCGCAATTTCTGAAAACGCTAGCCATCGCTCTCGTCACTCCGCACCTAGAACAACGGATGCCCAAGCCCATTCCAGGAGGTCTAAAATTGGCAATAACCAATTTTTTAAAAAAAGGAAATGGTAGAACCAGGGCCTACAAAATCTTCAGAAACTTCAAAACGAGCTAGGTGCAGTTTCTGTCCCTGGAACAAGGATCGAAAAAGCAATTCCAGCTGTCAGCTTTGCCAAAAATCTATTTGTGGTGAACACAAAATGGGTATTTGTCCATCTTGTTTGACCGAAAAGGAATTGAATATTTCAAAATCACCAATAGAATATTTAAAATATGAAGGATTAAATTGCCTTGTAACATAGTGTAATGTAATATTTCTTGTAATGTATTATTTACCTGTTCAATAATTTTGTTTTTAGAATTTGTTATTTGTTTTTTTACCTTTGTTTGCCTTTTCAAGATTAAAAATGACGTTTCTATAATTCATAAGTTTTGTACTTTTCATTTTAAATCCTAAATGATTTATTTTTATATGACAAGATGAATTTCAGGTCCATGGGTCGTACACGACCCAGGAGTAGTAAATGTGTCATAGAATACAAGGGTAGGAGAGGAGGGTTAACATTACCAACGAAATTTACATCCGACATTTTTTGTCAACAATATTTTAAATTATACTTCAGAAAAATGAGTTTATAGAGAGTTTCATACTTTACCCAAGAATTGTATAGTAAGACTATTAAGAAAGTCTGTCACGCAGGGGCAGCGTTAACTAAGCATATTTCCCACTTATTTGCATTGATCTCAAAACGTAAAAGTTCAATGAGAACAATATTTGGTATTTGGGCTTCAAATAAAGTGCTTCAGAGTACAACAGCTTATTGTAAATTTGACATGAGTAGGAGTGGGGGTTTACTGAGGGACAAAACTAAAGAAACTGCAAATATCTCGGTTGATAATCAAGATAGTAAAAATACGTACACGACAACATTTATAGAACGTTCTATTCGCAACAAGATTAGTTCTATACAATTTTTCGATCCGATGCATAATAACAGAGATATTAAGAATTTTCGATATTCTTCCCCTCTACCACCCCCTTCCATTGGTCGGATTTCATCCATTAATAACCATGATCTTTCATTTTATACAAAACGATTTAATGTCAAAGCTGGTTGGATTGAACCAAAATTGCGACTGCTAGAGCGGTAACAGACAAATATATATATATATATATATATATATATATATATATATATATATATATCCTGGGTAAAATTGAAGGACATTTGAGGAAATTTTTCAAAAATAGCTTTATGAGTACAACCTAAATAGCCGATTTCCCTTACAAGGTAAACAAAAAAAAAACATTCAGATGTGTAAGAAGGTTTATTTTTTTCATTTAAAAAAAAAAACTGGGTGTTCAAAATAACATTTGTCATGAAAAGGCTTATGTGTGAGTTACCCCCAAGATTTATTCTTTGACTACTTTTAATTAAAATACTAGATTCACGATAATAAGAACAATTTTTTTTTCTTAGCACTAGTTGGTCAGAATAAATAAATAAATGTACAAACATTTATTTTCGATAATTTAAAAACGCTCATATTTTTCTTTACTTTCAATTGTTCTATTTCTTCCTTTGCATTAACAATATTTTGTAAGACAAAAAAAAAAAAAGATAAATAATTCAAATATGGATATGAAGAAGAAGCATACTCTCGCTGAGTATTTCAGATGAAAGCACCCTTCGGTTTGATGTGTTTCCTACCACATAATAGATTTTGGTTCAGGCTATGCTCCCATGCTCCTGACAGCCTGCCACTACTGAATAGGAGTGGGAGGTTCGTTCGAGGGAATTGTGTTATCAACCATGGTTAAGTGGATTAGATAGCTGGCTGAAATGTGTTAGTGCCTTAGAATTTCACAAAAGCCGTGAAGCACTAGAACCCCATTCCTCTGTCCGTCCAATATTACTTAGAGAATCTTTCTTAAATTAAAAAAACAAAACAGATCTGCTTCCCGCTAAAAAAGAAAATACTTTTATGTCTAATAATAGTAATAAATCCTCCTGATATGATCGATATTCCCTTCTCTAATGATAAAAATATTCTGAAATAATTTGGCAAGAGGCTGCTAGAAATAAACAAATGAGTCTGAGGCTGACAAAGCAATTATGAATTTTATGAAACTTTTTGAACGAACGTAATATTTAAACTATTGTGAAATGGGTTTGGACCCCGCATAAATCAATATTTGCTCATTTATGGCTGAAGTGAACAAAATTTTCTAACACAAAAGTGAAATTAATATTTAAACTCCACAGCCAACCTACTGCTGGGCGTGATACTACAGGGATTCTTGAATGTTCTATATGTCTAATGTACTTCATTTAGTTCACCATAACGTAAATGGTTGGAAATATTCTCTACTATAAGTTACTCCAATATAACCATCATTTTTTAGCTGAAACGTTCACATGGGCGACGATTTTCAGACTACCTTCTTTATAGTTACAGATGTTATCCGAAACATATGCAAGAAGTTAGACACCAAAATATTGTCGGAAGTGAATACGTGTGTCGGCTCATATCGGTAAGTGAGATTTACTTATTTTTATTTATTTACGTCCACTTTATGCTTCTTTGGCTAATCAGGAGAAGTGCGATTTAGTAGGCATTAAATAAAAGTCTGGCATGCAGGGGCTGAGATAACTAAGCAGATTTCCCATTTGCATTTACTTCAAAACGTAAAAGTTCAATGGGGATAATATTTTGTATTTAGGCTTCAAATAAAGTGCTTCCTAATGTTACAGGTTATTTGTATTATGACATGAGTTGTAGTGAGGGTTTACTGAAGACCAAAAAATAAAAAAAATGCAAATATCTCGGTTAATAATAAAGATAATGAAAATACGTACATAACAACATGTATAGAGCATCATATTTTCAATAATATTGATCCTAACAAATTTTCGATCGAACGCATATAGACACATATATTAAGAATTTTCGAAATTCTCCTCCTATAAACTTCCCCTCCCACGGGTCGAATTACAGCCATTAAAGACCTTGATCTTTAGTTTTACATAAACCATTTAAATGTCGTGTTTGGTAACGATCAAACAAAAACTGCCCTACAGCGTTAACAGACAAATATATATATATATATATATATATATATATATATATATATATATATATATATATAGTTTGGAAATCAACTGTTCTCATAAGGGAAATCAACTCAATGCATTTAAAAGGTGCCCTTTTTGATCTAGGCGTTCAAATATATATTGTACTAAGTATTGCTAAATTCTCACACAAAATTTAGAGCATCCCCAAATCCTCACAAACTTCCATTAAGATCTTCATAAAAACAAGAAAAAAAAAATCATTAATACGACTGTTTGTCTTCCAGGTTAACGTGACTAGAATTAATATCACGTATAACTGAGTTTTAATATAGACCTTGTGTGTTATACTATTTGAATACATTAAATTTCTGTTATCTTTGAAACTGATATAAAGTAATATTAAGTAAAAATAAATTGGCTGAGACATATACAAAATATCTTAATTTACTTGTTGAAAAGGTTAATGTAAAAGCGTGTCAGGCCGTCCTAATTATATCTCGTGATAAAGATTACTTCCTAAACACGTAACAACATGGCAGAAATTATCCTTATTTGCGCACGATTTTGTTTATAAGTTATATCCTAATAAATAAATACAAATATTTTCCATTCACACAAAGATATGTACATTAAACAGCTGCTTATGTTTACTATAGTGTGCAGTACATTTTACAGCTTAATTCTATAGAGAGGCACGATTCACATTTGTATAGAAATTTGATTATTATTTCAGTTTATTTTAAGAAATAAAAAAAAACAGTTTAAATAACTGCGAACTTAGTTCAAATAGTATACATATATTCATAGGATTTTACGGGCAATCACAAGGTTAATGCCCTTACGACAGCGCAACAGCACAGTTTTAATGACATACTAAAGCTAATATGGCGGCTAATAAATTTTACAATGAGCACAATAATGAAGTAGAGTTAAATCAAGCAACAGGTCATCGTTTAGGAAACATTTTAAATAACCTTTATGTGCGACAAGTAGTAAATACCAAACGTTCATAAATCTCTCTCTCTCTCTCTCTCTCTCTCTCTCTATATATATATATATATATATATATATATATATATATATATATATATGTGTGTATACATGACTCTCCTTAAACTGCAAAAATAAAGAAATTTAAGGGAGATACTATACACTTTCAATTGGCGTTGCATTTTACCGGATTTCCCTTCGGGGAAATTAGCTATTCAGGTCGTCCTCATGAAAGGATTTTCAAAAAACAAATTTCGAATGTCCATCGATCCTCCCCGGGAGATAACGAAAATGAGGTCCGTTCAAAATTATATATATATATATATGTGTGTGTGTGTGTGTGTGTGTGTGTGTGTGTGTGTGTGTGTGTGTGTGTGTGTGTGTTTGTGTGTGTGTCTGTTAAAGCTGTAGCGGTAACAATTTTTGTCTGATCGATAACAAACTCGACATTTAAAATTTTTTATGTAAACATGACATTCGGGGCTCAGGTTAGACATGTGAGTTATTGCGTTGACTTTAATCTCACATGGTAAACCTAGAGTGGCGAATTCGATTCTTGCCTGGGCAATGGATATTATTTAGTGGCGGAATTCATTAAATAACATCCAAAGTCCTACCCTGGCTAGAAAAGGGTGGTAACCTGTAGATAACCCGTTCCAGTTAGCCTTATTTGCAAAAAGTGGACGTTAATAAATGATAATAATAATAAGATCAAGTGCGGTAACGGCTAAAATTGGAATTTCGAAAATTCGAAAACCCTCCGTTATTATACCATTTTTTAGTCTTCAGTCTTCAGCAAACCCCCACTTCTACTCATGCCACATGAACAATCCTCTGGTATATAATAAACCATTTTATTCCAAGCTTCCAAATACCAAATATTGTTTTCAAGAGACCTTTATCAAACGAGAAACATGCTTATACTTTCTGTTGATCGCCACCCCCCCCCCCCTGATTACTAAAATTTGAGTGATTGAGATAAAGATTATTCTGATTCATTATAAATGACAGTACTAGATGTAGTAAATAATTTTCAATAAAATTAATGTGTTATACTCAGATATATTTCAGTAATTGTTTTCCTTCTGGTGAAGAATATTTCTATCTATCTGTTCAGGTCTGAGACGTTGACTGACCTGTTTATTTACAATTCAGACGCTTTCCGATGGGAAGTTATTAAAATTGACTGAAAGAATTATCATTACCGAATATTCATGACGGTGTTAAGGGTTACCAGTATGTAGATTTATCTATTGTCAAACTTCAATTAGGAAATCTGATTAGTTTACGCAGGCCTTGCGTTGAGGGATTTGTTTTATGGTTTTTATGTCATTTATAGGTGGCATAAATTTAAAAAAAAAAATTATGATGGTAAATTTTGTAAAAATGTAAAAATTAATAAAGGTCACGTAATCTGAATTTATTATACTCGATAAAACATGTTTGTAAAAGAGGGAAGCTTTTTAAAGGCAAGAATAAGAGAGAATTAGACTGAAATATTTACTATTTTATGGAAAGATGAGGGGAAATAATACAAGTCACTATTTGAGTTCTCCAAAGAATCAAGTATATTGAATTGATTAAGCAACATAATAGACTTTATAGATATAGAGGGTGAAAAAGAAACAAAAGGAAACTTAACTTTATAAAATAATTTAGCGGCAAGCCAATAATATATATATAATAGAATGATCGATCGGTCCTATATTGTGTGAGTACTCATTTAATAATTTGCGTAGATAATGCTAGCATTATTAGATGTAGGTACCTGCAGGAAACATATACTTTCCTTGAAGTGGAGTCTTCTTCCGTTGTTATTTTCTGTGTTCCCTATAAGATTCTGTCTTCTAGCTGGTTGCGGTGATCCGTATATGATGGTAGCTTTGTGGGAGATGAAAGATTGACTATAACTCTGTAACGGGTGAAACCCAACTAGACTGGTCCGCTTGAAACCAGCCGATGCCTTCTTGAGCTGCAACGTAGTTCCGCTGTAGGCCACAGTCTTGGTGATCTGCATATGTGTGGCGGGTTTGTGAACTCAGCGAGCGCGGGAAATTCAATTTAAAAGACGACTGAACCATGTTTTATTATGGTTTGTATATTTAGTACTTTTCTTGTTATAGTAAATATCTTATATCGTATATTTCTTTCTTGAATTCATTTTATTATATCGTGCATATGTGAGTTTATTTAGTTGCTTGTTAGTTAAATGAATTTTATATTTATATGACATTTGTATAAAGAACAATTAATTTGTATTTTATGAAAAATAATTATTGTAAATGATCCCATTCACTGTACGTAGTATCGAAAGATGGGACGCACAGATGGAAAGTGTTATATCAATATAATTCCTCATTTCAGGGATATTGAACTCATGAAAAAAAAAAAAAAAAAAGATTTATGCAAAACCTTATTTACATTCATGTGACCTGTAATATCAACCTGCCAGCCTCAATTACAAAACGATGTTATATTAAGAACATTTTCTTTCGTCTGTAACACGAGTCTCTTTATCCATTATGAATATATTATTATCAAGCAATGTTTGTAGTCAAAGTAAAAGAGCTGAATTCACAAAAAATGCAATTTACATAACTTCTCAAGAATAAAACAGTTTCTGAGACCTCATTTTTTTTTAAAAACAGATTTATAGATAATTCTGCCTTAAACAGTAATATACAGTACCTTATTCCTTGAAAACGACGCGATGTTAACAATTGAATTTATTTTTTATCTACAATGTATGAACATTGTAACTTTTTTTCTTTAAAGAAAATTTTAAAAAGCGAATATCTAGGTTAATATTCGAAATAGAGAAAAAGTGTATAATACCATATTAATAGGACATTAGTTTTGCAACAAGATTGGTTCTAAACACTTCTTCAATCCGGCTCATAGTAACGGAGTTATTTTGTATTTTCCTAACTCTCCCATCTAAACGCGATTTAACGATCTGACCTCATTTTCATTTCTTGGGTAGAATCGATGGACATTGGAGGAAATTTTTCAAAATAAATCATTTCATGAGCAGAACCTCAATCACTGTTTTGCTCCTAAGGGAAATCTACAAACATGCATCTACAATGAATAGTAAAGGCTTCCATGCATGTTCTCGTGACAGTTTTGTCTATGGAATAATATGTAGGTACGTAGAATATGCCTTGTATTTTGAACATATGAAAAGATCTAAATAAAAGTCTGTCACGCAGGGGCTGCGTAAACTAAGCAGATTTCCCATGTGAAGTTTTACAATAGAGAGATCTGCATCTGGTAACACAATACCACCCTGATTAAATACAAACGGTAATGAGAAATCTTTCAGTTAATTAAAATAAATTCCCAACTGAAACGGCTTCTGAATTGTAAGAATAATTTATATTTTAACATCACAAATTTTAGTAGTCCAAGAACTAAAGAATGGGGGGGGGGCGGATCAACCGAACGTATTAGCATAAATCTCACAAAGTAACGAAGGTAAGTTAAGTTTAGAAACGACAGGTAAGGTTAAAAGAAGCTTCCACCTGAACCGAGAAGTTACGAAAATGGCCGATCTAATCCGAACTATATACCCGCCCACATGTCTCACAGACTTCATAAAAATGCAAATATCTCGGTTAATATTCAAGATAGAGAATAAATGTATATAACAATATTTATTGTAAATTTAATTTCCAATAAGATTAATTTTATACAATTTTTCGATCCTACGTATAGTAACGGAAATATTTCGAATTTTAGAAAATCCTCCCCTCTAAACTCCCCCGCCCATTGGTCTGATTTCAGCCATTAACGAATTTGATCTTTCTTTTTACATAAAACGACTAAATATCGAGTTTTGTAACGAACAAACAAAAATTGCGACCGCTAGAGCGGTAACAGACAAATATATAGATAGATAGAAAGTCCGTCACGCAGGGGCTGCGTAAACTAAGCAGATTTCCCACGTGAAGTTTTATAATAGAGAAATTTCACGAGAGTCGAGCAGTTAAGAAAACGACCGAACTAGCTTTTGGCAGGAAAGTCACCCCCTTAGCCGCCCTGATTTAATAAAAATGCAAATATCTCGGTTAATACTCAAGATAGAGAATAAATGTATATGACAATATTTATAGTAAGTTTAATTTGCAATAAGATTGATTCTGTGCAATTTTTCGATCCGACGTATAGTAACGGAGATATTTCGAATTTTCGAAAATCCTCCCCTCTACCCCCCCCTTCCACTGGTCCGTTTTCAGCCGTTAACGAACTTGATCTTTCTTTTTACATAAAACGACTAAATATCGAGTTTGGTAACAATCAAACAAAAATTGCGACCGCTAGAGCGGTAACAGACAAATATTATATATATATATATATATATATATATATATATATATATATATATAGTTTTGAACAGACCTCATTTTCGTGATCTACTAGGTAGGATCGATCGACATTTGAAGAAAAATTTCGTAAATTCCGTCATGAGTACGACCTCAATAGCTGATTTCCCTTAAGGTAAATCTGCTAAAATTATGCTCTACGACATTTTTGATCCGATGAATCGAACGGAGATATTTATGTCTCTTTGAAATAAACTGGTTATAAATACAGCCTTAAATTTTGTCTATTTAGTTTAATAGAGCTACACGGAAATCAAGTGGTGTCCACATCAAATTTTTAGTACAGGCACGGTACATTAGTAATTATAATATCGAAAGTTATGAAGCATGTTCACTGTAGTTGGCCATTAATAGTCATCAAGTACTTTTTAATTATATTTAGAAGTTCAAAGGCTTACACTGTATTACGGAATTTAAGTTAAGTTAATAAAATAAATAATTCTACTAATGAAGTAGAGTCCACTAATGCGGACTTAATTGGATCGAATCACGACCGAATTACCAAAACTTCGGATTAAGTGGAGTTTACTTTCAAATGCATGTGATAAAATCCAAGGTGGCTTTTAATTATTCATTAAATTTGGGAGCATTTGTTCCTTATATTCCAAATATCACTGTTCTCTACACTTGATTGGAAACCATACGTGAAAACCTAGTCAGAAATTCTTTTTCTTAGTCCTTCTTTAAAAGTGTTTATGTTGTCTAAACTGCCTTTAGTAAAAACGTTAATTTTCCAAGGCCTAAATAATTTCTTCAAATCAATTCGGTTAGAATGTTCTGCTCGATTACATAATTCACTATCTACCGTTTAGTTGTTCTACTGTTAAGAATATTCTCACTGAATGGTAAATTAAAAAATAATAATAAAGTAAATAACAGAAGAATAGTACTGAAGAAAAAACACTTGACAGCCAAAGGCGAGGGGAAAAATAATAGACCCTTTTTGAGAACAAATGTAAGGGTGAGATATTCCTGGACGCATGAATCCTGAACTCATGGTGACTGGAGCCTTTTTCCTGAACTCTCACTAGATTAGGTTTTAGCAGATTTCCTTTAAGGGAAATCAGCTATTGAGGTCGTACTCTTGACGCGATAAGTATTGTTATATACGTTTATTCTCTATCTTGAATATTAACCGAGATATTTGCATTTTTCAGTTTTCAGCAAACCGCCACTTCTACTCATGTTACGTAAACAATACTCTGCTACATAATAAATCACATTATTGGAAGTTTAAATACCAAAAATTGTATTCAAGAGACCTTTATTATACGAGATACATGCAAATATGCCCTGGTGACTCCCCCCCCCCATCTTAAAGTTTTGGACTACTAAAATTTTATTGATTGAGATAACAATTATTCTGACTCATTATTAATTACAGTACTAGATATAGTAAATAGTGCTCAATAAAATTAATGTGTTATATTCTGATATATTTCAGTAATTGTTTTTCTTTCCGGTGTGAGGCGGAGCCCGTTTGTTTACATTTCTAACCTAACGCTTCCTGTCGGCAGGTTATTGAAATTGGATGAAACATTTCTTATTTCCGTTTGTATTTATTCACGGTGTTGTGTTAGCAGTATGTATATTTATCTATTACTAAACTTCACGAGGGAAATCTGCTTAGTTTACGCAGCCCCTGCGTGACGGACTTTTAATATTTAATTTACTAGTTTCATTTAGTATTTTTTTAATGCATCCAGATTAGTTACACTCTATTCTATTTTGTAATAAATGAAGTTTCTACTGTCAATTTCCAATACAAATTTTTCCTTTACAATTTTAAATAAAATATTTGTATTTTTCTTTCTGATCAATTAGAGATAAGAAGCCTGAGGTGATTAAAGTTTGTCAAAATAAGTATCAGAAACTTACCATGGGGTCCACTTTAAGCCTCCGCATGTGCGGGATGCTCCTCTTGGTCCGAGCGACAGTGAGGCCTCGATGGACAAAGTGAAATTCCTTCGCTGAACCAAGGACCTGAAACATAGTATGCAGAATATTTATTTATGATTAGAATTTTATTAAAGTAAAATAAGTAATTTAACTTCCATTATCCCTTCCTCCAAAATCTTTCTCCCCTAAAAAAGAGTATCCCATATAATCCAACGCCTCTCACATATGAAACTCCAAGCTACGACTTTATCACCCTCAAAATCCTTGCCATACTCCCGAAAAAAGCCATACTCCTTATAGTATAGAACGCAGCCCGCATATTTTGCGGTCCACTGGAAATTGTTCCATTATCTTCAAGCTCCATAAACCGGGTAAATCAGTCCATCTAACCTCTTCCTTTCATCCAGTACGCAGGCTCCCTACTTTGAGTTAATACAGGAGAAATATATCATTAAATGCTTATATCCTTTTCCCTCTTTCCAGTTTGGCTTCTGCCAATTCCACTCCACTATTCACCAGTGCCACCTTATTGTAGAAACAATTTCCATATCCTTTGATAATAAAGTACTGCTCAGGTATACTTTTGAATGTCACTGAGCCATTCGAACCAGGGTTTCTTATTACAACTGAAAACTTCCCTTCCATATACATATTTCCTCATAATTTTACCCTACATATCTGACAGTTTCTTTTAAGTTTCCTATTATCTTTCATTTCGCCCACACTTTATTTACTCTCCTGCTTCCAGTTTACCGTAAGGGCGAATCCTTAGTCCTTTTATGTTCTTAGTTTACACGTCTTATATTTCATTTCATACACACACTTTACTTCTTATGTTTGCCGATGATACAGCAATTCTCAACACATAATTCCTTTCTCGCTAGCAAATCCCGTCAAGACCACTTGCCACTCGTAGAACTCTGGGAAAGGGAATGGAAAATTAAGATAAATCCAGAAAAAAACAGCGGAAGCAACATTTTCGCTTCCGAGTTCAAGCCGCCCGCTCAATGGCTTTCCCATTACTCAAAACGTTCGAGGCCAGGGGGGAAATTAAAACTCTTGTACACGAATAAACGGCTAATTTACACCTCCGTGCCTCGACCTTTATAGACTTGAACCATGGATTTCTACTAAATATTCCAATCCCTATAGAATTCATATGATTCAATCGAAAATCCGCCTAACAATTATTAACGCTCCATTTCATGTATCCAACTTATCTCTCAACGTTGACACACATATCCCTTTTATCCAAACTAATGACAAATCTGCATGGCAAGAATTCTATTCTTTCCTTCCTGACCAGCCGAATCTTTCGAATGACTTCCTGAAGTTAGAAAATATCGATCAAAGCCCGGCTAGAAAATTGAATTGGAGGAGGCCAACTCTTCAGGTCAGGCCAGTAGAATCGTTTTTATTTATTTAGATGTGCCGCAATTTGAGTGATTCACACTGTTTCTTCTCGTAAAAATAGAATAGTAGGTAATGCATCCTCATTATAAAACATATGTTAAAATATCTACAGTTGTAGTAACAAAAGAGCACTGTTAAATTTTCTCCAGTGGATAGTTATTGTAGCAGAAAACCATTTCTACAAATCAGCAGTTTAATGTTTTAGTGTGCAGTTATATTTGGTTGAAAATATGTGCCTCTTGGAGATGTTTCATGATCGTCGCAATGTATGGGCTGTTGTCGTGAAGTAGGTTGGTATTTATGTTCTTGTCAGTTATTACTCTGCAGTACGTAAGTAAGTGTTTGATAGTTAATTGTGTATTACAGTGTACATAATGGTCGTTCAGTCGTAGTCATGGGGTGCTCGAGTGTTATCCGTGAATAGCCATGTCTCGAAAGAGCCAGAACTAATCAGAGACTAATAAAAACCATAATTATAAATTCTTGCCAATAACTCATTAAGTGGATGACGTAAATGTTCGTTCCCCACCTCAAGATGTTCAAGTTATCTTTAATTTTATCCTGTTTATTTTCTGTTATATTTATATATAGTGGTAAAATCAAGAAAATGGGTAAGAAAAAAAAAGAATTTCAGCAAAATAGTTTTAGGGGAGACATATGAAAACTGTGAGATGAGAAAACCCCCTAAAAGGCCTAAATTAAAAACAAAATCAGACCCCATTTAAAAATGAATTTAAATGAACGAGACACGATTTTTACAACTTAAAATTTCAATTGGTCCTATTAAGCAGGTGACAATAACGGGGCCGGGATACAAAAAATTAAAAAAAATAATAATATCACCAATATATGCGTCAATAGATGATAAATAACTGATGAAATTAACCGGAGTATTTTCTGTAATTGCTGTGCAATACTAATATTAGAAGCATAATGAATATAAGTCCATCACGTTGGGGGTTAACTAAGCAGATTTTCCACGTGGGTTACGTATTTCCATTTATCTCAAAATTTGAAAGTTCAATGAGAACAATATTTGATATTTAGGCTTCAAATAAAATGCTTTATAACATAATAGAATATCGTTAATATGAGATGAATAGGAGTGGGGGTTTACCAAAGACCAAAAACTAAAAATGCAAATATCTCGGTTAATAATCAAGATAGTAAAAAAAATGTACATAACAACATTCTATACAATTTTTCAATCCAACGCATAATAACGGAGATATTAAGATTTTTTTTAATTCTCCCCCTCCCTTCCGCTGGTCCGATTTCCGCAGTCAACGAACTTGATCATTGTTTTTTATAAAATGCGATTTTATATCAGGTTTGGTAACTAGAACACAAAAATTGCGACCGCTAGAGCGGTAACAGACACACACACACACACACACACACACACACACACACATATATATATATATATATATATATATATATATATGTGTGTGTGTGTGTATATACTTTTTAATAGATTTGCATTAAACTCAACTTTGTCCTAGCACTTGGGCGAAAGCTCAAGTGTAGCACACGCCTAGCTAAAGTGATACGAAAGATTGAAACGAAGTCATCCCAAAAATGTCAACGTGCTGAAAGTGCATCCCGAAACATACCTGTTATACTTAAGTTACAGTGTTAGAAGAGGGACTTTGGTAGTGATCGTTTCCATCATACGGTGACCCCATCAGCATCACGAAGTAGCGTTGGAACGATTGGATTGTAAGGCAAAACTGCCTTGGTCAAAAAATATTCTCATGTTCAAACGACGTTTGTCTAAAGACGT
This sequence comes from Riptortus pedestris, assembly GCA_019009955.1. NCBI lineage: Eukaryota > Metazoa > Arthropoda > Insecta > Hemiptera > Alydidae > Riptortus > Riptortus pedestris. The sequence continues at coordinate 108,988,489 of CM032233.1, forward strand.
TGGTCAAACTCAATTTCGTTCTAGGCTTGGTACTTGGTGCGAAAGCGTAGTACACGTGGCACACGCCTAGCTGAAGAGATTCGAAAAATCGAAAGTCATCCCAAACATGTCAACGCACTGAAAGTACATCCCGAAATATACCTGTTAAAGTTAAGTTTCAGTGTTAGAAGTGGGACTTTGGTGTGTGTGTGTGTGTGTGTGTGTATATATATATATATATAAATAATTTTTAACGGACTTCATTTTCGTCATCTACTAGGTAGGATCGATGAACATTCGAAAATCGCGTCATAAGTACGACCTCAATAGCTGATTTCTCTTAACGGAAATCTGCTAAAATCGCTGAAAGCATAATCTCCTCATTACAACGATTGACAATGAGGCAACTGCATCTTTTCTTACCTGTATTTGGAGCCCACTTCCTCCTGGAATATAGTTTTGAAGATCCTCATGGCTCTAGGAAGCCCTTTAGTCTGTGGCCTTGGACATTTCACTAATAGAAGATAGCTTGGCCTCATTTCCTGTTTGTCAAGTGGCTGCTCTTGACAGGTTGGCAAATTTCTAAAACTCCTCTTTCCCGCTAACTCAATTCCTTTCTTCAATCTCCTCCGAGGCGGTGAGTCTATGGCTTCTCTCTATATATCATTCTCCAAGAATATTGCGAATGCTTTCAGGAATTCATATCTGACGGGTTAAAACATTTATTACTGCAATGTCTGAGACGGAGCAATATTTAAATAAGTTTATAGCCATAAAAGATGACTTAATATCGGTGGAAAATATTCTCCCCATTGAGGACATTAATAAACTGAATATTATTTGCTTATTTCTCTCAGCACTATGCAACTAAGCAACGTCGTAGTATATACATTTATCTTGTTTATTAATCACTTTTAATATTTAACATCCAACAAAGTCTATTTACAATGTCTCAGGGAAAAAATAAATAAGATGTATAACCAGTACTCATTAGATTAAGTTTATAAAGAATTTTAAGTACTCTTTGAAAAAATGTATTATTTTTTTCTATATAGCAAGTTAACATTGTCATTTACATATGTATATTTTCTGTGTATATTACTACTAACATTACTAACACGAAATGGACAGGACTCAGAGTAAAATATGAATATATAAGCCAATAAAATTTCGTTATTTTTTAAAAATTATTTCATATTGTTTATTTTATACACTTTCTTTAACGTTTCATATACAGTAGTGGAGATTTTATTATCATCTCAAATTTCATCCTCTTTCATTTTTTTAATAACTACCATTTTAGTAGATTTCCCTTAACACATTTGTAGTAGACATGACGCGATTTTAGAAAAATTACTAGAAATGTCCATCGATCATATATAAAAATTTTATTTGCGATAATTTATTACAATTCATCAAATACTCCATTAACAAATACATTAAAACCATAAAAAAATGATACATAAAACAGCGTCTATACATTTGGGCTCGCTACACCCTAGAGATTGACCACACGGGTCAAACATTTAGAGCCTATCCCTTGCTGGGGTGACTCCCCAAAGCTCGCCTAACACATCTAGGACAGGCCCTAACCTAGACTTGAACAAGAAATATAATAATAATAATAAGAATATAAAATAAAGATAATATTAATACAAAATACACAAGAAAAAATATAATAGAAATAACCAAAATATAAAACACAACTCCGTAACAGAAAATAAGTAAATAAAAGAGCTCTGCCAGTCCGCACAAAGAACAAAAACAAACATAATGTCAAAATAAAAACTCCTAACTTGATTATGGATTATTAGGCAGCAAACCAGGTCCATCGATCCTATCTAGGAGATGATGAAACTGAGATCCGTGAAAATTCAGAATATCTCCGTTAATATACTTTGTATCGAAAATTGTATAGAACCCATTTTATTGTTCCTATAAATATGATTGCATGCATATTTTCTCTAATATGAAAATTAACCGAGGTATTTGGAGTTTTTAGTTTTCAGCCTTCACTGAACCCCCACTCCTACTCATGTCATATTAACAAAAAGTTGCTATAATCTTAACCTCTTTATCCTAATTATAATACCAAATATTATTTTCATGAGACGTTCATTATTCGATGACGTACGTCATTAATAAGGTTTTATATTTTTTTTCTCGAAATGTTCTGTAGCGGTTATAAAATATATGTTCTATTACCGATAATCTACAGTGTCTGGTTACCATTCAAACAATGTACATGACGCGAGTGCGTCTTTCTTAAAACATTTTAAAAAAAACATTGTGATTTACTAAACATTTGTTAACGGGAGTGAAATAATTACAGTGGCTGCAGGACACAGCCAGGACCTAATGGAGTGAGTTACATTTTATAATGCAACATATCATCCTCGGCGAGGTTATTACCTGGCAAAAGGTTACGATGTACGTTACCATGTGTTTATGTTTTTATTTTTATATATTTAAATATTTCCTTGTTCCATTATTGGTCAAGTTAATTTCAACCCATAATAACTTAACAGTGGTTGATCATTTGATCTATATCCCACTCGACGAATTTAACCGTTTCAGTCAAACATTAAGGGAGTAATTCGTACTTTCTGGTTTTCAGTCTGAATATGTGGTGAGATGAGATTACTAGTGTGCTGTACAAGCATGTGGGAAATCTGATTAGTTTACTCAGTCCTTCCGTGGCGAACTTTTTTCTAGTTACTAACAGATATTTTACACTTTTATCGACCATGCAATTGAAACATATGGTATTATGAGAGTAATTAGCAAAGGTATTTAGGCAAATATCGAATAATTAATAAAGCTGAAGTTCTTAACATGTTCTGAATTTAATAACTAGTAGAAATGTTACATTCTTGCATTCAGTGATATTTGAATTTATTAATCAAAGTAATAATTCACTTATTCTGCGATGACTTATTCATTATTTCAGACGATTTGAATATCATTATTTTTCACTACATTTTTCCCATTATTGCTTTCTGCCGCTTTTTGTTAGAATCCGTGGGTCCGTAATCAGAATGCAAATTAAGCAGGGTGTGTTTATTCCATTACCACGAAGTTAATTGTCCCTTTTCGCCCCTCCCGATCTAATCAACTTAGTTTATTCGTTAAATATTTACTTATTATTTCAATCAATTTTTTGTTTTAGTTAACCAATAGTTTCAGCAGATTTCCTATTGAGGTAGTACTCATGACGCGATTTTCGAAATTTTTCTTCAAATGTCCATCGATCCTATATAAAAATTTTATTTGCGATAATTTATTACAATACATCAAATACTCCATTAACAAATACATTACAACCAATAAAAAATGAATAAAACAGTGTCTATACCTTTGGGCTCGCTACACCCTTTGGGATTGACCACAAGGGTCAAAATTTGTGGCCTACCTCCTGCTGGAGAAACTGGCCTAACATATCTAGGACAGACTTAACACCTCTCGCCTAGACTTAACACTAAAAATATAATAATAATAAAATAAAGACAATATTGATACAAAATACATTAAAAAAATAATAGAAATAACCAAAATATAAAACATAACTTCTTAACAGAAAATAAATAAAGCCCTTCCAGTCCTTACAAAGAACAAAACCAACATAATGTCAAAATAAACTCATAACTCGATTATGGAAGATTAGGTAGCAAACCAGGTCCTCACACAGTGGTGGTCCAGTTTATATATACGAGTATATACATATATATATATATATATATATATATATATATATATATTTCTGTTACCGCTCTAGCGGTCGCAATTATTGCTTTATCGTTACCAAACTCGATATTTAATCGTTTTAGGTAAATAGAAATATCAAGTCCTTTAATGGCTGAAATCGGACTAGTAGTTGGGGGAGGGGGTTCGAGAAGAGGATTTTTGAAAATTTAAAATACCTCCGTTACTATTCATTGGATCGAAAAATTTTATAAAACCAATCTTATTGCAAATTAAATGATCTATAAATATTGTTATATACATTTATTCTCTATCTTGCATTTTTCAGTTTTCAGCCTCCAGCAAACCCTCACTTCTACTTATGTTACATAAGCCATATTCTGTAATGTATTAAACCACATTATTTGAAGCTTAAATACAAAATATAAAGATTTCTTATTACAGTTTGTATATATTCGCTTAACATTCACGGTGGTGTTACCAGTATGCAGATTTATCTAATGTAAACCTTCCCGTATGAAATCTGCTTAGTTGACGCAGCCCCTGGTTGACGGACTTTTTAGTAATTTTCATGGATTACTTTAAATAGAGAAGACATTAATTAGAATTAATTTTTTTTAGCTATTAGCATAGCTATGGCCTTTCCAACCGTAAAACTACTATTGAGGACATGGCAAGGTCCAGTGGTTGCTAACAATGAATAAGGGTTCAAAAAACGTAGGACCCAAATCCTCTTGTTACAGAAAATGTAGCTACACAAACTGTTGCATCTAACTAAATACTCATTGCTCTAAACTAGAGGATGAAAATCGTTGTAGATTAGAATGCCATGAAAAAGTCTATCACATGCGGGTTACATAAAAATAACATTATATATATATATATATATGTGTGTGTGTGTGTGTGTGTGTGTGTGTGTGTGTAAATGGACCTCGTTTTGTCATCTACAAGCCGATTCTAGTTTGAAGAAATTTCTCAATAACAGTCTCTTGATTATAACCTTAAAGCAAATAAGGCTGTGTTCTAGGAATAGCGTAACTCCCTTTTGAAATTCTACATTCAAATAGAGAACAGTTCAGCATTGAAGTTGAAATACAGTTCCGTCCGATGAATGCCACGCATTGATATCAGATGGCTATTAGAGTACGCCTTCAATACCTTGTTTCTCCCTTAACGATTGTCTGATGTTATAACATGCGACATTTAAATTTGGCACAAAAAATTTCAAGATGAATTATCTTGATAATCACAGTACAGTGCCAAGAATATTTACTTGGGGTGAAAACTATATGATTTCATGTAAAAAAATTGATAGATTTAAATTCACTAAACAATCTGACGGCGGAAGGTCAACAAAAAAAAAAAGAAGAAAATCTCAGATGATTATTAAAATCATTTTTATTTCACAATTAGTTTCGCGTGAACATGATGCCTCATCAGGAGAAAAAATTACACAATGAGGGAACTATACTGTAGACTACATTGTTACACGGGACAAGGGGGCAGCTGAAATTTTTGGCTCAGCTGACTTTCAAATAAAGCAGCCAGATGAGACAGCTGAGCTTGAAGCCCTCAAACTTGCGATAGACAACATACCTGAAACTACGGACACAGACGTCATAAGTTGCTCTGACTCTCTCAGCTCTTTACATTCATTAAAAAACATATATAGTACGTATTACACAAAACCCAGAAATTAAACAAAAGAATAACTATGTACTGGTTTCCCGGACATACAAACATTAGACAAAACACACAAGTAGACGACTTCGCCAAATCAGCTACTCAAAAAAGAACTCACGACAACACATATTGTAAAAACCAAGATATCCAAGCCCAAGTAAAACATGATACTCAATTCATGGCAGAAATCTTGGTTTGCCACAAGTGACAACAAACTTCGTGAACTGAAACATATACTTCGTGAATGACCCTCCTCAAAAAAGCCTATTTGAAAGAAAAGAAATACTTAAACCAAAGTTAAGAATTAGCAATTCACGTCTGACTCACACTTACTTTCTGGAGAAGAGGAACCCAACTGCCTACACTGTAACTGTATACTGTAACTTTCTATAAAACACATACTAACTGACTGCTATTTAAGGACTCACATAGACCTACCATACACTTTGACTGAATTACTACATGAGCTTAGCCAGTATATAGACCGCGTATTACACAACTTGTAACATAACAGCATTTTCGAAAAATTATAATGAACGGCAATACTGAAAATATTTACAGAAATAAGCATACTTGTGTAAATATGAGAAACTGGTGATAAAAATTTAAATTATACGTCGCTCAATCGCCCCAGTCGCTAAATGCAATTACTATAAAAATAGAACATGGTTCTACTAGCCATGCCAATCGGAGATTGGCTTACAAAGTGTGACGGGTGGAGCCAGCTAGCTGACTTAGATCGATACGTCACGAAATGGAAATACCGATTATTTTGAACGAAGTGTAGTCTAAACCGTAAAGGAGAAATTTATAATTATAAATATATATTTTAATTTATTAGAAACACTGAATTAATAATTGCTCCAATATAAATTTCTCCTTTACGATTTAGACAACACTTCATTAGGGATAATCGATGTTTTTTTTTATTTCGTGACGTATCGATCTAAATCAGTGACGGACTCAACCCGCCATACTTCGAAAGCCATTCTCTGACTGGCACGGCTAGTGGAAGGTCCTATATAGCCGTTAATATAGTCACCTCTCGTTATTATATTTTCTACTGATAAGGCGTCACATGGACGTAAAACTAGTTCAGAACTGAAAAATATTTCAATAATCATTTCAGGTTTTCTTTCTTGTTGACCTTACGCCGAAAGATTGTTAAGAAATGATTTAAATAACTCTGAAAATATTGCGTATAAAGATACGTATTGTATCAAAAATAAATCAATGAGACTAGTCACGTATTATTATTAGATTTATGGAATAACGGGCATGATTAAGATTCTATAATTTCCCCCTTCTGAAAGCTCCTTTTCCTCCATTTGGAATTTCGTCCATAAGGCACGTAACCTTTAGTTTTACATGACACATTCAATTGGGCAACCGCCAACAAAAATTGGGGTTAATTTAGCGTTAACAGACAAATAAATATAAAAAGACAATGCAACTTATTTCTGTCATTTGCTACGAACAGCCTTTGAACATTTCAGTAATTTTTGGCAAAATCACACCGTTAGAAGGGAAATCCTCTGATATAACATAATGAGACAAATATTTTCAACCGATAAATAATGGAATTTAAATAATATCTTGTGAGATAGTTTTATAGATTGAACCTCGCAAAATACTTATTCCTAATTAATAACCTTAATTTACCCTAATTATATTTATTAATCCATCATTGAATAAATGAGTAGATGAATCTAATAAATAAATTAACAACTCAAACACACAATTTAAACAAATGCTATGCAAATGAATGCAATTTGTAAAGACCATCTTACAAGTAGCTGATAACTAGGGCAATCCAACACTATAGCCCCTGAATTAGCATATTTATTACAAGCCGAAACTTGGAACTAATGGAACTTTCGAGGGAGGCGATTAGATGTCCATAAACTCTATCTACACTAATTTCTGGATTGACTTAATGAGCTAAAACTCAAGTCATTTGCTGATAGTCTTTAATCCTTATAAGACGAGCAGTGTCTTTAATTCGTCTTCTTGCGTTTTATATTTTGTTATAATCCGTGTATATATATATATATATATATATATATATATATATATATATATATATATATATATATATATATATACTTGCCATTTGAGACGGAAAGATTTTATTTTGTTTTTGGCAAAGCTTCTATGTGTACAACTGCTCTTCCCGTCTAGGCGCACTTTTCCCCGTAAGGGTCCCTTGGGCGACTTATGGAAAAAAAAATTTAGATTTGAAGAATAAATGAAAATAAGTCTCTAATCATTCCCTCTCCACTGTTTGACACATCGTGAATAATTCAAATCATAATCATGGATAGCATTTATTATAATTAAATATTATCTATAACGTACGTATTTTCTAGATACAATCTAGCTAATATACCCGGCAATGCCCGGGAAATCATCGTTGACTGACTAATGATTGTATTTTTATAGGAAATCGTTGAAAAACCAATTGGAATCGGAACATCACAATTTTTCATTTCAGGCCTCCCTCATAACCCCCACTCCCTAAAACTTTTAATATATCTTATAATCATGGAAGAATTAATGCTAATTCGCATTCTGAGCTTTTTTAAGTTCGGTTCAATCGTTAGTGCCCAACAAAATTGTTGGCTCCCGCTCTAGTTTTTAGTGTATATCTCGTTTATACTTTGTTATACGACAAAACTGAATATAACAAAAGTTACTTTAAATAACAAAATAAACAACTTGTGACATGTGCATATTTGCAGAAAAACCAATAGAAAAACGAAATACCGCTATTTTTAATTCCAGGCCTCCCTTACAACCCCCACTCCTGCCCGTCTCTAGAAATGTTAGTATAGCTTATTATAATAAAGGCTAATAGGCATACCGAGTTTTATTAAGTTCGGTTTGAGTCTTTTGTGCCAAATAAAATTGTTGACTCCCGCTATAATATATATACATATAAATATATATATATATATATATATATATATATATATATATATATATCTCAGATTTCATAATGAAATCCAGTATTCGCAACTTACATATGTTATACTGGGAAGAATAGATTTGGGGCAAGCATCATTAGCTCTATATGCACTAATACTTCCATTTATTGATTCACTTTCCATTTTATACAGAACAGAACTGATATTCATATAAATATATTTACACACACACACATATAAATGTGTGTGTGAGTGTGTGTGTTATTATTATTATGGGGGAGGTTTATACTCAGTAAAAACTGGAATAAAATCCATATCGGGGGAAAATCCAACAGATATGGTGTTTGTGATTATGACATGTTAAGGGGAATTTAAAAATTATCGTACAATTCTGGCTGTATCAAGAAGTACTCCTTGCTGTGCTTCTTTTATAATTGTTGTTGGCAGATTTAAATTCTTGGTGCCTGCTATCGTTGTTTTTGGCACCATTTGAACTTACTACAGTAGGCGTAACTATGGCAGATTTCAGTTTGTATACCTCTTTGAGCTCGGTAGCCAATTCTTGATATTTTCGGCAAAGGATTTTCGAATATTCTCATGATAGGGTACTGCAATGTCAATAATATTTTATTTTCATTTCCCCCCTCCCAGGGTTTATGTATTTATTTATAATTTTACCCATTTATTTATACAACACAGACTCATACATACTTGACCAATATCGACCTCATTTTTTTTTAGTATTAATTTATACATGTCTTCTATGGGAATAAGAATAAGAACGAAAATGCTTCCCAGGAATTTATTGAGAATTTTTTTTAATTCAGCATAATAAAATACTCAATAGATGTTTCTAATATTGTACAGATAGAAATGGAAAATATTTTTAATTAAAATGTATTATTCCTATAACAATGCAATATAATCTCAGTCGAAGTAAGATGCCCAATACGACGACAATGAACCTGAATAGGAAATTAAAGAAATAAAGCTGTTTTTTTTTTTTTTTTTTTGTCCCATCCACACATTTCAATCTTTTAATATTTTCTCGTCATTATTATTGGGGGCGGAAAATACTATTCACGCGAAAATCTATTGATAAGAAATCAAAAGCCTTTGAAAGGCCGATTTACTGGGTCAAAGTAGAAAAAGAAAGAAAAAAAAGAGGAAAAGATCTTTGAAGTGATGGAGTTCACGTTGATAAATGGACATGAAGAATGGTGATTCTTGACACCTTTCCTTAATATTAAGCTGAAAGAAGTCTTCAGATTTATAGTGCGGCAGCTAAATTGATCCAAGATGCCTTGCTTTTTACCTCCCTATTTCCAGGTCAAATCATAGTTGAGGAAGAAAATATAGCTGGTTCTCATATCTTTTTTTTTACCAACTAAATTTTACATTAGCTTTTTCACTTCATGGGCCTCATGCTTCACAAGAGGCGAAATAGTGATGTAACATATATAAAATTAACTTAAAGTTACAACACTTGAAGGACCTATCTTTTGGTCACACCATTAGATCGTTTACCGAAATCATTATCCAGTTTCTTAAAACTGTAGACAATCAGGGTTGGATTTTTCAATTTTCACCCTAGGTCAACTAAGCATTCATGATTAGGTGCAACACTTATTTTTACTCCAAAGTAGTTACTTCTTTCTAGGCTTCCTACAAAATATCTACTCCTTCTTTCTAGATAATAAAAGATTCCGGTCTTTCTAAAGGCACGTTTGGTTTCAGTTTCCGCTTAGAAAATCGTTAGTTAAATACTGATTCGGTTTCATCTCTTTTATTGCTACGGGGCTACATTCATTTCAACGGCTAAACCTAGTAATTTCTTAGTAATTTTCTTTACAAATCAGAGAGTTAACACATAATTGCAAACATAAATGTTCGTATCTATGAGGTTTTATAAGTCGGCAGGTTTTCCAGTTCGGTAATTATAAAAAAAATAGAAAGAATATCTATCAGTAGGGCATAGACGTATGTGGTATTTGCAACATATATATATATATATATATATATATATATATATATATAATGGAAAGGTGTGGTGGCAAGAAATTAATTATGGAAATCATAAATATAGACTCTGGTGAGCTGAGATTAGGAACAATGAACTGTAAATACGTTTTAAGAAAGTTAGATCATTGAAATAAAGTCTTACGTCTGCACCGATCGCATTAGAAGTATGGCTATAAAAGGAGCTAGAGGAAAGAGAAATGGGAGTGAGGTGATTGATTCGGATGGGAACTAGGAATCTTTCCACCTTCCTGGGATATATAATTCCAGCCAGAGGCCTCAGGAGTACGAAACTACACAGGGCAGAAGAAAGAAGAGTCTTGGCTGCATATAAAAACGGGAAAAACGATGAACTAACATTTCTTCAATAGGGTTCTCCATTCAGCCTTTTAGCAGATTTCCCTTAAGGGAAATCCGCTATTGAGGTTTTACTCTTGACGTGAGATGTTGATCTTCCAAAGATTTCCTGTCCATCGGCCCTACCTCCTAGATGACGAAAATGAGGTCCGTTCAAAATTATATATACAGATAGATAGATATATCTATATATTTGTCTGTTTCCTTCACAGTTATTTATTCTATGGGACAGTGCGGTTTCAATTTATAGGCTCCAAATATATAAGCAGCGCCTTTTTAGGACAAGAAGGACTATATGCCAATGACAGCTTTTAAAAGGAAAGATTTAAAATATAAGAAACAGAATTATTTTCTTGTAGTGTTTCCTCTAGTGCAGTATAGGAATTTATTACCCATGGTCCATTAGTAATGATAATACTTGTTTCCTTCACAGTTATTTATTCTATGGGACTTCAATGCATTGGCTCCAACTTCATTGTCATGGTCTTCACAAGGATGCAACTGGAACCAAGGATTCCCTGTGACTAAATATAAGCATCTTTTTAGATCAAGAAGTACTACATGCCAATGATAGCCTTTAAAAATCTTGTACCTGAATGGACTAGTTGATCTTTTAAATAATTTACTAACTTATATTCTAGTAACTGGATATCTTTCTTTATTGCTGGGTTTCTATGTTATTAACTTTAATTTGTTTGTATAATAGTATAGTAGTCATTACTATTTTCATGTTTTGAACATTTCATCTTATTATAGTAAAGTTTTTCTTAGTTCTGTGTTAATTACTTATGAAATTATTATAAAATATTAAAATTATGATTTTTAAATGTAAACGAACATATCTCAATTTTAAGGAACTCTTATGTATTTAATGGAATCGAATTTGTACATGGTTTATTTCAAGTTAAATATATTCAACCAAAGTAATTTTATATCATTTACAGACATATACCATTTTAACAATTTATTCACCAAATTAATCAGAAAATGGCTTATGTTGATCGTATTTCAGCTGGTCGGCTCCGGAGTGACGTAGCAGGCTTGCTGCAATCTGATTGGCTATTCGCCAAATGGCCCTACCTTATATTATACTTACCTTGGTTTAATCGTTATCAAACTCTTTATTTATTCGTTTTATGTAAAAACAAAGTAAAGTTTGTTAATGGCTGAAACCCGTGGGGGAGGGGGGGGGGGTTAGAGGGGGAATTCCGAAAGGTCTTAATATCTCCGTTATTATGCGTTGGATCGAAAAATTGTGCAAAACAAATCTTAATGCAAATTTAATTTTCTATAAATGTTGTCATGAGAGTTTTTTCACTATCTTGATTATTAACCGAGATATTTGCATTTCTTTTAGTTTTCATTCTTCAGTAAGCGCCACTCCTACACGTGTCATCTTAACGCAATAAGCTCTTATATTATGAAGCGCTCAATTTGAAGCCTAAATATCAAATATTCTTCTCATTGAACTTTTACTTTTTGAGATAAATGCAAATACGTGACGCACTCAGGGACGGGATTTAAACGTGAGGAGGACGGATTCGTACAAAGTAAGAGAGACCCGCGTGCCTTGTAACGACGGAACAAAGAACGGCAGTAACGGCTGAAGGCTTATCAGAGATCATGGGAATGGCAGCCCCCGGCAAGGCCTGCAGAGCGGCGGCTGTATCATAAGGAAACGTGGCAATTTTAAATCATAGTCTCGCTGAATCCGTTTGGAATCCAAAGCGTTCGAATCGATTCTACGTGCCTCAATCGACTTTCTCTTATAATTGTCAGCCTACGTCATTAAGCTATTATATAAATATCTTATTTATCAGAAAATATCGGAGTATATATATTGTTCCATATTATTGCTCCCCCTGTTTTAGCAGATTTCCATTGAGGGAAATCAGCTATTGAGGTCGTGCTCATGACGCGATTTTCGAAATTATTCTTCAAATGTCCATCGATCCTACCCAGGTGATGACGAAAATGACGACCGTTCAAAACTGTATATATACATTTGTCTAAATATTGTTTAATCGTTACAAAACTCGATATTTAGTCGTTTTATGTAAAAAGAAAGATCAAGTTCGTTAAAGGCTGAAATCGGAACAGGGGGAGGGGGGTTTAGAGGAAAGTCGAAATATCTCCGTTACTATACGTCGGATTGAAAACTGTATACAATGAATCTTATAGAAAATTAAATGTACTATAAATATTGTTATATACATTTATTCTCTATCTTGTATAATAACCGAGATATTTGCAGTTTTCAGCCTTCTGCAAACCCCCAGTTCTACTCATGTTGCATACAATACTCGGCTATATAATAAACCACATCATTGGAAGCTTAAATACCAAATAATGTTTTCAAGAGACATTTATTATACGTGATACACGCAGATATGTTCTGGTGACCCCCCCCCCTCCTTAAGTTTTTGGACTACGTAAATTTGATTGATTGGGATAATAATTATTCTGATTCATAATAAATTACAGCACTATATATAGTAAATTGTTTTCAATCAAAATAATACGTTATATTCAGATATATTACAGTAATTGTGTTTCTTTCCGGTAAGAAGTTGGCAGAACTGTTAGTTTACATTTCAGATGCTTTCCGTCGGTAGGTTTCTTATTATTGTTGGTATTTATTCACCTAATATTCACGGTGTTGTTGTGTTACCGGTATGAAGATTTATGTATTGTTAATCTTCACGAGGGAAATCTGCTTAGTCCCTGCGATACGGACTTTTTTATTATTGAAGGTCGAATCTAAAATTTTTATTATTTTAAGGAAAAATAATCTAATTTAGTACATTCGTTGCCTAGTATAAGAAAAAAAAATAAATATAAGAGAATTATTTCATAAATGTATTAAGTAATATAAGAATGTAAATTTGAACCGAAAGACATTCCGGGTTTTCGCTAACGATATGTATCGTGTTATAATGAGGTATGTCTGTTTGTTATCTGCAGGAGAAATAAGTAATGCCCTTTCTTCTGTTTTCTCTCTCAAACATTGAGCTAGTAGTTTTGAATTGCAAATCGAATCGATAAAGTAAGCTTGAGCAACTATTTAGGTCCCCCCCCCTTGCGCCTACGCGCTGAGCTTATAAATTACACATCTTCAGGCTGATTAACGGCCCTGAGGTTGGCTATGTTCTATCACTTCCTGAGTTACCTACTCAGCATAAAAGACAATTCATTACTTAGATATATGCGGTCTCCTATCTCATAAGGATCATAAGTTCACAAGTCCTCCCACCAATTGCCATGGTGTCTCTGGATCCTTGAGGCATATCTTGTGATTATTAAACTATCATGCAGCTCATTGAATAACTTTTAATGGAAATTATATATTCAGGATCTTTAACACGTTGGTGGCTAAGCCGTATGAGGAACAACCATTCCATGGGGTTGACAATTTTTTTTTTTTAACCTCCTTATGTGTTCGACAGCCACCATTAGGAAGGGACATCCATTAATGCACCGGAAACGAAATACGAATGAGATATGTTGAATTTAAATCTAATCCTAGATGATTTAAACTGATCCTTCAGAATACTAAACCTTCCCCCCAATTCATCGATTTCAGCCATTAACGAAATTGACTTTCCTTTTGTAACGCTGAAACAAAAAATACGACCGTTAGAGCGTGAACAGAGAAATATATATATATATATATATATATATATATAAATATTTTTTTTTTTAAACGGACCTCATTTTCGTCATCGCCTGGGTAGGATCGATGGACATTTGAAGAAACTTTTCAAAAATCGCGTCGTGAGTACGAGCACAATAGCTGATTTCCCTTTGGGAATATCTGCTAAAAATGAATCATCTTCATTGATCAATGAAAGATCATGTTCTCCTTCAGGTCAACAAGCCACCTTTTCTAGAATCTGCCTTCTCCTTAGGTGATATGGAATATATTTTTCTTAAACGTCCTAAACACTAAAGTCAGCTCTTCATAACAGCACAGTTGGAATCATTCTCATTTTACAGAATATTTTCATTAACTATACCAGTAATGCGCATAGTTACTTATTAGTACCTTACATCTTGTATTCCCTTTATATTTTCTTTTCTTTCTTAAGAATATATAGAATTCTCCACCTAATTTAATTTACCACCTTGAATTCCCTGGGCCTTTTCCACCACAGCCTTGAATGGAAATGAAATGTATTTATTTCCATTAAATATTAACATAACATAAAAAGAAAAATATGCCAAATATTTCTATTTCCTATCAAATATTTACTAATAATATGCCAATTAATTTCTTTACATATCATTAAATAGCATTCATACTTATATAATACATTCGTTATAAAATTAACTCAAATTCCATGAATACATTTTATACAACCTATCAATTTTATGATCATTTATATTAAATTAATATCTTTAACAATCTTAATACCACTCTAAATATTTAACATACATTAGCCAAAAAAAATGTGTAATGGTTCTGAGCACAGCTGTTTCAGTTATGTATGTCCAGCATATTAGTTATATTTGACATATATTTTCTTTTTATGTTGTGTTAATATTTAATGGAAATAAATACATTTGACTTCCATTGAAGGCTGTGGTGGAAGAGGCCCAGGGAATTAAAATGTCATAATCACTAAGGCTGATTAATATTTCCTGACTCCTCATTCAAGGGGGTAAATTAAGTTAGGTTGACCATTCTGCCAAGTTTAAGGAGAAGATTATTTAATAATTTCTGTAGAAATGATGAAAAGCTTGGAAACGGCAGTTTCCAAAGAATAAAGAGAATAAGAAGAGAAAAGTTGGAAGCCTTGGGGGAACATTACAGCGGTAAGATCGAACTTTCTATAAAGGTAAAACCTCGGAGCCTGACAGCCTGAACCGTTGAGGCAAGTAATGCTCTGTGACAAGATGTTATATCACCTAAGTCTCCTTGGAACTTTTCATAAGAAGTATAAGATGAAAATTCGTACTGATATCATAGTCACCTTACACAAAATGTGGCTACGACAATGTCAAAATTCAAATCCTTATAGTTTTAAAGAATTCAGGAATGGACCGGAGCGCTTAGTAAATCATTTCGATAAATAAGAATAAGGAAGAGAAGGTTAGCCAGAGTCGGCAGCCATGATCGATGAAGTACTGAAATCTCCTGTCAAAAATTCAAAATTTTCCATATATTTAATAATGGAGTGAAAGTGAATTATAAAAATAATAAATAATGCACAGAATTGATTAATGGTTACATGCTGGTCATGAAGGGTTACAGTAGACAACCCTCTCATATTTAGCATGAAGCCTGGTCGAAAGCCGTAGAAAAGTCCGTCACGCAGGGGCTGCGTAAACTAAGCAGATTTCCCTCGTGAAGTTCAATAATAGATAAACCTACATACTGCTAACACAACATCACCGTGAATATTAAGTGAATAAATACAAACGGTAATAAGAAATCTTTCCCCTCCCGGTGGAAAGCGTCTAAAATGTAAACAAACAGATCTGCCAACGGCTCACGGGAAAGAAAAAAAATAACTGAAACATATCAGAATATAACATTTTAATTTTAATGAAAACTATGTACTATATCTAGCACTGTAATTTATAATGAATCAGACTAATTGTTATCTCAATCGATCAAATTTTAGTAGTCCAAGAATATATTTGCTTATATCCCGTATAATAAAGGTCTCTGGAAAACAATATAATGTGATTTATTATATAACAGAGTATTGTTTATGTAACACGATTAGAAGTATGGGTTTACTGATGACTGAAAACTGAAAAATGCAAATATCTCTGTTAATATTCAAGAGAGAGAATGCATCTATACACATGTTTTCAATCCGACTTATAGTAATGGAGATATTTCGAATTTTCAAAATTCTCCACCTCTAAACCCTACCTCCCTGTGATCCGATTTCAACCGTCAACGACCTTGATCTTTCTTTTTACATATAACGACTAAATATCGAGTTTGGTAACGATCAAACAAAAATTGCGACCGCTGGAGTGGTAACAGACAAATATATATATATATATATATATATATATATATATATATATATATATATGTTACTGTAAAACCCCGAAGTGTGGTAAATGTCAGGACTTACCGCTAAATCCTAGGATTTACCAAGAGCACTGGTTTAAGTCCGAAATCTAGATGAAATTCGAGCCTTTACCGCTTGGCAGTTGGTCAATCCCCGGATTTACCTTCTGGCTTGGTAATTGCCCGAAAAACATTAAATAAATGTAAGATTTCGTACTTTTACCAATGCTGTTTGGTAAATGTGCGGATTTCCAAGGCTCATTCGTAAAAGTCCAGTGAAAAGGAGTGGGGACAGGGATACTCCCCCCAACCTCATATTCATGTCTCCTGATGCAGTGCCCGACGAAGAGATAAGCCTTCGCACCGCAGTTCGTCAATTGTCATTGGTTGGTGGCCAGGGTTTCAAAAAATGCAACTGCTTAAAAAAATGTTCAAATAAGAAATGTTTGTGCAAGTTAGCTAATATGAAGTGCAATTCAAAATGCCACAATTCTCTCCCATGCTATAACAAATATCATAAAACTTATTCTAAAATTTTCATTTCAAATAACCTTTATTCCAACTTTTACTAACAGACGCTGGGAAATGTTAGGATTTACCAAAATCTGTTGGTAAAAGTCTGAAAGACGCATCCTGATTGAGATAATTCTAGCTTTTACCGAGCCTCTTGGGAAATCCTAAGATTTACTGGCTAAAGTCCTAGTTGAAAGATAAAATCGGACATTTACCAACGCTTCTGGTAACTCCTAAGATTTACCTTTAAATCTTAGAATTTACCACACTCCGGCGTTTTATAGTAACATATATATAAAGTTTGAATGGACCTTATTTTCATCATCTCCTAGGTAGGATCGATGGATATTTGAAGAAAAATTTCGAAAATCGCGTCATGAGTACGACTTCAATAGTTGATTTCCCTTAAGGGAAATCTGATAAAAAAATAACAAATGGTAATTACAACAAATTCCCAGTTTCCAAAAATTGAACAATCACCGGAAAAAAAAGTAGAAATAATTCTTAATATTCGAATATTATACAGGGTCCGGCAGTCAAACCTGACGGTTTTTGAAATGGGATGAATCAATAAGTTGTTGAGATATTTTAATAATTTTTTTTTATTGTAAAGAGGAGAATTGGAAATTTAACATTCATAATAAAAAAACACAAAAAATAACTTATATAGCAAAAACAGGGTCCGCAGTCAAACCAGACGGTTTTTGAGTGGGGCTAGGTAGTGGTGGGGACGTCTGGGCGGGTGGGGATGGGCGCCATTTTGTTCACCTTGAGCGGGGTACCTCAAGGGAAAAGTTTATGTTGACAAACCAAATAATGTGAACCAACTGAAGGAGAACATTCGGCGAGAAATTCTTGAGATCCCTCGTCAAACATTGGACAGAGTCATGACTAACTTCTCCAAGAGACTTGTAGAGTGTAGAGAAAATGGTGGTCAACATTTAAGTGACATAGTTTTTGCTATATAAGTAATTTTTGTGTTTTTTTATTATGAATGTTAAATTTCCAATTCTCCTCTTTACAATAAAAAAAAATTATTAAAATATCTCAACAACTTATTGATTTATCCCATTTCAAAAACCGTCAGGTTTGACTGCCGGACCCTGTACTTGTACATTGCACTGCTGCTTGCATTGTAGCGGGGGCTGTTGCCCCTAGAAGCAATGTAGTGCAGAATTGTCGGAAGCATGAATAGGGGCTCCACCATACATCACACAGGGAAAATGCAATTGTCCCAATGCGATAAATATAAAAAGGGGCATGTTTCACATGCGGTTATTTCTTTGAGCAGGGCAAGCCTTGCGTCATGGAGGGCGAGAAAGAAAAGCCGAATATATGTTTTTTCAAAGGGAAAAAGTGGGGCCTGATGAAATTTCAGAGCGGGGGCTTGCTGTGGGCTTAACGAAGTAACCAGAAAAAGGGCCTTCCAACATTCCTTTGTTAGTCTGATTAGAAATCAAAATGAATACTTCCCAGCCACACAAACCTCCAGATATTTAGCTCTAGCTTGTTTTATTATTGGGTTCGTAAGTAAATTTCATTTGATTGTCTAAATAATTGTTTCAACTAATCTTAATTCAACTAAATAAATAAATATTGGGTTGTTAGTGGATTTTATATTATAAGTGTGCTATTCTTGAAGAACACTTGTGTGTGTGTGTGTATATGTGTATATATATATTTGCGTTTTAGAAAGAAAAATATTTATGTTAGATTTATATTTGTGCTAGCATAAATTATTAATGCTTTTCCACCTAGAGATACACCAATTTTGATTTTCTCCTCACTACATTTAATACTAAAGTGGTTTTGAGTATTCCACTTCAACAAATCAGTTGTTCCAGACTCAGATCAGAGTGTTCCAGACTACAAATCAGTTTTGTAAATATGACCGAATACTTAACATTTATAAAATAATTATATAAAAAGATATTTAAAATACTAATTCATGGAGATCATCAATAGTTTCTACTGAATAATCAATAACACTACTTATTTCACTTTATCCAAGTCAAACACTTGTCTAAGAAAAACTTGTATTTTCTTAGTGGGCGTGATTTTTCTTTGCCGAAAAAAAATGTCTCAGCAACAAAATCCTGAAGGCCCATATTTGTAATATATAAATTGTTGATTATACACGTAGTTTAGGTATGGCAATAAGGTGGATACGGGCTCAAAGGATAACTCGAATTGACTACAAAAGAAGCGCAAGTGAAGAAAAATGTTTAGAGGAGGAGGATCAGAAACAACGCCGAGTTTATAAAAAGTCCATCACGCAGGAGCTGTGTTAACTAAGCAGATTTCCCACTTACGTCAAGTATTTGCATATATCTCAAAACGCAAAACTTCAATGAGAACAATATTCGGTATTTAGGCTTCAAATAAAGTGCTTCATAATATAACAGCTTATTTCGAATATGAAATGAGAAGGAGTGGAGGTTTCCAGAAGAGTGAAAACTACAAAAATATATCTGTTAATAATTAACATAGTGAAAACATGTATATAACAACATTTATAGAACATTACATTTACAATAAGACTGGTTCTATAAAATATACCTCCTCTAAACTCCCTCTCCCATGAGTTGCATTACCTCGGACCTTTAGTTTTACATAAAGAGTTTAAATATCGAGTTTGGTAACGATCAAACCAATGAATATAATATATATATATATATATATATATATATATATATATATATATATATATACACTTCGATAGCTGATTTCCCTCAAGGGGAATCTGTTTAAACTGCGAAGGAAACTTAATTATGTATGAACCATTTAAAAAGACAAACAGCAAACGCAACGCAAACAAATGAAATCTCGGAGGATCTTTCTGTATGTTTCTATATAGAATATAATGGAGGGCACTTGCTAATAATCACAATCAATGGTCCGGCATGATGTACAGTGAGCTTAGCACGGTAAAATGATTAACTATTTGTACCCATAGGTAGGGTAATATTTACGTAAGAGGCAATCAAAAGGATTTCTTGTTGCGAGTCTTGTAATTTGAACATAAACAACTTGGGCAGATATATGAAATTTAATTTCATTGCATCTCATGATCTAGATCTTCCACTGTCTATCTGTGGCCCGCCAACTGCTCATTCTAACACAGCCATTCGTCATGAGAGGCCTCTCTTTGCAGCATGAATGTGCTCATGCGTTCCGATGCTTGTTTCGGCAGTTCGCAGAGACTATCTCTTGTTCTGAGGGAACCACTCCCGTTAGCATCAAGTTGTAACTATATTCATATGTAAGTACTCTAGTGAAGGAATGTTAGTTCATCGTGCTTCCTGTATATCTTATGCAGTAGTTTGGCCGAGGCTCTTTCTTCTGTCCTGAGGGATTTTGTCCTCTTGAGGGTCAGGCTGGAATTTTCTATTGCAGGAAAGTGGTGTGATTACAAATTCCTATTTGGATCTGTTCCATTACCCTTATTTTTTTTTAATACCCTTATTCTTTTTCTCCCGGCGCAGTGGTTAAACAATTTTATTATAATATTTTTCTGTCACATTTAAAATTTTCTTTATTTGTCCATTTCATTTGTTATTTGATCTCACCAGAGCCTAATTTTCATGCATTATCTCATTATTTATTATAATGTTTCGTTTAGGCAATATTTTACCACAGAGGTTTGCTTTTCTTGTGATTGTTTTTCTGAGTTTTAAGTATTTTTTATCAGATATTTATTTTCATTTCACCCCAAGGGTATTTATTTTTATTATTTATTAGCATCTTAATGTATTTAACCGACAACAATTCTAGATTCATCTTGCTGCTGAAATGCCAACCTGGCTCAAATCGGCCAATTTGAGATATACGTAGATCGGAAGCAACCTTGATTATACATGATCCATTTCCATCCTTTTAGGACTTAAGTAAATATGGTTATTGACTAAACACATTCTGATATTCATTTAAATTGAAAAAAATCTATTCATACTAGAGTGCGTACTGATCGTTTCACAGTGAATATGTTATTATTGATCGAAGGTGAATTATAATGAGATATAAACGAGGTAATCGCACCAGCCAGAACTTTTCTATTGAACTCAATGGAATAACATCAGCAACTCTTAATAGCAGGCCCATTTCTACTACTGATTTAGAGCGGGAGCAAGGAGATTCCATTGCGCGTTTATAGCGTAAGAGAACGAAACACTCTAAGAAGGAGCTCTTGGGCCGATTTTAAAAGTTAGGGCATTTTGTGAAATATACCTTCTGCAGAATATAGAAAAGGGACCCAATATCCCGTGTTCTTCTCGGATAAAAGGCGACGTGGAACTTTTTATGGTGACCGTCTTTCCTCAGTCATTTTGAAAGGACGAGATTTGATGGCTAACCTATGCGCTGCCCTACAGCCTTCTGACGATGATCAATGACCCAGTTTAGAGGTAGAAAGTTTGTAATAACCCCATCCACCCTAACGACAAGCCTCAAGTCCCCTTCTATCGATTATCAGGGGGAAGATTAGCCCAGCTGACGGCTAAATAGTTAGCTGAAACCAGAAACTCATGCCACGAACAAAAATATTTTAAGAAAAAAAATTCTTGAAAGAGAATGTTTTTTTTGAAAAATCCTAGATTTTCTGAAATATTTTCATGAATATTGAATATTCGTATCCAATTACATAGCTTTTTCACCGCTTGTATGTACCAGTGATTTTGTTTGTTTTTACATGAAAGTTTGAGTGTGCCATGGTCTTAATTTCCAATTTGTTGTAATAATAAACTCATTACGAAAAATTCTGAATTATGTCTCTGATGTTTTTCAAATAATTTCTTAAAATCTATGTTTTGTGAATATATATCGGCTGATTTATGATTTGTTTAAATAATTCAAAAATGTAGAAATGGCAGTTGTAGTACGATGATTTAAGGAAAGTTATTGGTTTTAAGAATGTCTTTATTTTCACATATGTAAGGAAGAAAATGTACAGTTTTGTTTTTAACTTATTAATTACAAAAGCTTTGCTTCTAGTTTTCAATACCGAGCCTAGTACTTCCTGCTCTTAAATAAGTAGTACATCGGTGAGCAGCAAAATTTTCTGAATCAATAATAATATATCTATTCCTTTTCCTCAACCCCTGTCAAAAACAACACAACGTTTATAAAACTTAATATTTACATTATGAATGAGAATTTGAGGGTGAAATGTATTTCAAAGCAAAGGACAGTATGTATTTCCTGTAGGACAGTTTACTGTTTCTAATTCTTCCAAAGTTCAGCGCTACCAAAATGAGTAATTGAAGGGTTATTTTTTAGTTTGTTAAAATCAATAATTATTTTTAATATTATAACATTTATTTTGAGATACACATTTTATTTTTCTAATGAAATAGTTAAGAAATGTGTACATTTCAGAGGTAGTTATTGGAAATGGTGAATAAATATCCAAACAGAAAATTTATACCATATTCTTGAACTGAAAAACTAGGATTAAAAAATTATTCAAATGTTGGATAGTGAATGGTGTGTTGTAACTAAGACTTATATTATCCTTCCTTTCTCAACCTCTTCATCACAGAGCCTCCTGAAAAATAATACCTGAATGACAGCTTATTCAAACAGGATTTTATGTATTAAGTTTTTTCTAATTATTATTCATTTATTTGGTTTACTGCATCAACTCTTGTGGGTCATTGGAAGGACGGCAAAGTTACATGAAATTAAATGGCGAAACATTTAGTTTTTTCAAAAATGTTTTAAAGGAATTTTAAAAATCTTTATTAGATCACCAAAAAGGTTTTAAATTAATTTCAAACTCTGTAGTAAATCTTTTCAGTGGAATATTACATACTCCACAGTGTGGATATTAGTGTGGAATATTACTACTAAGCAAAGTTACACAAGTGGAGTAGTGGAGATTGCGATGAAGATAAGAATGAATAATCATGGTGAAACAGAGTCTTAATCTTGCCAACCAACTCAACAACTTCCTCCCGATGAGAATTGTAGT
The DNA here is from genome assembly GCA_019009955.1 of Riptortus pedestris. Classification (NCBI taxonomy): domain Eukaryota; kingdom Metazoa; phylum Arthropoda; class Insecta; order Hemiptera; family Alydidae; genus Riptortus; species Riptortus pedestris. Next base: position 109,011,668 of record CM032233.1, read on the forward strand.
TGATTATTTTCCACATTTCCTTTACTTCTGGCCAAATGGGATTCAGATTGTTTTAGTCATAGTATTATTCGCTGATTTTTAGAAGCTGATTCATATAGCTCTTGATGGCTGTAGCAATGTCAAAGCTAAGGACATCGTGGTCTTCTATTGTAATGTATGGTTATCGAACGTTTATTGGCTGTTTCTAGTTCATCCAACTGACCGGTGTATTCCTATTAGATAGCACCCACTTAAATATTATTTCTGTCATTTTACTGGAATATATATATATATTTCCCGTCTCCTGTGCATGTAGTTTTTTTTTTTTTTTTTTTTTATAACGTAATGGACCATATAATTCATAATCATAGAAAGTATTCTGTCTTACAAACCATGTATCAATAAAAGTTCCTATACACTTAATTACATATTAATGTTTGGAAGAAGAAAAGGAGGGGGGGGGAGTATACTTTTCTTGGTACAATCTGTTACTAACGTTAAAAAATTACATAGATTTGAATTATTAAGGATAAAATATTAAGATAGATTTGAATTAATTTATCTAGTTTAGAACGTGAAACGGTAAGTTACTATAAATAACTTCAAACATTTTAAATAAAACTGCATGCAATTAGATTTGCCGAGCCAGCAATGAAACTAACCTTAAAATATATTTTTTTGTTTTTAATTTAAAAAGAAGAATCGACACTGTTGGTACACTCAAACTTTCATTACTCGAAGGCATCCTATTAACGACGAGACAGAGAATGAGTGAAAATTCCAATGAGGTTAGGTGTAAAACTAGTGACAAAGGAGCTAAATTCAGTACGTGAAGCATTCAAAGACAGCACTTGCCCTTTAACCTTTCACATAAAAAAAAAGTTCTTCAACCTCCACTAATGGACCTTTCTTTTGCAACCTCATTACAATATGCTTAGTCCATGTAACTAGGTGGTTTTCTTTTAGTCTGATAAAAGTTCATTAAGAGGTTAAATTCCTACTAAATGAAATTGAGTTATACTTTACTTCTTTTTCCTTTTTCTTTAATAACTCAATCTTCTAAGGACATACATTCGCCACAAGCCCTGCAATCCCTTGTTAAGAGTTGTTGTTTAGTCCCTTCCAAGTTTTAATTTCTGCAGGCTGAAAATTAAACCACTAGTTTATGCACCTAAACCAGTACTGCATTTAAGCAGTCTGTAGACTGTATGTGGAATGTTCAACAGACTAACACAAAACATCCAGTACTTTATAATATATTCAACCTTAAATTTCACCCAGCTGGCTGTAGTTATAGTACACCGAAATTATGCGCTCACTATCTTGAGGGCACCAAAACGGGTGCTGCTGACCCAAGTGCTACTGAAGATCGTTACGATAAATGTTCCCAATGTGGGTAGAAAGGTCATGTCTGTAAAATTAAATAATACTATCAGCCCAATATCTACATATTGTCCAAAAATGATTGTACTAATAAGAGAACCCTTCATCGTAAAAAGTACTTACGAAAATTAAAGGTATATCCAAACATCGAATATCATTGAACATGAGTAGATTGGCAGTGGCGAATGTACCGCGGTTAGACGTGAGGAATCTAGAATAGAGGAATATAAGTTATATGTAGCAGGAGATTCGTTGGACTTATGAAATGCTGTCTTTGAACCAATATTTCTCATTAAATAATGGCTCTAAGCTGAGTCCTGGGCTATATTTTGCAAAATACAGTTGCTCAATTTCTGAGTCCCTCATATCGATGCAAAGGAGAATGGGATACAATTATGTTATACCTCTCTGACCAAAACTTAAATGGAAATCCTTAAGTACGGTCCAAAATTGTATTTGTTTCTTTTTTAAAGATTTTATTCATTTACATTTGTAAACTACAATCAACAAAAAATATGTATTTTGTAATTGGATCGCAGTTGCTTAAATTGTCGAAAGCTAGAGCAAAACAGTATTATCACCAGAACACTCGTTCTCGGGATAGACAGCATGTCTAAGGGAATTCCATTAGGTGTCTATAATCTTCAATATATTAAACAACGAAGTTTAAGGTCTATAGGCCAACAACTCAAAGATATTGTAAACATGAGTTTTCTATAGTAAAGGTAATGTAAATCACTGTGATCAGTGCTGAGCCGAAATATTCCAGGATCTATGGTGCGGCTCGAATATGGTCTCGTGCACCTCGAAACTCAAGTGTTCAAGCTATCTCTGCACTGTTTAGTGAAGCTCTTAGAAATGCCAGGTATTAGACCCCCTCGGAATGGCTTAGACAAACTAGCAATATTGGATGTTTCTAAATAACGTGGTAATGTATAATTTGGCCAATTAGCAAATGAAAGCATATTCTATCAAATGGGTTCCAATATTTTCAGAAGAAGATGTACAATCTTTGTCAACCTATACAGGCAGAAAAAATTCAGCTGGACATAATAAGTATGCAAAACTCATCTCACTCGTCTATTTATAGAAGTATAAACGTCTCTCAGGGCCCAGCGTTACTGTCAAACGAAAACACCAATGGACTATTTCCCGGTTTTGGCTATTTGCATCACTAAAGATTTTTGTTTTGGTGCAGAGCAGAATGCAAAAGCTCCAGAAAACAACATAAAGAAAAATTCCATAGCCGAGTATCAAATAACTGAAAGACACTTGTGAATTAGGGGAGGGGGCCAGTTGGAGTGAGGCAACTGTTGAAGACAACATCACGAACAAATAGATATAATATCTATTTTATATAGATATATAAAATATATATTTACTTGGCCAAACGAATCCTCTCATAATAAAAATATGTTTATCTCCACCACCTCTTAATTAAATTTCTGTAGATAAATGAAATTGTGTTTTTATAGGCATTACAGCACGTGGGAAATCGTAGAAAGTTTATCTAATTATCCAGGATGAGAACAGAAAGGGTATTTTATAGTATGGGAACAGAAAGGGTATTTTTTTTATTGCCGTAGAGCCGTCTCTGAAGAAGGTTCGCCAAATTTACAATACTACCACCAATGTTCCAGTTATGATTGTGTGTTCTTACCAAGAAAAATAGGAGAAACCGACTGGACGGGAAGAGATTATTATTCTATTTTTATTAAGAATATTACAGTCTGCATTTAAATGCATTTGGTAATGTGAAGGTAGAATACAATCGTCCTCCATCACTCTCGACAGAAGCTACACCCCTTCACTACAATGAGAGGAGCAGCCTCTCCCTGCCTGGCAAGGAAGTCAAGAGCTAAGGAGGAATGGCACTTGATAAGAAAATAGCCACTGCTATCACTTCACTTTACACTTTTATAGGAGATCTCTGGGCCATTGTCTCTTGAGGTGCCGTGGAGGGAAATATGAATGAGTGGTACTGGAAAGGGCTAGGACTTTTATTAGGATGATTGGATAGCCTGCTGTGGAATTTTCTGAATCTTAAGGGAATTAGGTCCTTTACAAATGGGATATTAAGATCTTTATGGAGGGTGAGGTTTGTAACATAATATGGAGCATCTACTATGGTGCACAGGACTTTGGTTGGATAGTCGGGAACCATCTGATGTTCGGATGTTTTACTGTACTCCACACTTCTAATACGTATGTCTATATTGGTTGAAGTAGTAACTTGTACATTGTTAGTTTGTTTTCGGTAGACGAGTGAGATCTTCTATTTAGCAGTCGGACGGGAAGAGAAGATACTGAAAAAATATTTTGATCATTACAAAAATCAACACTGAATTTACGGATTTGTGTGGGAAACCTGAGATCATCTTTGCAATTAAGCACAGTCTACAATGGCTGGGTCACGCTATGTGAATGTGGGACCCGCCAGGCCGCTCAATAATACATACAGTAGTAGACCAGGTAGAAGAGGATGTAGGCCATGGCAGATGTTAGATGCCTCAGTTGTCGCCCTCATTGAAGCACCTGGGATGGTAGCACTTGCTAGTTATTTCAACAGGAATTTCGCATTGGATTAGAGGCACTGATGTAGAAGTCATATTTAATGGGGCCGTTCCAGTTGATGATAAAAAGTGATCAATATAACCCGAAAACTAGCAAAGATCCGTCACTCAGAGGCTGCGTAAACTAAACAGATTTCCCACTTGCTGGTATGACACACTACTGATCTCATCTCACCAAACATTCCCTATTTCTAAATAAAAACCCAATGAGTAGAAAAAGGGGTTTAAAGAAGTCTGAAAATATAAAATTACGAACAACTACCTTAATAGTTAATAGTTAATAGAGTTACGCATAAAAGTACAGAGGAATAATCGTAGATCACTAATATTTGAAATAGATTGCTTCTATCAACTTTTTCAATCCGATTCATAATAAAGGAGATATTTTAAAATTTCAAGCTCTCCCTCCTTAATTTTTACACGAAGCGCTTATATATCGAGTTTGGCAACTATCAAACAAAAATTGCGACCGCTTGAGTGGTAACAGACAATTACATATACATATGTATATATATATCTATATATATATATATATATATATATATATATATATATTCGTTTTTAACGGGCCTCATTTTCGTCATCTCTTGGGTGGGAACGATGGAAATTTGAGAGCATTATTTTGGTAATCGCACTATGAGTACAACCTTAATTACTTTTAAGGAAAATCTATACAAACCCATATAATACTCACTCTCTTCTTATTCCAGAGAAGTGAAGCCATAAAGGCTTAATCCCAACACTAATGCAAAATTACATTTTGTATTACTTAGTACGTGTATGCACATGAGTGCATGCATGTGAATATGTGTGTGTGTGTGTGTGTGTGTGTGTGTGTGTGTGTGTGTGTGTGTGTGTGTGTGTGTGTGTGTGTGTGTGTGTGTGTGTGTGTGTGTGTGTGTGTGTGTAGCTGTGTGATTGTGAATGCATGTTAAAGATTTAAGAAACTTGTACCTAATATTACAATTTTTTTTGTGTGTATACATTAATTTTGAATTACTTATTTTAATACTAAATATTGGGATTAAAAAATTGTTTTTATAAATTATTACTCATAATCGCTTTTAATTATCTTATTATTTTATAAGATATTTTCTGTTTTAGAATTTAATGTTACGGTTTTTGTCTATTTTGTTGATTATACGTGCTGTTGTTTTTTGTTGCGTTGTCTGTTCCCGTTACTAGTTTTTTTTTGCAGATTTCCTTTAAGGGGAATCAGCTATTGAGGTCTTACTCATGACGCGATTTTCGAAAAAGTTCTTCAAATTTCCTACCCAGGAGATGACGAGAATGAGGTCATTCAAAATTAGATATATACTCTTGGAAAGAATTGGTGGAAATTTGAAAACATTATTTTGGAAATCGCGTCATGAGTACAACCTCAATAGCTTATTACACTTAAGGAAAATCTTCTAATAAGAAAGGCGTAAATACAATAGAAATCTACTCTTTTCGAGATAGGACTATCTCTCTAAAAGAGTTGAGCTATTCTCATTCATCCGGCATTCAGGGTTCCATTCTATTATTGATGCTCAATTAGTACTAAAATAACAACCATAAAAGAATGATAATTTTAGCAGATTTACCTTAAGGGAAATCAGCTATTGAGGTTGCAATCATTAAGTGATTTCCAAAAAATAACTTTAAATATACATCGATCCCACCCAGGAGACGACGAACATGAGGTCCGTTCAAAACTTTACACACACACACACACACACACACATATATTTTATGTATATAACACACTCCGTGGCGGCTTTTCTGGGATTGCTATAGCCTGTAATCTACGTATCATCATCATCCCACCATATATTTCATGAGGTAGAACATTAATTATAATTAATAATAATAATAATAATAATAATGATAATTATCATCCCACTCGACTTGAGGTTTGCAAGGAAGCTCTCGTCCGTGTTATATAAACAGCATGTTAATGCGAATAGTCATATGTTCGTATATAGTTCAGTTGAAGATTGATGAGAGGAGTAGCTCGAGGCGCAGGGCAATACAGACTTAATGTCATCACACGCCCATTAGAGCATGTGGCTGACAACCAGTCAGATGCAGAGAACAGCATAATAATCATCTTGACGGGACTATGGATAATAGATAAATCATCTCCTATCCATATTCAACTAGATAACTACAGCCAGTATCCTGTAGTCTGTAATAATAAAAGTCCGTCACGGAGTCATAAAAGTCCGGGGCTGTGTTAATTAAGATTTCCAACATGCGTCACGTTTTTGCATTTATCTAAAAACGTAAAATTTCAATGAGAACAATATTCAGTATTCAGGCTTCAAATAAAGCGATTCATAATATCACAGCTTTTTTTTTTCCTGTTTTCCACGCAGAGTATCCCTCTAACGTGGAAATTTATTGGCATTTTGTGTGCTCCATCCTTTGGATACTACACACATTTCATTGATTACATTATAGTATTTCGTATACAATAATTAATTATAAACATTATAAGAACAATAAAAAAAAAGAATAAAGAAAAGAAAAAAAGACATATGTAAACATTACATATGTCTATATACATTAGGTGTAGATCTACTAAATGATGTCTAGTTCTTGAATAAATGTTCTAAATCCCTTGTTGAATTTGAATAAAAGTTTTGGTAAGTTCCGTTTTGAAAGGTAATGTACTTGATGAGTTTTGTTCTTGGTCCGTCAAGTAATATACAGTCATATAAGAGGTGGTCATATGCCTGTTCAGTCTCATTGTCACATTTACATGTATTTGTGTTTGTTAGTTTAAATTTGTACAAGAAACCTTTTGTAGGTCCATGTCCTGATATAAATTGTATTTGTTTAGAATTGTTAAGTGCTATTTTTTGACTCTGGTATATAGTTGGTATGCACTTAATTAAGAATTAATAAATTAATGCGTAATTGTCGTCCTTTAGTAGTGTTTGTTTATCATTCTTCCCATCATTTTTTGTAGGATTCTTTTCTCAAAAGAGTTTTAATGGTCTGTTTAGTCAGTCGAGAGTATGTAATAGATATTGATTCGTCTCTTGAATCTGTATTTGCAAGTTGGTCTGTTGTGTCAATTCCTAAATTTCCCGAGTAAGCAGGAGTGTAATGAGGAGGATAAATGCAAATAATATTAAAGATAGTGAACAAACATACATATCAAAATTTATAGAACATTACTGTAATAAGATTGATTCTATACAATTTATCGATCCGGCGCATAATAACAGAGATATTAAGAATTTTCGAAATCCCCCCCCCCTAAAACCCCCGCCTTTGGAATGGAGTGGTTCATGATATTAACTTACAGCTTATTATTTATATGACAGGAGTAGGAGTGGGGGTTTACAGAGGGCTGAAACCTGAAAAATGGAAATATCTCGTTTAATATTCAAGATATTAAACGAACAATATTTACAGTACATTTAATTTTCAATAAGATTGGTTCTATACGGTTTTTCAACCCACCCAGTGGCGGCTCGCGTATAGGCACTGTGGAACTGCAGCAACCCCAATTTCAACTTTGATATTATCGATAAAATTTAATATAATAAGCCTTTTTTCTTTAATTCTTTCTTTATACTTGTATAATATATAATCCCTGAGCTTAATGCAGTAACCGTCCCCCAGTTTATGAAAAAAGATACAAAAATCTTTGTATGGAACTGTGTGCTTCACACTTCCAGCGGCGAGGTGTTTGGCTGTTGTGCGCATGTGCACACAGGAAGCTCCAGGCGAGGCTGCAAGGGAGAGAGAGCACTGCCGTTCCCGCAGTGCCGACCGAATAGATTAAGCTTGAACTGTAACAATTTAGGCTAAAGTAAGTAAAAAATGTTTGATTTTGTTCATTTAGGATTTTATCAAGTTTCTGAATAAATGTTCTTTTTATACATGTTTGTTTCCTTTTACACAATTTTAAAACAACGACTAAACATTTTCTGGAGCAGCACCCACACTAATTTTAGCTACGAGCCGCAACTGAACCCGACGTTTAGTAACGGAGATATTTCGAAAATCCCCCCCCTCTAAACCTACTGGTTTGATTTCTGCCATTAACGAATTTGATGTTTCTTTTTAAATAAAATAATTTAGAGTTTGATAAAGATCAAACACAAATTGCGACCGCTAGAGCGTTAACAAACACACACACACACACACACACACACACACATATATATATATATATAATATATATATATATATATATATAATTTATAACGGACCTCAATTTTGTCATCTCCTGGGTAGGATCGACGGACATTTGAAGAAATTTTTCGAAAATCGCGTCATAGTACGATCTCAATGGCCTTAGGGGAAATCTGCTAAAAAGCTTTTTTGTAGTTCAAACACCATTTTTACCAGAACTGATATGGGCGTTTTCTGAAGCCTAGCGGGGACCATGCAAAACTCGAGAGTTTCCTCCATCTAACTGTATGTTGATCACGCTCATATCTCAAATAACAGAATAGTTATGATTTTTAAGGTAACCTAGTCACATATATTAATCCGACCGTCGAAGTAATCCTCTTTCACTAGCTCACACTATGACAGCATTTCATTTTCATCGTTCTACATATGAGGATGTATAATATCAGAAACGGCTTTTCCTTTCCAATTTTCTTAGTCAAACTCTTTAAGACTCCGTAATTCGTAACAACGGGACTAATAGACTTGCCTTTTAAAGGAATTTGATTATGATTTCCGCCAATGTTGATCTACGACAGATTTGTGTGTAAGACATTACACACACACACACACACATATATATACACACACACACATACATATGTAAAGAGCATAAATAAACTTTTTTTTTTCACGTCCACTTTATGCTACTAGGCTAATCGGGACGGGTTATCTACAAGTTACCATCCTTTTCTAACCAGGGTGGGCATAAGGAGTTTATTTAATGAGTCCGTCATTAAATAAATTTCTACTTCCCAGGGCGGGATTCGAACCCGTCACTCTAGGTCTGCCATGGGAGATTAGGACCAACGCCCTAACTCGCACGGCCAACCCGAGCCCAAGAAAATAAACTTTATACAGCATTAAAAACTCGTTGAACCGTTATTCAATTTAGAGTTTATTCCCCCATAAAAAAAGGGAACAAAAATAAGAATCTTTTTTTTTAGTGGCATCTGGGACGTAACAGAAATATATCTGATACCTCTAGAAATAAAAGTGAGAAATGATAGATAAGAAAAGAGGAGTGAGACCCATACAAAATTGAAAGACATAAAAAAGTAATAACTTCCTAAAGGTCACCACATGAAATTGAGATAGGTGTATACACTTTTATTAGTGCCTGCAGTTCGAAAGATAATCAATTTCACACTCATCCATATATGGATAAGTATAAAACGTCCTTATTATTATTAAATTTGTAGAGAATAAGCACATTATGTAGAAATAATATAATTAAAAATGAATACCAAAAAAAAACCTCAACAAATCTTTAAATATATACATAGCATAAACATTTAAGCTAACAAAAAAGAGTACCTAACTGTACGGGGTTTATATAAACAAAATAGTTTACGAAGGAAATAATTAGATATTTCACTACTTGAAAAATATTATATACTTTCATTGGTGTCTTCAATCAAAATTTATTAATTAATACACACGCTCACCCACACACACACACACACACACACACACACACACACATATATATATATATATATATATATATATATATATGTATATATATATATATATATATATATATATATATATATATATATATATATATATATGTGTAATGTAAGGTTGACATTATAGACCTTAGAGATCTTCAAGATATTGAAAAAACATACATAATATTTATAGAACATTACATTTGCAATAAGATTGGTTCTACACAATTTTTCGATCCGACGCATAATAACGGAGATATTAAGAATTTTCGAAATTACCCCTCCTACTGGTCGGATTTCAGCCATTAACTTTTAGTTTTGCATAAAACATTTAAATATCGAGTTTGGAAAAAATTGCGACCGATTGATCTTTAACAGACAAGTATGAACGGGATCATCTTATCTCCTGGGTAGGATCGATGTACATTTGAGGGAATTTTTCAAAAATCGCGTCATGAGTACGACCTCAATAGCTGACTTCACTTAAGGGAAATCTGCTAAAGTGGTTTGTGTTTTTTAGTGGGTTTCCTCGAATGAAAGTAATGCTGAGCCATAAGAGAAAGTGGCAAGAAGGGTAGATTGCTGGTGTAGGGATATCAATGGTATGAAGGATATAGTAGTGGGAAACTTCCTAAGTAACTTATAATCCTCTGGATGATAGTCTGTTAACTCAGTTACTTCCCTGAACAACTCTAATGGACTGGTAGATGTGAATGATTTGGGTTAAATTACTCTGAATTTATTCTAATTTATTTGAGGTTAATATAAGTATTTAGCATACATTATTTTATTAAAGTGTTGAAAAACATAGTTGAATACTGTAAGCGGATTTCTCTTAATGGAATGCAGTTATTGAGGTCGTACTAACGACGCGATTTTTCAAAATTTTCTTCTTCCTCATCGTCCCAGGAGATGACGAAAATGAGGTCCGTTCATAATTTTTTACACACACACACACACACACACACATATATATATATATATATATATATATATATATATATATATATATATATTTCACTACGTTGCTAAAAGTATAAGCATCAATTAACATGTAAACATAGACCAATATGAGGGCAGCAAGGAAGCGACAGAACTGTTAGGACAAAGGAAGTATCCCCACACCTCCCTCGGCTCAGTAGTGCTAACCTACCACCCATTTAGAATCTCAATCATGTATTACATTAAATTATATTAACAAATCTGATTACATTATCTTCACAATGATAAAACTGTTTGTTCAAATAATTTTCACGTTTTAATTAAATAACTAAACTACATAAATAATTCACATAGGGCAAGCTGGCGTTTCTCATGAATTAATGTTTGGGAGAAGAAAGGGGGTGGCAAAATGCTTTACTTGATGCAATCTGTTACTGGCGTTAAAAAAACAATATAAATTTGAAGTATTAAGGATAAAATATTAACATAGATTTGAATTAATTTATCCAGGTGAGGTACCTGGTAGTTCATATTGGTAAGAAGTGTTGAACATATCAATATTTCTAAGCAAATTACTTGTTTCATACATTGTATATGAAAAAATGTTTAATACAAAAGTTACTATTAATAACACAAAAACAACTTTTGTTATGTACACGTTTGCCTTAAAACTACTAATAAAATAATAATAATACTTCGGCATACCACTAAATTGTATATAGCAAAAGTTACTTTAAATAACAAAGTAAACAGATTTTGTTATGTGCTTCTTTGCCAAAAAACCAATATAATACCAACCCCCCCCCCTCCGGTTCGTCTCAGAGAATATTAATATAGCCTAATGTCTAAGTTGGGTTAATGGTAATATACATGCCAAGTTTCATACCGCTTGAAGCAATAAGATTTCTTATTACCGTTTGTATTTATTCGTTATTACACTTTTATTCGACATTATTAACATTCACTGTGGTGTTACTAGTATGAAGATTTATCTTTTGTAAACCGTCCAGTGGAAAATCTGCTTAGTTTACGCAGCCCCTGCGTGGCGGACTTTTTTTCATATAAATAGATCCTCTGGTAGTGCAATAGTGATTAGTAATAATGGACATTTACGGTTTTATTTTGTCTAATGTCCTGTGAAGTTAAAATTAACGTGTTGGACGCAATGCACATTTTGGTGTGATTTTCAAAAGAGAATTTTTTACTGTTACTCGTTTGGTAGTTTCAGCTCTTGCATCCCATCTTTTGATCAGGATGGCTTGATTGTGGTCGCCTCTCTGTGGAAGATAGATTAAAACGCCTCATGAATTATTTATCTTAGGAACTCCCTCTCATTTTACGGGCCTCGACACCGAGCTAAACTAGCTTTACCCTTTGTATTATTAGAAGGGCATCCTTCTACCGTCTCTATGGCCAATTTTTTAAATTAAAAACTGTCGAATAAAAGTGTAATAATAAAAATTACGTTGTGCTCTTGTGAGCTCATATAAGGAACAAATGAACTAAGTTAACAAATTAACAAACAGATCACCTCTGTAGTATCAAGAAGAAAAGGCGACATAGCAGGTGAGACATAGGAATACCATGAAATAGGAAATAATATAGGAAGTGGGGTAATATCACCGTTCTGACCCATCTGGACTCATCGTAGAAATAAGCTCTTGATGATTCTACCTTCTAACGTTCAGGAGACAGAATTCCACTAGGCCGGAAGACGGTAATTTATAAGCACCTCACAAACACAGAGACCTGAACTTGACTTCACCTAGCACTAACAAGAAATGATAATTTCAACTAATTTCGTCAGGCTGCGGATTCGCTCATTGCAGGAGAGAAGGTACGTGCGATGGAAGCAAATATCAAGTATCGGGACGGATGTACTTTGAAACAACGCCGCAAACTTTCCATCCAACAGCTTATAGTTGAATGGATTAGTCTCAAGATTGGTGGATAAAGAGAGTCTTTTACGGGCTACTAAATCATAAAAACCGCGCCAATTTTAAACCATAGATGTGCTATATCTTGACTTGGACGATAACGACTTGACTTGGAGCTTCCTGGTTTTATAATAATAATTAATTATCCTACGTAATTATGCACAAATAATATGTTCTAATCGATTAAAACAACGAAAGAACTAATTGTTGTAAATAAGCTCGGAAGATAAGAATATTCATAGAATAATATTTAGGGGCTTTTCATTAAATTCTAAAAGCTGTGCTGTCTAATTTCAACTACTCCCTTACCTTTGAATTCCATGGGGCTTCGACGCCTTTAGAAAATGACTTTCTGGACCTTCATCATTCCAATTGCCAAATAATACATTACTCGATAACTAACATTAAACTCCATATTTAAACGTTTCGTGTAAAACTAAAGATCAAATTCGTTAATGGCTGAGATCAGGCCAATGAATGACAAGGGCATAGAAGAGGGGGGGGGGATTTCCAAAATTCTAAGCATCTAACCCTCACTTCTACTCGTCAGATTATCAATTTAAGTACCCCAGTCACTAAACATCTCAAGCCCAACATTTTAATTTCTGTTTACATAAGCTGTTTAAATAGAGAATAGATGGTGAGATGAAATCATCAGCGTATCATATTCCAGTTTGTGGGAAATCTGTTTAGTTTACGAAGTACCTGCTTGACTGACTTTTTAGTACCCTTACTTCTGCGCTTTTGGTTTGGACGTATGATATACTTAGCTAATACTTATCTCCGATCAATCTGTCAAGTAAGCTGTAATTTTCCAAAGTAACGGAGCTTTCTGAGTTAGAAAATTCTTTCAATTTTTCATTTGTAATGTTTTCTATTCTTATTTTTCCTTATTTTTATTTTGTTCTCTAGATCTAAGACTTTTTTTTATAATCTATGGTCAAATGGATGTACAATGTCTTTTATGACATATAATATTCCGTTCAGTTATTTTCCTGACCGTACCAAGAATACAGTGTGTATTTGAATACCGTGCAATAAATCGACATTATGTTGCTTTTTATAGGATAAGAAAAAAAAAATCAAAAATTCAACATTCCACAAGAAGTCTATATTGTTTTCGTAAAAGTAATGACTCAGCGTAATTGATAGCCATTTTGGAAACAGTAAATAAGTTATCATATGTATTTCATGAAATGATATATTATTTCTGCTCATTTTTGAATTCCATTTCACTATAGCGCTGATTTTCACACACAAGATTTACTCTTATAGAATTATATCACAAAATAGAAAATTTAATTAGGTTTAAAATGAGCTATTTATATTTAATCTTTTTCGATAAATCTTTCATCTTTTAAGAATAAATTAATGCATTTTGTAAAATATTTGTAATTCGTACTAGATTACTATTTCTTTATTATTATATTCATGTTAATAGTCTTTATTATTACCATGTAATTTGGGAAATAATTTATATATGGACAAACGAATCACTTAGTCAGTGGGAGATACAAGGGGAAACGCAGTTGCAGTAGTCCAAAAATGAAAATGCGTTTAAAAATGTCTTTGAGGTATAATTTTAGCAATTATTTTGTCAGAATTGTGACCCATTTGCTTAACAATATACGGTATACAAAAGGAATTTATGGCATATTAAACTCTTAATTGGAAATAAAATTCTTGGACTTGATAGCAGTAGAACGTAAGCCCTCGCAAAGAACTAGAGAGTACCTATTGCTAATTTGGGAAAGAGGAATCTTCCACAAAAAAACACCGACACGTAGGGGCTGCGTAAACAAAGCAGATTTCCACCGCGCTGGAATGCCACCCTAGTAATGTCACCTCACTATTCTCTGTTCTAAGTCTAAATTCGATGAGTTGCAGTGTAGGTTTATTGCACGCTTTTAACAAGAAAATAGTAATAATTCCCTAAACATTTTTGGTCACGAGAAAATGAATAGAATAATAATTGTAGGGCGCCAATAGTTTAACAAGATTGGATCTATAATATTTTCGAACCCCCTCCCTATTCCAAGTCTTATTTCAGACATTAATTAATATGATCTTTAGTGTTGAATGAAAAAGTAAAACATCGAGTATGGTATAAATGAAATAAATATTTGTGATTCAAGGCTGTAATATTTTATTTGACGACATCACACTACATATTTGCATGTAACTCGCATAATAAAGGCCAGTTGAAAATAATATTTGTTATTAACGCTTAAAATAAGACCTTTCATGATATATTGGCTTATTGTTAACGTGCGATGACTAATGGGGGGAGGGGTTGCTAAAGGTACTACTAAGGGTTATATTTGCGACAAGATTGGTTCTATACAATTTTTCGATCTGGCTCATGATAACGGAGATATCTCGAACTTTCAAAGTCCCCCTCCTACTAGTCCGATTTCAGCCATTAACGAACTTGATATTAAGTTTAAATAAAACATTTAGATATCCAGTTTAGTAACATATATATATATATATATATATATATATATATATATATATATATAAAGTTTTGAACGAACCTCATTTCTTGGATAGGATCGATGGACATTTGAGGAAATTGTTCGAAAATGGCGTCTTGATTACAACCTCAATAGCTGATTCCTCTCAAGGGAAATCTGCTTAAAACGTGGTGCCAGCAATGAGCACCGAGAATATGAAATTAATGGAATTGTTAGTCCAAACCCGACATCATCTGCTGTATTAATAAGTTTTGACTACGAAAGTTGGTACATGTTTAAAGAGTGGAAGCCGTCTGACTGCCCAATAAGAGATGCTTTATGATTGGTTTAGAAGTAGGAAAAGATTTAGAAAAGCTAAGGTGGGATCAAAAGGGACCTGGTGATTGACTTGCGGAGGCAATGGGCACCTGCAATGAGAGAAGCCGGGCTGGAATTGGCCACCAATGGTGGTGACAGGAAACCAGGTAAGTGAACGATAGAAGTTTGTGGTAAGTATTCGAATCTTGGTAAAACTAATAACTGAAAGGCTCCTTTAAGAGGGAGGGGTTACCTTTAATGAATGGAAGGGATTTGTAATTAGCAACACTTTCCGTTCCCCTTAACTCTTTTTCTGTCATTAAGAATCGGTATGATGTGAGCCCAATGGATACCGGAAATCTTTACCTATGAGTATTTCTATGGAATAAAGTAAGATTCGCCCACTTATTACACGCCCATCCTTTTATATTGTTCTACATTATTTATTTCGTATTTACAATCTATTTTCGTGTGTCACAATATCTGAGAAATATGGGAATTGATATTCTTGCCATGAAATATTCATGGACTATTTGAAGCAGATACACGTGTTGAGATACATAAATACATAAACCCCTTCTATTAGGGGAGTGCCTTTATCCGAATGTAATATATTCCTTTTTACACAACCACAAACATCCATTCAAATAATTACTTCTCGACACGGGTCTAGAAGAGCTTAGTTTTGGTGTGAGTGAATGTGTATGTGTACGAGTGTGTTTGTGAGTGTTATCGTGCATGAGGTATGCCGGTATGCATGTGTGTGTGTGTGTGTGTGTGTGTACTTTGAATGTGTGCGTGTGAATATGAGTGTGTTTGCACATGTATATATATATATATATATATATATATATATATATATTTGTGCGGGGGTGTATGTGCGTGCTTGGAGGAGGGTGGTTGTGTGTGTGTGTGTATTCGTCTGGGTGCAAGAGTTAGTACATATATCTATATATATATATCTATATAAATATATATATATCTAAATCTGTGTGTGTGTGTGTGTGTGTGTGTGTGTGCGTGTGTGTGTGTTTGGAAGTTTCCGCTCATGAATGCGCGCCTGTGTGAATGTGTGTGCTTGCACGTGAGTATATGTTTACGCAGTTGTGTCTGCTTGCGTGCATGAATGTATTTGTGTGTGTATTTGTATGGGTGCATGAGTAGGTTTGTGTGTGTATTTGCATGTGTGCATCAGTAGGTTTGTGAGTGTATTTGTATGTGTGCATGAGTAGGTTTGTGTGTGTATTTGTATGTGTGCAAGAGTAGGTTTGTGTGTGTATTTGTATGTGTGCAAGAGTAAGTTTGTGTGTGTAAATGCATGTGTGCATGAGTAGGTTTGTGTGTGTATTTGTATGTGTGCAAGAGTAGGTTTGTGTGTGTGTATTTGTATGTGTGCATGAGTAGGTTTGTGTGTGTATTTGTATGTGTGCAAGAGTAGGTTTGTGTGTGTATTTGTATGTGTGCAAGAGTAGGTTTGTGTGTGTATTTGTATGTGTGCAAGAGTAGGTTTGTGTTTGTATTTGTATGTGTGCAAGAGTAGGTTTGTGTGTGTGTATTTGTATGTGTGCAAGAGTAGGTTTGTGTGTGTATTTGTATGTGTGCAAGAGTAGGTTTGTGTGTGTATTTGTATGTGTGCAGGAGTAGGTTTGTGTGTGTATTTGTATGTGTGCAAGAGTAGGTTTGTGTGTGTATTTGCATGTGTGCATGAGTAGGTTTGTGTGTGTATTTGTATGTGTGCAAGAGTAGGTTTGTGTGTGTATTTGTATGTGTGCATGAGTAGGTTTGTGTGTGTATTTGTATGTGTGCATGAGTAGGTTGGTGTGTGTATTTGTATGTGTGCATGAGTAGGTTTGTGTGTGTATTTGTATGTGTGCATGAGTAGGTTTGTGTGTGTATTTGTATGTGTGCATGAGTAGGTTTGTGTGTGTATTTGTATGGGTGCATGAGTAGGTTTGTGTGTGTATTTGTATGTGTGCATGAGTAGGTTTGTGTGTGTATTTGTATGGGTGCATGAGTAGGTTTGTGTGTGTATATGTATGGGTGCATGAGTAGTTTTGTGTGTGTATTTGTATGTGTGCAGGAGTAGGTTTGTGTGTGTATTTGCATGTGTGCAAGAGTAGGTTTGTGTGTGTGTATTTGTATGTGTGCAAGAGTAGGTTTGTGTGTGTATTTGTATGTGTGCAAGAGTAGGTTTGTGTGTGTATTTGTATGGGTGCATGAGTAGGTTTGTGTGTGTATTTGTATGTGTGCATGAGTAGGTTTGTGTGTGTATTTGTATGGGTGCATGAGTAGGTTTGTGTGTGTATTTGTATGGGTGCATGAGTAGGTTTGTGTGTGTATTTGTATGTGTGCATGAGTAGGTTTGTGTGTGTATTTGTATGTGTGCAAGAGTAGGTTTGTGTGTGTATTTGCATGTGTGCATGAGTAGGTTTGTGTGTGTATTTGCATGTGTGCATGAGTAGGTTTGTGTGTATTTGTATGTGTGCAGAGTGTGTTTGTGGGTGTATGTATGTGTGTGTGCGTGTGTGATGAAAAATAATCGTTCAAATACATTCCGACAGTAGTTATTTATCATATACTATTAGGTATTCTTCTAGTTACATACCCTAAAACTATTTTTACATTGATGCTAACCCCATTAATAAGTACAATGTTTAATCCAGGACATAAAATATTATTGCACAGTTATCATGATTGGATATCGACACGAGTCTCTGCATTTGTGTTCATCGGATGCTTCAATTTCTTGATACATAAAATACAGCTTCAATCAACGTCTAAACTTCCAGTAAGTTCAAATTTTACATTGAGAATACAAACTAGCTGCTGGGATCGATGGACATTTGAGAAAATTGGCGTCATGGGTATAACATCAATAGCTAATTTTCCTCAGGAGAAATCTGCTCAAAAGTAAATAACTATTTAACATTTTAATATTCAATAACGGTGAATTCTAAAAATAAAATTTAACTCTTATTTTTTAGTAGTTAAGAAATTACACAATATTTCATTGACTATATAAATTATAGTTTATAAATATTTTTACATGAATAATGAATGAATTTACACAGGTTATTTCCCTATTAATTGGAACTTAAATATAAATAATCAATATTCAATCAAGAATTTATCACATCAACTAAGACATGATCAAGGAGGTAGTGAGATTGGAATACTATGTTAATGAAGATATTTTTGGTTGACTTATGGAAATTATTCATTCAGAATTAACCCACCTCCCCTGACATTATTTTAGTTTAAGAGAACTTGGATATTACGTTGTAATGGGTTAATAGATTTCCTACAATCTCCAGACAATATTAATAAATCTATTAAGTATCAATGGCGCCTCTGCCCCTTACTGAATATAGTTGCATTCGATAATGTTTGAAAGGAAATGCCATAGATCTAATATTTACTTTATATATGAAATATGTTCCTTGACTTTTAAGGTATTTCGACCGTACCACGATACTTACTTTTTGTTAACGCCTTGTTCGCTATGCTTTTACCTGATAGATTGGAGGGGTTGCTAACTCTATAAAGTACTTTAGTAGTGCTCCTGAAGAGGCGCCCTATGACTGGAAACATATAGAACTAATAAAAAAATAATTATGAAGATTTTTGTGATTTATTTCGCTCAAAGGTAAAAAATAAACTAAGATTGCGGTGGCAATTGAAATGAAGTTCAATCGCTAGAGTAATCACATTGATGGTGTCATTGTGTGCCTTAATGAGTTTATATACATGATCTTGGTTGATATTCATGAAAGAGAAAATATTCGTTTAAAAACATTTATAGGTAATTAAATTTTCAATAAGATTGGTTCATATTTTTTCGATTCAATGTATAATAACGGAGACATTTAGAATTTTCAAATTCCACCCATAAAGCCCTACTCCCAACAGTCCGATTTTAGCCGTTAACGAAGTTGATCTTTAGTTTTACATGAAACTCTTTTTTATATATACAGGGTATCTCACGTTCCCGTGCCACCCCCCTTAAAATCGCGCCAATTGTTTTAATACAAGACTGAGTTTTGGTGTGCAATAATTGTGACCACTGAAGAATCCTTTCAGTCCATATTCAACCTCCTAACCTTCTCCAGTACATCTCCAGCGACCATAACTTTGAAATTTCCAAAGGAATGCCATACTTTTTATGGCAGATTCTTGTAGAAAATCAAATTCTAAAACTAGTTTATATCGGCGAATATTTCGATTTGACGCATCCTTTAGCCGTAAAATGGACCAACTTTATTTCAGAAACGGCACATTTCGTTGAAAAATGCTGTGACATAAAAGTTGTAGTAAACAAAATTATCGACGAAACCAGTGTGCGGGTGAAGGGATGGATTCTGAAATAAATAAAAAATTAAAACGAAAAAGTATTCTTCAATGAATTCAAAAAAGGTTTACTACTAAAAACATCAACATAACAAAAAACGTTTTTAGAATTAATTTATTTTAAAATAATTATGTATTTAACTATAAAAGTAATACATTTTCCACCTGCATAGCTTCAAGGTTTTCTACAAGAATCCGCCATAAAAAGTAAGGCATTCCATTGGAAATTCCAAAGTTATGGTAGCTGGAGAAGTACTGGAGAATATGGACTGGAAGGATTCTTCAGGGGTCACAATTATTGCATACCAAATCACAGCCTTGTATTAAAATAATTGGAGATTTTAAGGGGGGTGGCACGGGAAGTTGGGACACCCTGTATAATTTTAAACGGGTCTCATTTTCGAAATCTCCTAGGTATCGATCGATGGACATTTGAGGAAATCTTTCGAAAATCACGTTATGTGTACAACCTCAATAGCTGGTATTTGAAATGTGCTAATAATCAGCGCTAAGAAATGACCGTCAGACCAACTCTTGAGTATATTTATTGCTGGTAAATATAAGATTTCAGTTATAAAAAATTTCACTCTACAAAATGAATGAAGAGCTCGACGAATATTAGAATTGGAAAGTTCAGAACCCTATTACAGAGGGGAAGCAAGAAGGGAATTGAAAAAGAAAAAAAAATTATGAAAAGCTTATCTCCGATTTGTCTTATCTTCCTTTCGTTATTAATAGCAATTCTACTGTTATACAGGGACAATTTGTTGTACTTTTAATAGATTGCTAATCCTCGGGAAGATAAGTAGACTTATTTTTGTAAGTGCTTAGAGGTCACAGATCACTTATTTATTATTGGGGCAAAAACCGTCGGGAGAAATCCCTGGTGTTAGGCTTAAGATAAAACATTCATCAATGTTTTCCTCGGATATAAAAAGGAGTGAATTAAACGGCCCAATTACAGTGAGTGTTGTGGGAAAATTAATTAAGTGAGAGTGAACCAATTTTCCCGAGATCTTCATATCTTAAAATCTCTGACTTATTCATAGACTCAATATTTCTGAATGACGTTTCTGGTGAAGATGAAGACTTTTATATTTCTTGTATATATAAGCGCAGTAAATTTTAGGCTACAATTAACAGGTGGGGGTAAATGAATTAAGTAGGTGTGAACTAATTATTTTCATATACTAACGTATAAAAGTGTATGCGTAATTAACCAATTGTTTTACTCTGAAAAACAGAATATTTTTATCATATCTGCTCTTATCTACCATAAACTCCTATATATAATTTAAATAATATAAAACGGCTTTAATTTTTTATGCACAACAATCTTGTCCAGGGACTAACAAAGTTCGATTTTCAAGAATTCCATTTATTCGAGCAATTTTAGAATTATTTTTGCACCTTATCCTTACCAATAAAATTGTCTAAAGAAAAAAAAATAATCTTTAGGTCTCACTAAACCCCCAATATTATTTTTAACAGGCAAATGTTTCGCCCTTCTGGGCATTTACAATACTAAAGCATACAAAAAATTTAAATAAGTAATTACTATCTCGCACACATTTAGGTATCTACAATTTTCCTTGAAATTAAGAGTACTAACCAGAGTTCTAAAATTATTCTCTATGTCACAATAGCATTAAATTACAGCCGGAGACTTAAAAAGCTGATGATAATCAGCCTTCACCAATGTGATGATTTCTCAACAATAGCTAATCTCAAACTAAGTAGGTTCTATAACCATAATTAGAACTATAATAATAAAAATAATAAATATCGTATATTATATTTAAAAAATATGAAAACAAAATTGAGATTTAAAAAGTTATTAGTTATTTAAAATTCCATAGTCAAACAATTAACGATAACAAGACTAATAAATATGTACCAACCCCTAAAACTCATTTACTTTTATCTAGAAGATTTATTTTAATTTATTTAAAAACTCAGCTTAATATTTATTTAAATTCTATCTGTTTAAAACTGACTCCGTTCTCCACGTCTTTTGATATTTATAGGGCTTCCAGAATTTTCCACTTACCAGAGTTGGTTCGTTATGTAAAACATTTAAATTATCAAATCCAAATTGTGCTATGTCACATTCGAGTAATAAAGAGGGTTTAGTGAGACCTAAAGAACATTTTTTTATATGCCGTATATTAAAGTCGTACTCTTGAAGCGATTTTCAAAAAAATGTCTTCCAATGTCCATCGATCCTACCCAGGAGATGACGAAACTGAGGTCCGTTCAAAAAATATATATATATTTATATGTCTGTTAACACTCTAGCGGTCGCAATGTTTGTTTAATACCAAACTCGGTTTTTGATCGTTTTATGTAAAAAGAAAGATCAAGTTCGTTAATAGCTGAAATCGGTCCAGTGGGAGGGAGGAAGTTTAGAGGCGAAAATTTCAAAAATTTGATATATCCGTTACTATACGTCGGATCGAAAATATATATAAAACCTATCGTATTGCAAATTAAATTTACTATAAATATTCTTAAGTACATTTATTCTCTATCTTTAATATTAACCGAGATATTTGCATTTTTATTAAGTGTATGCGGATAACGGACGAGATTAGATCGGCTGATGTCGGTTCTATTCCTGACTTTCCTCAAAAAGTTAGTTCGGCCATTTCCGTAACTATACGGTTCTCATGAAATTGGTTTAGAGACTCCTTACTACTACTGTTACTAGTATGCAGATTTCTCTATTGTAAAACTTCACGTGGAAAATCTGCTTAGTTTGCTCAGCCCCTGAGTGACGGACTTTTTTGGTTTTCCAACAGAGAAGTTACTCCATTGGCTTAAAAAATGTTAAAGATTTGTTTTCTTAAATGAATGTTATGTATAGAAAATCTTTTCCTTTTTTACATTCAGTAATGCTAACACCAAGTAACTTAAGCAAAAGAATTAAAATGTATGGAAACTTTTTTGTAATACGTGTAGTAGTTATAGGTGCTTGACGATAAATCGTATGATCTTTACCGTATGATGATGACCGTAAGAGAACGATGCAAAATTGTTTGAGCATTTAGTTTATGACGACCAAAAACATTTCCTTTATGAAGGAACGTGGACCAGTAATGTCTGGAATTTAACATAGTTTAGAGGGAGTCTAAAATCCGTGGGCGGCAGTCTTCAAGGTGTTCAATAAGCCGAAAAATGAGCACCACATCACATCCTCTTACTCCTATTAAATTAAACAAAACCAAATTTTTGGTTGCACATCATTTAAAATTATTTCACTTGACAATAAGAAATGACAAACAAATATTTATAAATATTACAATCTATGTTTTTGGCGATTGACTGTGTATTCATGTTTCTGACCGACGTTTCGCTAGGCATACTTCTAGCCTGCTCAAGGCTCCGTACGAGACTGACGAATTCCTTTCAACCAGGGAGGTATATAGTTTCCAAAATTCAATGTATCTCCGTTATTATACGTCGGACCGAAATATAGAACCTGTATTATAGAAAAAGAAAGTCCGTCACGCAGGGGCTGCGTTAACTAAGCAGATTTCCCACGCCATGCGCCACGTATTTGCATTTATCTCAGAACGTAAAAGTTCAATGAGAACAATACTTGGTATTTAAGTTTCAAATAAAGTGCTTCTAAACATAATAGAATATTGTTAATATGAGATGAGTAGGAGTGGGGCTTTACTGAAGCCTAAAAATGCAAATATCTCAGTTAATAATCAAGATAGTGAACAAATGTACATAGCAACATTTATAGCATAAGATTGGTTCTATACAATTTTTCGATCCGACGCATAATAACGGAGATATTAAGCATTTTCGAAATTCTCCCCCTGGTCCGATTTCAGCCGTTAACAAACTTGATCTTTCTATTTGTACAAAACGACTATATATCAAGTTTGGTAACGATAAGACAAAAATTGCGACCGCTAGAGCGGTAACAGACAAAAAAATATTCAGTTTTGAACGGACCTCATTTTCGTCATCTCCTAGGTAGGATCGATGGACATTTGAAGAAAAATTTCGAAAATCGCGTCATGAGTACGACCTCAATAGCTGATTTCCCTTAAGGGAAATCTGCTAAAATTTAATTGCCTATCAATGTTGTAGTATACAAATTTTCTCTATTATAAACATAACCGAGGCATTTACATTTTTTAGTTTTCAGACTTCAGTAAACCCTCACTATCACTCATGACATATTAACAATAAGTTTTTATATCATGAACCACTTTATTGGATGTTTAAATGCCAAATATTGATTTCATTAAACGTTTACTTTGTGAGTTACATGCAAATACGTTGTTTTAAGACGTTGCCATATAATATTTTACGTTCTTAACTTGAAAATGTTTATTTGTTCTACATCATAATCGATATTAAACTGTTCCATTCAATACTCAAGATCATAAGAGTTAATGGATGAAATCGGACAAGGAATAAGGGGGGGGGGGGTTCTAGAGAGGGGAAATTCCAAAATTCAAAATATCTTCGTTATTATGAGTCTGATCAAAAACTGTTACACAAACAATCTTGTAAAACTATTGTTGCTCTACAAATGTTGTTCTATAGATTTTCTAGTTCTTCTAACATTAAGCGATCTATTAGCACTTTGTTATCTTCAGTCTTCAATAAACAAGGCGCTAAAATGCACAAGAGGAATCTGCTTGGTTACGCAACCCCTCGATTTCAATCAATAAGAGAGCTAATCAACCATGGCTACAAACATTTAGAGTATGAAAATAATATATTCGAAGGCTAGCGGCTTTTTGAATTATGACAGATACGTTGCACATACGTACAGACGTCGCGCCGAAACTTGTCTATATGCATTCAGGGCGGATAAAAACGGGTAATTCCGTTGAAATATGAAAACGGAAAATTTCCGTAATTAAAATCCTTTCTTTACTTCGTAAAAAGAAGTAAGAACAGAGGACCGTGCTAATAGTTTAACATACACACACACAGATATATATATATATCAAAGGAAGGATTTGTTAATATGTCATGTTTATAGCTCATTTCAAAATATAATGAGTATTGGGTTCCCGATTTCTCCTAATCCCATTAAATCTTTTATTGATCCTCGACTTCCCTTACACATCTCATAAAGACAAAGTACGGGCAGGAGACCGCTGAAAGACGATATCAAACGTTAAATAAAAAACTTAGTTCTTGCCTTTAGTCCTTCTGTTAAGGCGTAATGCTTACGAGATATATGTATACTTTTTATTTATTTAATGTAAACCTAACAACACTTGATTCATAATATAATTTAAGGAAATTGTCCTTATGATATCAGAAAAACATACCTAAATTGTGTATGTTAAAATAAGAGTAAATTGTATCTATTTTGAAGGCACTACATGTATTTCTATAAAGGAAAGCTCGTAGATTGTTGGAGGGATCCTCGGTTTAATCTCAACCAGAATCCAAATAAGTAATTTTTATGGCATATATGAAAGGGTCCGATAAGCGGGGGCTGCATAAACTAAGCAGATTTCTCTCATGTTGAAATAATATACTACTGATCTCATCTCACCATATATTCTCTATTTCCAAACAAAAAAAAAAATCCGACGAGTCGAAATGTGCCTACCCCAAGAAAATCTTAACACTTGCTTCTTTCTCACATAATAAAGGCCTGTTGAAAACAATATTTGTATTTATGCTTGGAGTAAGATGTTACATGACATATTGACTTATTTTTAAATTCCGATGACGAAATGTAGGTGTCTACTGAAGACTGAAAACCAAGAAAAGTCAAGTTCTCGGTTAATAATGAAGATAGAGAAAAAATAGACTTGTTATTTATAGGGAATTTAATAAGCAATAACATTGGTTCTATACGCTTTTTGTTTACGATGTATAATAAGGGAGACATTTCGGCAGAACGGTAACAGACAAATATATATATATATATATATATATATATATATATATATATATATATATAATATTGAACGGCTCGTTGGACATTTGTGAAAATTTCTCAAAGATTGCGTCATGAGTACAGCCTTGAGGGAAATCTGCTAATAGAAGTGAGCTATTTGCTCAGGGTAAATAAAACTGAAAAGAATTACTACATTTGTATAAAGCTAAATAACTAAAAGCCCATTGATGGCATCTTACGTCATTTTAAAATCCTATAGTAGGCTAGTAGTATACGGTTGGTGACATTTTTTTAAGTTACCAAAGTCTATTAATTTAATTTTTCCGAAAGCGGTTTTATTTAGGTTTACATTAGGAAAATGTAACTAAACCTTCATCTAATACTGATGTTCTTACACTCACGGGCAGTTTCCGGCTACCAACATTATTGCGGACAGTGCAATAGAAATAAAAATATCCAAAGGAGTCAAACAAGCCGACGTTCTATCTCCGAAAATATTTATAGCTGCCTTGCAAGATCTAATGAGCTGCATGGACTGGGAAGGAAATGTATAAATATTAATGGAGATTGGCTAAACCATTTGGAATTTGCAGACGACATTGCTCTAATTGGCAAAAATACTGAAGAGGTATAGGAAATGCTGGGAGAGCTAATTCAGCGGGGGATAGAAATCGAACTACAGTTAAACTTCAACAAATACAAATACATGACATTAAATACCGATGGTCACTTGGAAATAGATGGCATAAAAATAGAGAAGGTAAGCAGCTTTAAGTACCTTGGTCAGCTGGTTATGCTTGAAGAGAATAACTTGGAGATCAGCTGCGTGGAAAGCCATTTTCAGATACAAGAGCTGTACAGATCAAATGCCACCTCGGGGTAAAAAAGAAATTTACAGCACAGTCTTACCAACGTTGACCTACGGATGTGAAACATGGCCAGTAAACAAAACCACAATTAGAAAACTCAGAGTTGTAGTGAGGGAAATGGAGCACTACATTCTACACATCATTAAGAGAGACAAAAATCCAGGAAGTGGATTAGAGAAAGAACTAAATTCCCTGACATAGCGTGGATCATCAATAAGAGAAAATGGACATGGGCAGGACACCTGGTGAGGGAGGATAAAGATAAATGGTCTAAAAATCTTATCAACTGGTAGCCTCGGAACTACAAGAGGAAGAGAGGAAGACCACCTACTCCATGGGACTTGGAGATGAGGACTACATGTGGAGGGGCAACGTGGCAGAGAGTTGCTGAACAAAGAAGAGAATGGAAGAGACTTGGACAAGCACACTACTTGGCCCGGATTAAAATTAGCATATCTTCGCACACGAAAATCATAATGAACTCAAAAGACCTCAACTTTAAGTTGAATTTGTACTAGAAGTATTGAAACGAAAAAATGTATTGTATCTTCACGATCTGTAATATTTATGTATGTACAAATAAAGGTTTTATTATTTATTATTTCTACTATTGCATGCCAACAGGTGGATAGCAGATTGTATTTTCAACAGTAGATCGAGTGCTGCTATAAAAAGATATGATTTATTTATGAATTCCTTATTTTACTAAGAATAATTCAGTTTTTTTGAGGGGTTTTTTTATATATCGACATAAAACGTCTAAGCATTAATAATTGTGAGATCTAAATGTATATGATCAGCATTCATTGATGCCCATTAATAATTACTATAGAATATAATAGCATTATCATAACTAAATTCGAACTATTCTTCAATTATAATAAAATTCATGAATATATATATATATCCATACGGTACTACTTGCAATAATTACTGGACACGCCCTTTAATTCATATTATGTTATAATCTATATAATACAGGTTTTATATTATCTCTGGTCCATTATTTCACACAATTCACGCCTGAGCGAAAATATTCTCTCAAACGCAACGCTTCCAGTAATCCAATGCCATCACTTTTCAAAGGTAAATTGAAAATTATAATTTCATGAATTCCAATACTCTGAGAATTAGTTTTAATACTCCAATCATTTAATATGCTTGTGATTTCAATGTATTTTAATTATTAAATGTCTGTTCTTTTGTAATTTATTGAATTGACTTTAACCACTTTAGCAGATATCTCTTAAGGGAAATCAGCTATTGAGGACGTACTCATGATGCGATTTTTGAAAACTTGTCTCAAATGTCCATCAATTCTTTCTAGGAGATGATGAAAATGGTGTCCGTCCAAAATTTATATATATATATATATATATATATATATATATATACCGGAAAATGCCGTTCGCAATTGTTAACTTATCGCTTCCAAACGCGAGATATGAGCGTTTTATGTAAAACTAAAGATCAAGTTCTTTAACGGCTGAAATTGGATGGAGGAGAGGGAGGGTTTAAATGGGGAGAATTTCAAGAATTCACAGTATCTCCGTTATTATACGTCTAATCGAAAAACTGTATAGAACCAAATTTATTGAAAATTTCCTACAATTTTTTTTATATATGTCTTTTCTCTATCATAAATATTAACCGAGATATTGGAATTATATTTAATTTTCAACGTTCAGTAAACCCCCACTTTCAATCATCGCACGCCAACTCTGAACGAATACATCATGAAACGTCTTATTTCAATCTTAAATAAAAGATATTGTTTTCAACTGACCTTTATGACGTGATCAATTAATATTTTGAGGTCTTGACTAGTAAATGTTTATTAATGGCCGAAGTTGGACCAGGAATAGAAATTTGTTAAACTATTCATGCTCTACAATTGTTCGTACCTCAAATATTAAACGAGTTATTTATAATTTCTAACGTGCAGTAAACTCCTACTTCAACTCATCGGATTTTTACTTAGAAATATAAAATATGTCCTGGGAGAGATAAATATTGTGTTATAATCGCTCTTGGGAAATGTGTTTAGTTTACGCCACCCCTGCGTTACGGACGTTTTTTTTTCCAAACCATAAGGACGATCTACGGCATGGGTAATCTCCTAGGGTCACGTTTTGTTTGATTTTGCTTAAGACCCCCTCTTTAGTTCCTTTTCAATAATATGGACTTGCGAAAATTAGCAATCATCTTCCGTTTAAGGAAATGTTTTAGAATAGCGAACAGTGATCGCGCCGTTATTTAGCTGCTCGTTGTACATTTCCATATTTGATATGAAGGTGGTGCGACAGGTCATTTCATCAAAGCACTAACAATTCTTAGTTTTTTCGTCAACGGTAAGAGGTTTCTGCAGTTATCACCAATGTACAGTAAATCTTGACCCATTTCAAACTTGTCATTTATAAGATAAAAGCGTAGCGGTAGAAAATTTAGTAACTAATACTTAAAAAAAAAGAAGTAAAGATATGTAAATGAAGTATGAAATTTAATAGTCAGCAGTTAGCTATTGACAAACATTTCTCAGAAACAGTCAGGCAATTTTATTTCAATTTCAATAAAACAACAATGGAATAAATTTCAATATTATTATAAATTTAGGTAATTTCAGAAATATTTCTGATTTACAATTTACACCTCGAATGTGCTGTTCGGATTCCAGGATCCACAAATCTTTTTCCGAAGCCATGAGTAAATTTCTAAATCCAGTCATTAAAAAGTATAAATATTAAAATTCCTTTAGTTTTCTCTGTTGGGGGGGAGTGCCCGTGCTGGTTAACGCGTGAGCACATTTACCGCTACCGTCAGCAAGCTGAAGGTAAAAAAACATTGTCACACAAGGGCCGCGTAAACTAAGCAATTTCCCACGTGATGTTATGACACGCTTGTGATCTCCTCTCTCTATTTTTACGTAAAAAATGAGTAGAATGGGGGGGGGAGGGTAACTGAAGGCTGAAAACAAGAATGCGCGAATAATTCGCTTAATACTTAGCAGAGATACGAAAAAAATTCATAGTATGATATTTGTAGAACATCAATACTTTAACAAGATTGCTTATATAACTTTTTACGATTCGACTCATAATAACGGAAATATTTTGAATTTTCGAATTCCCCCTCCTCACTAAATACGCACTATTTCACCCCCGGTTTCAGCTGGTATGATCTTTAGTGTTGACTGAAACTGTTAAATATCGAGTATGTTACTCTTAATTGATGACGCCACCACAAAATAAAATTTCAATGAAAACCATATTCGGTATTTAACCTTGGAATGAAGTGGTTCATGATATAACAGGTTATTGTTAATATGACAGGAGTAGTAGTGGGGGTTTACTGAAAGCCGGAATCAAAAAATTCCGAATATCTTGATTAATAATCATGATACTGAAACTATAAATTACTTTTTCGACGTATAATAACGGAGATATTTCGAATTTTCGAAATTCCTCTCCTCTATACCCCCTTCTCCCAATCCGATTTCGGCCGATAACAAACTTGATCTTTCTTTTTGTTGAAAACGCCTATATATAGAGTTTGGTAATGATAAGACAAAAATTGCGACCGCTAGAAGGGTAACAGACAAGTATATAGATAGTTCTATGTATATAACTTTGAACGGAGCTAATTTTCGTAACCTACTAGGTAGGATCGATGGACATTTGAAGAACATTTTTTTGAAAATTTCATGTCATGAGTACAACCTCAAATAGCTGATTTCTCTTGAGAGAAATCTGCTAACAGGCGCAAGTTCGATTCCAGCTGTGGGAGAACATTAGTTCACGAGTTTCGCTGCTAGAGTGCGATATTGTCGCCGCGCTTATGGACCGTCGGGAGTCTAACGAATATGTAGGTCTGACAGCCCCGATGACTCACGATTATGAATCTCATAGATCCCGCCCACAGGCAGGATGACAGTGTGAACTGGCCACAAACTCCCCGAGTCCAATATGGCCCGTCTCAGCCTACTAGAGACAACTCATTCCAGGACTCTCAAGTCTCGCTCGGGGCGGGACCGCCATCTCAAAAGTTTATAACCCAAACCGAAAAAAAAAATAAATCGTTTTCTCCCTTCACTACTTCATACATTACAAATAATTTATTTGCATATTTTTAATTAGGAGTAAAAATATTTTTACTAGTTCTTTTAAACGTTAATAAACTCTTTCTCTAACAGCCATTGGGAGTATGAATTTTATTGTTTTTAACCATATCCTTTAATTATATGGCAAATGAAAAATCCTTCATAAAATATTTGCCGGTAAAAAGAAAATTAAATTCGCAGTTTGATAGTGAAAATAGACTAGAATTCATTACCATTTTAGGTTATAGAGCTTTAAAACATTTCTTTCATTTGCATATTCATGAGATAAAATTGCAAATATTACGAACCTTCATTTCACTAAATACAAAACAAAAATTACGTCAACCTGAGTTTTTCAGATAGACCAATAATTAGCTATTTAAATTAAGACACTATAAAAATTTATTAGATTTAGA